>NC_069423.1:51660375-51677310 GCF_026875155.1 Cherax quadricarinatus | reverse complement strand
CAATGAAGAACTAAAATGCAGAGGAACATCCTATACAAGTGGTAAATACCACGGATTATATAATCAATACTCCTCCTCACAAGACTCAAAGAATGACTCTCCCACAAGGGTCCGTCGTTTTATACATAAAGATGATTACCCTCGACCCATGATATTGAGCAATCTCCCTGATGAAGAAGTTTGGGGTAACACCAGAACCCTTCTATGTATACTGAGAACATCATCGCCCCCAATTAGGGAGACATCTTATATAACAATCTAATGTAAAAATTATGCTTTTTAAATATGGCTGGACAGCACCTGTAAGAAGCCATTGTCACGGAATTCTTAAACTGGCCAGAAAATTATTGCCTTCCTTGTCGTATAAATATCCGTTGTGCAATCGCAAAAAAAAAAGCAATTGCAACTTGTATAATTACTACCAATTCAGAGTCATGTACTTATATATCTGTTATATCTATGTGACTCTGATGGGTTAGTATTATACCCCTTAAATAATATCTTATCATTTCACGTACACTTTTTAAATTACACCAAAGTGGTTGGGCCACTTACCTTTTATATCCTACCTCTCTCCCCCTCCCACCCTTTTCCAATATTTCTATCCTTACCCATCCTTCTTCCTTACCCATCTCACCAAAGCTCTGGTCTGGATACCGAATACCAGTGCAACAAAATATAACTATGTATGTGTGTGTATGTTTCTGCGTATGAGTTTATGTAAAAAATTGTGCATTTTCATATGTATTCAGTACGTGTGTGTATGTGTATTTATGGGCATATGAATCCATATGTGGATTTATGTACTTTTGTGCAGATGTAAGCTTATACATTTATTTGTGTGTTTGAGTAAGTGTGAATACGTACATATATGCATATGTGTATGATTGGGAATATGTGCATGAATACATTTTTGTATGCATATATTCATGTGTATGTATATGTATGCATTAATCTATGTATGTACAAATGTTACATGTACCACCAACAACATATCCATTACACTACCACCACCACAATCACCAACACTACCCCACACATGCATGTGGATTATATAACAACATTAGTCATATATAACAACATTAGTCAATGTGTCTGTGATACCAGCAATAGTCCAGATGAAGCTGTGTACAGCGATCTCACAGGAATTGATTAAGGTCTATATAAAATTGAGTACAGAACACCTGCTCATGTCACTTGCTCTACAAACTTTCACCAAGTAATAGTTGACCAGGTTTAAATTTTGAAGCCGATTGAATAAGCCGTTCTGAAATTATTAAAGAAAACCCTCGATGGCTCGAGCATCCTGGAGCTGAGGGACGACCTCCGGCATCAGGTCGTCCAGTATTAAACAGTTCTCTCACTTCAGGAAATTTAAAAACGCTAGAAAAACGGAAGTTTTTAATATTTTTCGTTTTTTTCTTATTTGCAGCTGCAATTGTTTTGAAATTCTCTATAATCCTGTAAAATTATTTTGTTTGGAGTTTTTTAAAACAATTTGATAAAATTGGCCAATATATGACAGTTACACCATTACAACTCAAAATTAAAACAAAAATTTTTCTTATTAAGTTACAGAAATATTACAGCTGATCAAAAGAGGTGTTCATTACTTATTACATGGAAAACAATTGACAAACTGAAATTTACTGTTCAGAGTGATAAACTGTTTTAATTAATGCCACTAATTAGAATTTTCATTGTCCTCATCGCCTCCGAGCCGTGTGGACGAGCTGCGCGGACGCTCCTTTTTGGGTTTTTGTTTTGCGCATTTACCTGTTTAGAGCTCCCCCTTTAGCGTTGCTTGGAAAAAACTTTATTTCCCAAAAATGGCGCTGAATAGCAGAAGAAAAATTTCAACACTGTCTCTTTGAGAGATCCGTGGGCTTTCACGGGAAACCAAAGGATTTATTTTACCAAAGCGACATTCGGGGAACCTTTTGGTATAGCAAAGGGAGGAGATATGTTTTTGGTCGCTTTAAAAGGGAATGAAAAGGGAAACTTCTTTAAAAAATGAGCTGCAAAAAGTCAAACGAGGCAGGGTCGAAAATTTTCAGGAGCCCTCATACCGGTTAATACAGCTGGGTTTGGGTGGTTTTCTTGATGTATCTCGACATTACACCTGGGGGGAAAAAAAGGGAAGGTCCCCTTTTGGGAGGCGACTGATTTTGATATTACCATGAACGCGTATTTAAGGGACGGTTTCCCACGTAGCCACAGCAGGGAGAGGGGAAAACGGGCCCCTTTTGCATTGCCCCGGAAAGGGGCTTTTACAGTTAAAATAAATTTTTAACACCCTATTCCTTCATATTTTGTGTTGAAAGAATTAAGGATAAAAGTTATGTAACGTAGCGGGGCAACAACGTTTTTTGTGGGGGCATGTGGAGTCATATGACCCAAAACGCGGCGCATTTGGGGGAAACGAAGTGGGTCCCCGGGCCAACAGCAACAGAAAAGGGAAACCAGCAGCAACAGCGCCATGGACGAGGTGCGATGACGAGAACAGCCCCTCTTGCTACCCGCCCCAACAACGGTTGTCATGGATGGGGGGAGGTGTGACAAAAAAAAGGGGGGCTATCGCCAATTGTAACGCTTCAAGGGAATTAAAGGCCATTCCCCATACTAAGGTTTTGAGGAAAACTACCTAAAATGGGGAAAAAGTGGCGGCGTTTTTGGTAAAGGCGTTGGATACTTGTTAGAGGAATCGGCCTAGATCAGGTGGAAGCCCCCGGGCTTAGTTCTGGGGAAGGCTTTTTTAAATGATAAAAAGGGGCAGAAAGGGGAGGTTTTGGGCGACGAGAGAGCTAAAGGATTAAAGGTGCAGGGCAGTAAAGGTGGAGGTGCTCGGGGAAGGGTGCCCCAGTTTGTAAAAATGCAGGGGGAAAGGGCGGGACACGAAAGGGGACTGCAAAACAAGGGAATTCTATAAATTTTCTAACCCCTGCCCAACCCCCGGGAAAAAAGTCTTGGGGGAGGTACAGAAGAGGGGGAATGGTGAACCCAAGGAATCAAGGGATTGAAAAGGGTTGATCACAACAAAGGGGGGGGGGGAGGGACAAAAGGTTTGAAAAACCAAACGGGGGTAAAGTAAAATGCCGGGGAAAAAAGGGAAAAAAACCCATTTTTAAATTCAAGTGTTTAAACTATAAATTTTAAAGGGGTTGAGAGCTGAGAGGAAGCTTAAGGGGTTTTTAATGAGTTTTTGGTGCATTTTGGGGGGAAAGTGGTTTTCTTACGGGAAACAAAATTTTAGGGCCGGTTTTATGATTGGATAGGGAGTGTTATAATTTTTTACATGGAACATGCGCCCACGCTGAAAGGGGGGGGCCCCTTTGGTAAAGGAAACTGGGCCCTTTTAAATTAAGGCGTGTGAAGGGGGGGGGGGGGAAAGGGAAATTAGAGGGGGGGGAACTTGGGGTGGGGTTTCCCCATTATTTTTTATTTAATGTTTTAAAATGGCCGGGGGGGGGGTGACGTGGTTTTAAAACAAAATTTGTTGGGACGTGCGGTCTTTTTTTTAGGGGGTTTTCCCGGAATGTTGCAAAAAAAAGGGCGGAGTTTGGGAATTTGCGTGTTTACATCGTAAAAAATGGGGGAAGCCCAGAGGTGGGGGGGTGTTGTTTGGGTATTTGGGGGTAAAATTGCCCGGGGGGGGGTTTAAAAGGATTGTGGGGGGGGGGGTTGGTAGAGCAAAACCTTCATTAAACGGGGTTTATGCGCGAGGTTGGACCAAATGAAACGGCCTTTTGCGGTTATTTGTGGGGGAGGGGGGAAATTTTATAGTTGTTTTTTTTTTGGGTCTAGAAGTGGTAATAGATGTGGATATTGGGGGTGGGGCCTCGGAGGGGTCCATCATTTTGGAAATTGAAGGGTAAAGTTTTTAAAAGGGGAAGAGGATAGCCCTTTTGGGTTTTTTGGGGACATATGGGGGAAACTTTTTTAGGGGTAGAAGCCCCAAAAGGGGATTTTTGCCAGGTTAATTGGGGGGAAAACAATAGCTAAAAAAGTTTTTAAGGGAAATATTATATTAATCGAAGGAAGAGATATAATCAGTTCCCAATACGGTTTTCAAAAATTTTTAGAGGGGCAGTTGCCCCGACTTTTATGCAAAAATTTTAATGCAAATTTACCCTTTTTTTTAAAATTAAAAGTTTAAAGGAAAATATCGGGAATTTTTAAAAAAATTTGGGGGTTTTGAGGGGGAAAGGTTTAAAGGGGCGGGATTGGGGGGTTTTGGGGGGAAAACGGCCGTCGGCGTGTGGTTGGGGAGTCCAACACCACTTCGAAAGGGGCAAGGATTTAAATTTGGGGGGTTAAAATGTTCGGGTAGGTAAAAAGGGTAAAAAGTTGGGCCCGGGTTTGTTGAGACGACTGAGGGTATGAGTGGGTAAAATTAAATGCTTGGGTTAATTTAAAAAAACGAAAAAGTGGGGGGAAATTTAAGTAAAAATACCCCTTACAGTTTAATTTGGAAGGTTTGTGCAGTGTGAGTTTACAGAGCGATCGATTCGTTTTTGGGAAAGGGGCCCATAAAGGAGTGTGAGAAAATGGGAAGCTTTATCTGGGGCAAATTAGGGAAGGCACCCGGAATTGATGGGTTGCCCAAATGACTTTTTCCCCCAAAATTGGGCGTTTTTAAAAAAATTTTTGGGAAGTTAAATTTAAAATCCCCCCTTTAAGGGGGGATCGGGTTTTAGGGGACCCGCAGTGGATGGCCCTTTGGGCGTTTTAGTGCCTAAAGGTGAGCCATTAACATTTTAAAGACTATCGTGGGTATTTCGTTATTGTTTTGGTGATTATAAGGGTTTTTGCAAGAATTTTAGCTAACCGAAAAAAAAGGTTTCCCGGGAAATGATCGATAAGGGGCAATATGGGGTGCCGGGGGGAAAGGGCTAGTAGGGCGGGGTGGGTTTTATTAGAAGTTTTAATTTAAGAAAGAGTAAAATTGGGGGTGGGGGGGGGGGGGGTTGGGTATAAAATTTGGGGGGGGGCAAATGATATTTTTAGAAAGGGAAGCGTTATGGAAGATTATGGATGGCGGGGGTTTTGGGGAGGAAATTATTCAGGGGCCCAAAATTTAAATTTTCAAGAGCATCCTTGCGGGTGCAGGGAAAAGGAAGGTTTTTGGAGAACAAATTTAGATGAGCAGGGGTTTTTCGTCAAAAAAAAGGTTTTCCCCCTTTTACAAATATTTTTTGCGTGTTTACAGGTTTCCCTTTTTTAGAGGAATTAGGGGCTTTTTGGGAGCAAAAAGGGGTTTGGGGCGAAAGGGGGGGTGGGGCCCGGCTTTTTTTGGGTATGTTGATGACACAACGGGTTTTAGTAAGTGGAAACCCGGGGTTTGGGCCCCGGGTGGGAAAGGGTTTGTAAATTTTTTTGAAAAGGCTTTTGGCATGTCAATTAAAAAGGAGAAAACGAAAATATATGGGTCTTGGGGATTGGGGTTTAAATGGGGGAATGTGAAGTAGTTGAAAGGTGGAAAAAGGTGGACCAAATTTCTGGGTAAGTGGGATCGTTTTTTGTAAGTGATATCAAGTTTTCAAAAAAAAATAAATTCAGGGGCGTATTGTAGATGGTGTACTGAAGCGCCTCGGTTTACGAGTTGCCACCCTTTAACCCTTTGCATCAAAAAGTAATTAAAACGAATTCCAAATTTTAAAGTAAACTTTTGGGATGTAAACAGCAATTAAACCCCATACTTCGAAATGAGATCCAAAAGGTTTCAAAAGGCGTTTTTAGATTCCCTTTGGGGGGGCTGGAAAACGAATGGTTAGGGTTTGAGCGGTTGTCAACACTCCCGGTTTTGGGCCCAGGAGGGGGGTCTTATAGCTGTTTGGAAAAAAGGGGTTAAAGATGTTTTATTTGGGAAAATTAGTTTAAGCGGGAGGGGGGGGGCAGGGAAGGCGGACTTTTAAAAAGATACTCAGGAAAATGCAACGGTGGTGGGGGGAAAGGGGTTAAAATCGGGGAGGCAATGTTACGGGTCAAACATAAACTTTAGAGATCCTTCACATATTAAAAAGGGGGAAAACCCTTGGGTGGGGTTGGGTGGTAAGGGGAGTGGTAGCAGTGGTTTGAAGGTGTTTTCCGATGTATGATTGGCGTAATATCTGGGGGGGTTTTTTAACAAAAATTTCTTTTAAAAAAATAAAGTACGAGAAGAAAAAAAATAGATTTTAAAAAAGGGGGTCTAACGTCTGGAATGGTTTTTTTTCCCTAAGAGAAACGGGGGGGATGGTTAAAAGCAAGGCTTGGGGGTGGATGGGAGACTGTTTTCCCCAAAAAGTTATTTTTTTGAATGTATTGGGAAAAAAAGGGTTTTGGGTTGGGGGAAGGTAAAAAAAGGTTTTGTGGGAGGGGGGGGGGTTTTCAGGTGTTTAGGGTTTTTAAAACTTAACATATGGGGTTTATCAGATGGTTGAGAAGCGGTAGGGTTTTTTAATTAACGGATTAAATTTATATTTCTTGGGGGATGAGAACGAACGGTGTGAAAGGGAATTTAAAGCATTAAAAAGCAAATTTTTATAGGAAAAAAGTGGGAGGGAAAAAAGGAGGGGGTTTTGGGGGGAGATGGGGGAGGGGTTTAAGGGGAGGGTTTTTAGGGAATTTTTACTTTAAAGGGATTTACGGGATTTTAAAAGGAAAGGGATTGGGGGGAAAAAAATTTGGGGTGGTTTTCCTTTGAATGGGCGGTAGCGGGATGAGTTTGATGAAAGTTAATGAGGTTTTGTCTGGGGTGGGGAATTTTTAAAATTTTTTTGTTCGAGTGTTTTAAGTACAATTCAGTTTTATTTGGGGAAATTTTCAAATTTTAACAAGTAAAGTGTAAAATTTATAACATTGTGTTTTTTATGATGTTGTATGTGGTATGTATGTATGTGTATGTATGTAAAGTAGGGGTTTTGTTTTAAAAATATATATAATTTTATATGTTTTGATATTGATGTTTTGTTTACTTTCTTGTATAAACCTTTTAAAGGTTTTTTCTCTGAACATTTTTTAATGATATTCAATACAATTTTCTATGCGCATTTTTGATTTTGAAAAAAAATGGGGGTTGGGAAATGTCAAAATGGCTTTTTTTTTTTTTTCAGTTTTAAATTTTCAATTTTATTTTTGTAACACAAATTTATTTTTGGGGCCCCAAAAGAAAAAAAAAAAAAGTGTGTTTTGATTTTTTGAGTATTGTTTTTTTTTTTTTAAATTTTCTGATGGTGGTAATACTATGTATGTATTTAAGAGTTTTAAAGAACCTTTTAGGGTTTTAAAAAATGGATGAATTTTTTCGTGGTTAGTTGACGTTTTATTATAAAAATGACGTTGTAAGTGATTGTGATCAATTAGACAAATACTTTTTTAAACTTTTTTTTAAAATTTTATGTACATGAATGGTAAAATTTAAAATCTGATTTTGAAGGGGAAGAAAGGGTTTTTTCCTTTTTTTTTGTTCTTTTTTTTTTCTTTATGGGAATAAAAAAGGGTTTTATTATGACAAACCCAAAAAAATATGGTTTGGGGGAAAGTGGTAAAAATTTTTTGTTGATTAGACATTTTAATCCCGATAAATACTAGGCTTAGGATAGGGGGAAAATTTTAAAATAATTGTGGAATGTTCTTTTATTCAAACTGGTCCTTTTTTTCTTGTATTTTTTTTATTCTAGTTTTAAATTTTAAAAGCCCAAAGGGTGATTAATTGAGGAAAAAGTTTAAAAAGGTTTTTCAAAGTTTTTGGGGAAAGTTTTAAATTATCCACATTTAGCTAGTTTAGGACAATTTTAAGCTTCGGTATCTGATTTTATATGTAGGTAATAGTGGTCATATTTGTTATATTGTTATGTTATTCGTTAATGTTTCAATATCTAATGTAATGTTTTTTCAGTTATTGTTCATATATTGTCATCTTTATGGTTTTTCCTTTTGTCTATTGTATATTGTTGGTTTTAAATAAAATATAAAAAAAAAAAAAAAAAAAAAAATTAGAATTTTGAAGCCGAACAGAATTTTTCAGTAATCGATCTGATTCCACCTAATCCAAGTTCTTTAAATATTTCAGTAAAATTTCAAATTTGTACTTATTCTGACTAATCTCACAATAAATCAATAATACTGTCAATAATATTTTGAAGTCAATCAGAAAAAACATTCGCTACATATTGAAGAAAAGATTAAAATCACTATTAATTCAATAAAATCGGTAAATTTAGACTTATAGCAACCAATGGCAGCTTAAATCTTGTGTTTAGGAAACCACGTCATTGATGGAAAGTTGAAGCCGATCAGAGGAGTAATTCTCCAGTTATGGCACAGAATTCATCTATTCCAGTTTCTTACTATTTGACTACGTCAATAAATTGACCCTCACGCAAAGGAAACTTAACAGGAAATATCCTAGTCATGGGACGCATCAGTAATTAAATATTGAAGCCGTTCAGAAAAGGCATTTTGAAATTTATTTAAGGCGATTTAAAAAGAATAATTTTTTTTCACAAAATCGTCAACTGCACCCAAAGACCGAATTTCCCTCCTACCCCCGTTCTATTTTTTCCCCCTTTACGGCAAAAAGGGCCGCCCCCCCAATCTTGGGGGTTTTTTGGGAAGTTTTAGCCATGAGGGGTTTTGGGGGGTAAAGTTCCTAACTGTGGTCATGGGAAAAGTGAAATTTTTTGTATGGAAATTCAGCTTGGAACCCAATTTTCAAAAATTTGAAGCTTTTGTGAGGGTTCTCATTCCCCTCGAAAAAAATAAAAATTTAGGGATGAAAAATAAAAAAAATGGCGATTATTAAAAAAATACCTTAAAAAAGGTTGATCTTATTTAATGTTTTTTAAAAATTTGATAAATTTGTTTTTATTAATTTTTAAAATTCTTAGTTTTTAATTTTTTAAATTTTAATTATTAAAATTTATTAAAAAATTAAATTTTTTTTTTAACTTGTTTTTGTTTTAAGAGAATTTTTTAAGGAATGGGTGAAAATAAAAGGTTTAATTGTATTAATTTTGTTCCGAATGTGTTTTTCATTAAACACTTTAAAGGCCACGGGTTCTGGTATTTTTTAAAATATTTTGGGTTTCTTTGTATTTAGTTGTGGTTAGGGCTTTTTTTTATTATAAAATAATAATTTTTTAAAGGTTTTGTTGTAGTTTGGGGGGAGGAAGGGGGGGACTTATATTCGGCAGTTTTTCCTCAGTGATACAAGGCGGGAAGTCACGTAGGGCAAGTAACATCTCCTTAATTAATAAAATAACTTTAGAATGCAAACCCGGAAAAATTTGGGTAAATAATGAAGTTTTTATGGTTTCCCAAAACGGAAATTCCCTTTTTGAAAAATTAAAAAAATATATTAGAAAATTTTGGTCAATTATCGGAAATTATAAAAAATTTTAATCCGGGCACTGTTTCGGGTTAAGTCCCCCCAAAAAATGGTAAGGTGAAACGTTTTTTGAGGGGAGAAGTGATTTGGGGAATGTTTTTTGATTTGGAGGATGGGGGAATATGGGAGGGGGATGATGGTTTTAGGGTATGTGGGGGGTTTTTTGAAAAATGTTAAGATATTGTGAAATGTGGAAAATGGGGATTTGAGAAGGTAGAGTTGGAAAGGGTAGTGGGGGTTTGTGGGATTAGATTGGGGTTGAAGGGGTAAAGGTGAAAAAAAGAGGAAGTAAGGGGTTTATGTTTGGAGGGTTATATGTGTGTAAAAAAAAATTATTGTGTAAATTTTGGGGGGTGGGGTGGGTTTAGACCCCCGTTTCTAACCCCCCGGTTTCGTGGGGAGGGGGGGGTAGGCGAAAACAGAGGAAGACTTTTCATACCGGGTTTGACGGGGAGCAATCTATTCAAGAATTTTCTGAATTTTTTTTTGGGATGCTTCCAATCGAGGGGCTTCACGGGGGTTTAAGGATGTAAGTGTGAAGGAGAAGGACGGGGCATCCCCCGGGGCATATTGTAACACAGGTTTGTGTTGGGAAAGTTCATAGAACAACATTTTTCGAAGATGAGACGGATAGGGCCCGCAGTTTTCCGTAAGAGAGTGGCGGTGATATCGACCTCAAGATTTTTTTGGACACCAGCAAGGGTGGGGGAACAAAGAGGGTGCGTTTGACTCTAAGACAAAGGGCAAATCTACATTTTTTTCAGTGTAAAGGAGAACGACACAGGGGGGGGGGGAAGAAAGTGGAATACACACGGGGGAAACCAAAAAGAATGTAAAGGGTACCGGGGAAAAACCTCCAAAAAAACTTCAAGTGAATTCTTTAAAATAAAATGGGTTACTTTTTAAAAAAACGTAAGTTTTTGGGAGGTTTGTTAAAAAATTAGTACCCGATGTTTATTCTTACAAGCCCACAATTAAAACTTTGGGTGAATTGCTGTTTCCCTGAATATATTTTGTACATGGGCGTTTAATAGACTGAAAGGTGGTTACAGTTTAGTTAAAGGGGGCACCCTTTTTTTTTGCAAACATATGAGGTGGGGGGGGAGGGGAGGGGTTGTTGGGGTTGATGGGGTGTGGGGTGGGGTACGGTGGCCTTCCTGGGGTTCGGACCGGCGGAAGGGTGACATGGTGTAAAAATGCGTTTTTTGGGGACGTTTTGGTGTACCATTAAAACACTGCCAGTCGTCACGATTTTTGGGGGGGATTGAATTGCATGATCGTCGCGAATGTCAAACCCGAGAGGGGGTTTTTTTCAGATATTTGGGGGACCTTTTGCGGAGTGTTAATGTTACAAAAATGGGGGGGGGGGGATGAGGGGGGGAGGGGTCATGCATACTTCGTTAGAAGGGAGTATGGGGCAAGACGGGATCCATATACTTTTTAGAGGTGCAGCGTCGGAGTGTACGTGGCTAAAGTGGCTTTTCTGACACAGAGGTGTTATGGTGGGGAGTTGACTGGGTGGGAAAAATTACCGAGGCGTTAAAAGAGGTTTCTGAATTGAAGGGGGGGTTTAATGCACAAAAGGGGTGTGGGGAAATTTTTGAGTGCTTGGAGAATGGGGGGGCTGAATGGCAGGGGGGGAATTGTAATCGAATGGTGGGATACGCGGAAAGGTAAAGGGTGAGAATTTTTTCACAGCAAGGAAAAAAAGAAAAGAGAATGCAATGGGCTCTTGAACTATCTTGAAAATAAACTGCAACATGTTATACAAAGGGGGGGGGAGTGTACCGGTGGTTGAAATTGAAAATTTTAAAACGCTTAATTAGAGACTTTCAATTCGTATTTTTGTGGGGCGCGGATAGCAAGGGGAAAATTATGGGGTTTTTTGGGGGTGACCGCCTTCGGGCGTTTGTCTTGCGGAGCAGGGCAGACGCCGAAAGGCGACAAAATTAATGGGATTAGAGGTTGGGGACCCCTTGGGAAACTTTAGTAGGGGGCAGGTCCTCGGTAAACGGGGGCCCATGAATCCCTTTGTAGACGCTGGGTAAAAATTGCAATCAAAAATGCTGGGATTTCTAAGGGGGCGCGGGGAAATGGGGGAATATGTCTTTTAATCTAATACATGGACTTTGCTTTTAATGGACCTATGGGGGGTAGAGGTAGGGGAAGTCGCCGGGGGTTGACCAGAATCCCCCTTTTGGTTTTTACAAGGACAATTGGGATTGTTTTCGCGATTTTTTGGTGAAATTTAATTTTAAAGCCCGAAAAGTATGGCATTATGGGACAGCAACAAAGAACAGGGGTGGGTTTTCTAGTCCCCAAAAAAAAATCTGGGAATTTAAACAAATTATAGGGGGGAATTTCATTAATGTGTGGCGACTATAAATTTTTTGCGAAATTATTAGGGGAAAAAGGGAAAAAACGGGTTTTGGGGGAAGTTCTGGGCAGGGACAATATGGTGTGCCAGGACATCTATGTGTGGGGGACAAAATTATTCGCAGGTTCATTGGGAAAGCGGGAGGGGTAATAAGGGTGGAATATTAGCTTTAGATTGGCACGCGCATACGATTTCTGGAGAGAGATGATTTAAAATTATGGAATTTTTTGCGTGGGAAGGGTTTCGGAAAGGAAATTGTTAGTTGGGCAAGGTTTTGTAAAGAGCAGGGGTAAGTTAAAGGGGGCAGGTAAAACGGAGGTTGGGAAAATTGTTGGTGCATAGGGGGTTTCGGCAGGGGGGGGTTCCTATATCACAAATTCTTTTTGCGGGTTTATTCAGGACCCGTTTTTAGAGCCGTGAGGGGATTTTACGACAGGATGACAAGCAAGGGTTTTGGGGGGGGGGAAAAAACAGGGAAATTTTAGGTTACGGGGGACACACTACGGTTTTTTTTTGTGGAGCCAAGGTTTTTTGGAAAAGTGAGCGAAATTGGTGGAATGTTTCGGGGAAAGCAAAACCGGGAAGAGGAAAAAGGAAAAAACAATGCTTAGGAGGTGGGGGATTTTGGGGTGTGGTTTTTAAGGCCCGAGGGAAGGTGGGGTTTAGTAAATCAAATTAAGGGGTTTTGGGTTGTGCATAGGGATAACATACGGAGCGAGGAAGGTAATCAAGTGAGGCTGTGAGGGGGGTTTTAGGTCGTTTAACAGGGTTTTTGGGGGGAGGCTTTTCCCATACATCACGCGCAATTTCGTGAATTGTTTTCTTCATAAAAATTGTGGCTGGGCATGTATTTTTTCCTTACATCCATATGATGAAAAGCGTTTTAACGCGTGTATATGATACATTTTGGGTTTTAGGTTTGATTGGTTAACGAGGATGTGGGTCGCTTTCCCGGGTTTCCCGGGGTGGCCTGGGGCAATGAAACTGCATAATGGATTTAGGCATGTATGTCAAGCTAGTACTTGAGAGAGGGTAGAAGGCCGGCAAGGGTTTGAAACCCGGATAAGAAAGGGACTTGGACGTTGGTTACCGGGAAAGGAGTAAAAAGATGTAGAAATGTTGAGGATGTTAATTTAGTAAAAGCCACGCAAGATCAAGATCGGGAAATTGGGGACTGGTAGAGGGCAGGGGAGGTATGGTAAGGGGAGGGAATATATCCAAATTTGCAGGAAGACATAGGGGCGTTTAAAAAAACATTACGGGTTTCGAGCCAAGGTCAGGGGTAATTTTAATTTTTTAATAATAACTCCCTCCGGGGAAGTTTTAGCGATACCGGGGCAGGGGGGGGGGGGGGGCTGTGTTTGTGTGTGTGGAGATCCGATACGGTCTTTCATGCAGTTTATTTCGTAAGAGATTGGAAAATGTGGTTGGGTTTGGAAGGGTGTTAAGAATGGTGGGGGGGGGGGGGGTTTATGTTTTAAAAGCTTTAAGTTTAGAGTGGGGGGGGTCGAAACACCGGTACAGAATGCAAACGGTATTTAGTGACGATTTTGTAAAACGTCATGGGAACAGGCATTTATCTGGTTTAGGGAAAATCAGAGCACTGGTAACGATATTTTTTGGGACACAACAGAGAAAATAAAAACATTACGGGAAATGATGGGTTTTTTTTCTTATTTTTCAAAGGGATATTGCAGATTCAAGGGCGGGGTTTATGGGAGTTAATACCTTAAAGGGTAAACGAGGGCGGCTTTTTGAATATGTGTAGTGAAGGTGGCTAGATGGTTGGGTTTTGGGATAATTAAAATGAAAAGGATTGTTAGTTTGGATATGTTTTATTCAAACAAAATATAACAATTTCTTGAAACAATTTTTGTTTTTTAAATTGACGTTTATTAAAGTGGGGCTCTTGTGAAGCAAACCATAACTGCAGACAGTTTTTATGTAAAAAAGCAACCCCTTTTAACTTTTTTAATGTTTTTTTATTTTATATTTTCCCTTTTATCAGCCATGTGGAGATACCTGGTAACGTTTGCTTGGCTCTCCTATATATGTTTTGGAATGTGACAGATAAAGGGGGAAAAATTTTTTATTATGTGTACATAATCTCCATTGTGTGTGTAATGTATAAGAATTGGTGGTGTATGTTGCATAATGTTTCTTGTTTGGGAATTCAAATTTTCTCATGCTTTAAGTGGGAAACCCTTTTTGTAATGTACTGAAAATGTTTAGTATCTTTGCAGTAGTCAAGTAAAGAGTACCCGTTTCATTTCATATCGTTCGTTTTTGGATATTTTTTTTTTTATATATGCACTTGTTTATTATTTTGTCCTTTCAAAGGCTTTATTACATAAAATCAAAAAAATAAAGGGATTTATTTTATGAAAGTTTCTCTTTGTTTATAAGTATATAAAAGGGTTTTAAAAATTTAAGGTAAAGAAAATTTGTATATTTTTGTGTTACCTTGGGGTAGGTACAAATGAATAGGGGACTGACGAATATTTTAAAACCGTTCTAGTGTTTTATTTACAATTGTAATTAACTTACTAGAATGTAAGATAGGTAATCCCTTTTTCATTTAATTTTTGTATATTTTTTAAATTATAAAAAAAAAAAAAAAAAAAAAAGTTTAAGGCTTTAATTTTTGTTTAAAATTTTTAGGTATTGTTGTATGCCTTTTTTTATGATATTTCATATGATGGTTTAGGAAATACTAGTTGGCTTAGGTGTAAATATCGGATATGTGCTGCACAACTTTTAAGGGGTATTATGTTTAGATTATTTTTGTATACATGTTTAATGAAGGATGGATTTTTTTTTATATTTTTAAAAGTTGTTTTATGCGTTTTAAATAAAAAAAAAAAAAAAATTAACGTTTCTAAATGCCACCCAAGTGTGCCTGCGCCTTTTACCCCGCGTTGTTCAGTCGTGCTGGGAAAAATTGATGATCTATTTGGGTTCCTTTCCATTTATCTTCGCTGTAATTATAACTTTTATAATCTCACACAAATTTGCTGGTAAGTTACACTGCATTCTTTATAATTTATTAAGGGAAGTAATGAAAGTTTAATTTCAAATCATTTATTTCGGTTACATTATCAAGTGTCTTGATACATTTTCATTCAGGAATTACTGTACTTAGACACCGCAATTGCGGTTTTATTGTGCTGTTTCTACCTGTTGCTTGGTCTGAGCTGTTAACCCAAGATTCTCCTAGAGTACCAAAGTGTTGACTGCTGCGTTCACAACTTTGTGCAGTCTGAGTTACGCTTTATTTCACTATCATCTGCTTGTCTGTGTTATATAGGTTGTTTAAGGCATCATTGATGTGTATCTACGTGTAACTGTAATTATTTATGTCCGTTACAATGATTTTTGAACAGAGTTCATTTAACCATTATTTAAATTAAATAATGTCGTATAAATGCATTCTTAATATCTTATGTGAAATTTACTCGATTATGTTGCTGCCTTGACATTTACTGCTGTCGATATTTACTTAGCTCCTGGCTCCGCCTCTCAATTTGCTGTTGCAAAATACACTCCTTCCAACTTTGTGAGTTTTATCGTTGCTAATCATAAAACTGTGTATGAAGCCTGTCTCCACCACTTCTTCATCGAGGTCATTTCACTATCTAATCATCCTGCGATTATAGAAATCCTTCTTGACATCCGTTTGGCTCATCTGTTTCTTTAACTTCCACCTGCACCTCTTATACCTGTTTCTCGCCTCTCAAATAGCCTGATACTGTCTGTCCTATCAATTCACTTCAGTATTATGTATGTCTCCCTTTCGTTTCATCCACTTCCTCTAGCCTCTCCTAACTGCTCAAATTTCTTAGCCCTGGAACAAGTAGTCTCATTGCATACTTATGAACTTTCTCCTGGTTCTTACCATATTTTTCCACGAGTTGATTTCGTGCTTTTGCTTCACATTCCAAGATGGGACTGACTTATGTTGTTCAAAGGTCCGGGAATGACTGCTGATATTCTTAAAGGCTAATCTTATGTTTGCTAAACAAGCATTGAATGTAAAGGATTTTCGGCTGATGTGAGCCACTGGCGATATACCAGGCTTAAGCTCACCTCTAGGACTTTGAACAAGGTCTGCAGTCTTTCTCCTCCGAGTCTCCATCATGTCTGGTCTTCTTGATCATTTCCCAAGCTTTATAACCTTACCTTTGCAGGGACTGAAGACAAAAAACCACTTATTTGACCAATTTTTCAGTTTGTCGCCTCTTTCTGTTCTCATCAGTTGTTTTATTCTGATACGTTTTAAATATCAATAATACTTTGAAACATCAGATTCAGTCCCAAACTGTATTCATTCACATAAACCAGACATAATACTAATATTGATAAAGCATGTTACTCTTCTTTATTTTTACATATCTTCTATGACTATACTCTTCGCTTTTTTTTCCCTATAAGATACCCTTTGATCTCCTGGAGTACGTTCCTTGTTATACTTACATGCACAATAAGTTTTACCACAGCCTCCTCTATGAAACGTTGTCTTGCAGTCTTAGAAAATTTACGCACCCCATCCCTTTCTCTTCTGTTTCAAAACTATTACTTCATAATTTAGCTCGAACATGTTAATAAGACAAGATATGAAGTCTCTAAACCAGTGCTGGATCTTGTTCATAGAACTACTTCTTTCCAAGTGTTATATCACTTATTTCAAGTGTTATACCATTTACTGCATCGGTTGAGATGGTTCGTTGATTCAGAGTCTCAGAACTAGTGTGGTCAAACACTTTCCTGCTGATCTTAACAATCTTGATTAAGTTTAAGGCTTCATTAGAATCAAACTACCTGCTTACTCTCCATGATGCTTTTGTTAGCTGCTCTTCTACTGCCTCTGTTTTTTTTTTTCAATTTACTACAATTTCATGTGCATTGCTTTTACATTTATATCTTGCGTCACGATGTCTAATATAATAGAAATGGTCTCTATGCATTCTTATAATTCCTCAGCTTTCTTTCCCTTCACGCCTTACCACAGCACCCCAGCACTTCTATTCACACGTTTAATTCCCGGTCTTCCTCCCCTCCAGCATTCCTTGTCTGTGATTCCCACATGCAGTACAGAACATACAGGTTTAGCATCAACAATATTCAATCCCATTAAGCAGCATGTCTTAACACAAAGAGACATATTCGTTCCCCTCTATCCGGATTTTAC
>NC_069423.1:51618960-51659875 GCF_026875155.1 Cherax quadricarinatus | reverse complement strand
TATGAGGTAATCGCCCCTCAGCCGGGTCGAGTTTCAGCCCTCAATCTTGTAGAAGTACAGCAAGGGCCGTAGACGTGGCTTTATTACTTAGTGAGGTGGGGTGAAGCAGGGGAGGCGGGGTCTAGTGGTCCCATACTATCGAAGGGGTCTTCGTCCTGGCCCAGGTGGGGACGATTACCTCTACTCCTCTCCTTACGCCTTCCTCTTTGTATTGGACTGATGAAGCCACTGTGGGGCAAAACGTTTCCTGAAAAAAGATTCCCATATTGCTAAGGTCTCAATCTTTAACTGTGGGTTTTTCAAACATTCTTCACAACTTTGACACAAATAACAAAAAAAGGGCAAAATCCGTGATGAACGATACCAAATAACCCGCAAAAAAAGGGGAAAATTACGCGACGTTTCGGTCCGACTTGGACCATTGACAAAGTCCACTGTGTGACTTTGTCAATGGCCCAAAGGGGACCGAAACGTCGTCGTAAGCTTCTCTCTTTTATGTGCGGGTTTTTTGGTAACTGTCTGAACGCAGCATCATGGGTTCTGTTAAAAAATTTTACACTTGTTAAATTTTGGGACGAAGCCCTACTTCGATATGGATGGCCCTAATGACCCCCCCCCGCCTGCTTCACCCACTCACTACAGTATTAAGCCACGTCTACGGCCCTTGCTGTAAATTCACAAGATTGATGACTGAACACATAGACTCCGGGCTGGGGATGATTCCCTCAACTCTTCTTCCTTACGCCTTCCTTTTTTTGGGACTGATGAAGCCACTGTGGGGGAAAATTTCCTGAAAAAAGTTCCCCCAATCTGCATAAGTGTCCATCTTCAACTTGTCGGTTTTTCAAACCTTCATCAAATCTATGTAAAATGTTTACATGTACACCAACAAAAATATCCCTTACCACTACCACCATCACCAACACTACCTCCATCACATGCATGTGGATATATTGAATCTAAAACCCTATAACAACATTAGTCAATGTGTCTGTGATACCGCATAGTACAGATGAAGCTGTGTACAGCGATCTCACAGGATTGATTTCGTTAAGGTCTATATAAATTGAGTAAGAACACCGGCTTATGTAAATTGCTCTACAAACTTTCACAAAGTAAATAGTTGCCCAGAGTTTAAATTGTGAAGCCGATAAAATAAGCCGTTCTGAATTATTAAAGAGAACCCTCGATGGTTCGAGGCATCCTGGAGCTGAGGGACGACCTCCGGCATCAGGTGTCCAGTATTAAACATTTTCCCCTCACTTCAAAAATTTTTTAAAAACGCTAGAAAAAAACGGAATTTTTTAAAATATTTTCCGTTTTTTTTTTTTTTGCAGCTGCAGTTTTTTTGAAATTCTCTGTAATCTGTAAAATTATTTTGTTTGGAGTTTTTTTTTAAAACATTTTGATAAATTGGGCCCAAATATATGACAGTTACACCTTACAAACTCAAAATTAAAACAAAAAATTTTCTTATTAATTTTACAGAAATATTACAGCTGATCAAAAGAGGGTGTTCATTACTTATTCAGGGGAAAACAATTGACAAACTGAAATTCTGTTCAGAGTGATAAATGTTTTAATTAATGCCACTAATTAGAATTTTGAAGCCGAACAGAATTTTTCAGTAATCGATCTGATTCACATAACCCAAGTTCTTTAAATATTTCAGCAAATTTAAAATATGTACTTATTCTGACTAATCTCACAATAAATAAATAATATGTCAATAATATTTTGAAGTCAATCAAAAAAAAACATTCGCTAAATATTGAAAAAGATTAAAATCACTATTAATTCAATAAAATCGGTAAATTTAGACTTATAGCAACCAAGGGGCCAGCGTAAATTTTGGGTGTTTTAGGAAACACGTCATTGATGGAAAATTGAACCCGATCAGAGGAGTAATTCTCCAGTTATGGCCCCAGAATTCATCATTCCTGTTTCTTACTATTTGACTACGTCAATAAATTGACCCTCACGCAAAGGAAACTTAACAGGAAATATCCTAGTCATGGGACGCATCAGTAATTAATATTGAAGCCGTTCAGAAAAGGCTTTTTGAAATTTATTTAAGGCGATTTAAAAAGATTAATTTTTTTTTTCACAAAATCATCAGATTGCACCCAAAGACCTGAATTTTACTCTCCACGCCGTTCTGTTTTTTACGCCTTTACTGAACGTTTGACGCGCCACCCATCCTGATTTTGGAAGTTATCTGAGCCCTGAGAGGATAACGGGGGGAAAAGCTTCCATAACTGTGGTCATGGGGAACGTGAACATGTAATTTGTATGGAGAATTTCAGCTTGTTTTCTGTACACAAGTGTCGAAAATTTGAAGCTTATTGGATGAGGCGTTTTCGACTTACGTGCGAAACTGGGAAACGAAAAGTAAGAGGATGAACAAATAGAAAAATCAGGCAGCTCTTTTATTAAATAAGAGGTTACGTTAAATAAGAGGTTGCCTCTTATTTAATGGTATCCATTCGGGATATATGATAAATATTCGTATATGATTAATTTTTATTAATTTTACTTTATTGCTTTTTTTTTATTATTATTATTATTTTTTAAATTTTTTATTATTATTATTATTTTATTATTATTATTTAACTTGTTTTTGACATTTAATAGTATTATATATTTTCATCGGAATTTAGGATGATAATACCAGTTGTTTCAAAAAAGTTTTAAAATTGCTTGTTCCGTATTACTGTGTAATTATCAGTTAACATTCTACTTTAAAGCCACGAGGATTCTGGGTATTTATCTAACTATTTTGACGTTTCTTCTGTATAGCCCTTGTGGCTTAGCGCTTCTTTTTGATTATAATAATAATAATTTTTTTTTTTTTTTTTTATATTTTATTTAAAAACGTCATATAACAACATATTAAATATAAAATCCACCCTTCACTAAACGGGTATACAAAACATAATACATGAGCATAATACACCTTATAAGGTACGCTGCAGCACATACCCGATATTTACACCTAAGCCAACTCTTATTTCCCTAAACCATACATGATGAAATATATAAAAAGCATACAACCTTTACGTATAACATTATAACAAAAGTAACCCTTAAAACATTAATTACATAAAGAAATGAATATCATCAACATGTACCTTATACTTGGACTACATAACATCATAATTAAAAAGGTAGTATAAATTATTAAAACCACAATAATACAGGCACTGGACAAGATTCCCAAAGAATTATATCAAGTGCAAGAGAAATAATTATGAAACAGCAAAATACATACACACCATGCACTGACACACATTATACAAAATGATAAAAAATCTGACACATACACAAAAAAACTTTTGGGAGGGGGACCCCCCCATGAAAATCATTTATAAATACACTCATCATTCACACACATATTGATCACAGCAGTGATCAAACAAAAAATTTTCGTAACTTTACTATATACATGCATACTGATTATGAGATTTAACTTAAGAACAAAGTTAGAAAATTTATCCTAAAACATTTCCCTATAAAAAAATTAAGCTTTACACAAAATTGCAAAAGCATATAAAGCATCAACTACTGCAAAAGTTTTTTACAGCATACGTTGCCTCAGCTACGAAACTTAATAACATTACAAAAGTGATGGAAACAAATATGTAAAACGAATATAAACTCGTTTAAGCAAAAAGACATTCCCTACAAATTTACAGTAAAAAAACTGCGAAATTACATACTAGAAAATTATCTTTGCTACAACTGTTAGACTAACATGGACAATGATTTCTATAACTCTTTAATCTCAAGTACCTAATTTATAAAAATTTTTGGGCTAATCAAAATCTTTCAACAAAAAAAATTACATGTCAACACAGCACCACTCAGTAATACCTTCCCGCCCCTCACATTCCTTCACCAGTCCTTTACCTTATGCACTCTCCCTCCGAAAAACTAACGCAACCCGCTTATAAAGGAAACCAGTCCTTTACGTAAAATTTATCCCGCCAACTGAATGAGGCCATTGACCGTAAGTTTGCAGTAGGTCTCCGGAAAACGTGTCCTCCACTTTTCCCCGTAAATAAGTTTGTTTCTGCAACCGTTCTATATATGCCCGCCCAATTGCTCTAAATCCTAATTTCTTCCCCCTCCCGTGTCCCTCATCCCCCAGGAAATATACAGAAAATCCACCACAAACAAAACATAATTGCCCTTTTCATTCTCTGGAGCCCCCCTCGTACTTCTAATGTTAAGGCTCTCAGGGTTTCTACATTACCCCCCCCCCATAAACCCTAAAAACCTTCGCTAACCACACCCTTACCTCCCTCAACTTTCACAAAAATAAACCGCATGAAAAGCTGTTTCCTGTTCTCCACAGTGATCGCAGGTCTGTTCCCTCACCAATCCCATTGAACAAAAAAACAGTTTTTCGATGCTAATTTTCCCTTTAAAAACCCTATATACAAACTCCCTTACTCTCGGCATTAACTTAAGTTTTCGAAAGTCATCCATTTCCTACCCCAATCATACAAGGGATAAACCGATACCCCCTGTATAAATTTTCCGGCCTTCTACTCATCGTCACCAAAAACGCCCCACCCTAAGTTTTTCCACCTCCCTAATCAATAACAATAACCTCAGCATATCCTCGCATTCAATTAATTCTTTTCCGCTCCACCATCTCCGCACATCCTTCATCACTTTTCCCACTCTAACCCCTCTTTCCCCCCCCTCCCTAACGAACCTTTGTTTCACATATAAAGCCTTTACTCTCGGCCCCAACGCTAAAAGACCTACTCCTCCACTGCGTTATTTGACATCACCCCCTTTCTTTGCTTAGCCATGCCCCCCCGAAACCCCAAACATAACGTAATGCCTCCTCTGAATCTCATGTATGTTGGAGTCCTCATTGGGTACACCCGGCCATACTCCATATTTTAATATAAACTAATGAATTTACAATTATCGCCCGCTGTTGTAGGGGGGCGTCCCCCCCCCGTAAACTCCTTAACCTTTTTTTACTGCCTTCTCCACCACACCTCCAAATTTTCACCTGCCTAGCCTCTGCGCATCTGCCATATATTAACTCCACAAATTTTTAGCCTTCCACAAATTCCCCCCCCAAACTCCAACCCAACCCCCCCCCCCCCCCACCCAGGCACCCACCTCCAGCAAACTTATTTTGCTCGTTCACCCGCATGCCTGAGCCCTCCGAAAAGCTCCAACACATTTTCCCCCGTACGCAATCCCTCCACTCCTGCCAGCAAAAATAGTGGTATCATCCACATACCCCCCACATCTATATACCCACCCTTTTCCCCGTTTAAATTCCCCTCCTCAACGAGCCCATAAAAAGGCGCTGCATACACGCAAACAATATCTGAGACAGGGGACATCCCTGTCTCAAACCCTCTCCATCCTTCCCAGGCCTTCCCAACCTACCATTAATTTGTATTTCGCACCATTGCGGACGAATAATTGTATCAACCCACCTCACCACTCCCATGCCAAAACCGGAGATGCAACAAACTAGCCCTAAAGAAAATTCCTATCTACACAGTCGTATGCATTTTCCAATCAATGCCCAACAGCCCTCCCCCCCTGCAACCCTCCAAAAAATCCCTAATGCGGCCATGCCCATCTCTCATGCTTCTGCCCGGAATACCATCTGCCCCTCATGAATAACCCCACCTAACAAATTCTTATCCTATTGCCCAATATCTTCGCGAAAATCTTGTAGTCGGCACACATTAGCGAAATAGCTCTGTACTCACTCAATACTCTTCCCTCTTGCTTTTTGCGTACTAAGCGACTACACCCGTTCTCTGAGTTTGTTCTAACTTTCCCTCTCGTCGCATTACAATTCATGACCCTCACCAGACAGTACTTAATGTGCTCCCATTGAATTCTATAAAAATCATTTGATATCCCCTCTATACCCGGCGCCCTTTTCCAGTACTCATATTGAACACAGCCCCCTTCAACTTCCCCCATGCTAATCTCACCTCCATCCCTGCCCTCCTCTTCACAATGACCCTAAACCCCTCCCCCCCCACACCTCAATAGCATCGCCCTCCTCCCCCCTTTTCCACTTCTTTCGGAACCCGAAATCAGCATAATTGCTCATGCCCTTTTGTAGTTTCGTACCTGTCCTTGTGATAACCACCCATATCTTCACTCCTCCAAGTTTAAAATTGTCGAATCTTCTGCCTTACCCGAAAACCTCGCAAAACACTTTCCCCAAGGTTTTATCACCCACAGCACAGCCTCCATTTTCCCGCTCTTACACGTAGTGCATCAAACCTACCATTTTGTAATCAGCCAACCTTTCCTTGAGTTGCACCCTGCGACCGTACTGCCGCCCTCCCCCTCCTCATAATACTCATTCAGCTGATATTCAAAAAAAGTTTTGAACCCATACCTCACCCTGCCTCTTCCCTTCCCTTCCTTTATAGAAACCTGTATACCCGGCTTAGCGTGCCCTTTCCCACCATTCTAAAACACACGACCCTACCGCTCTAGAATCCCAAAAAGTTTGCCACCATTCCCCAAAAGCCATACTCACCTCCTCACTCCTCACGAGTCTTGCATTTAATTTCCAGAACCGATTGTATCCTAACCATACCTTCCCAATCAAGATCTGCTATAACTGCCCTTAAAGATCAGAAAACCCCACATCAAAAGTCCTGACTCCCAAAACACGTACAGCTTCCGTTGCATAGATCCTATTAATCTTGCAGCATAACCCCGTCTGACAAACGTATACTCAACCTGCCAACACCCCCTCCCCACAACATCCGAAACCCCCACGTCTCCGAACACTTACGTAAAAAGCCCAACATACACCCCGCCCCCTCGGTTCCACATCCCCCCCCCTAATAAAATAATTCCAATCTCCCCCTATTACAGTGACTAAAGGTAAACCCTTAAATAGTACATCAAAATTCTCTCACAAAGTTCTCCTTAACTCGTGCGTTGCCCTCCGCCGGCATTTTACACTCCTATAAAACAAACCCTCGTTGCACCCCACTCCCCCTCCACCCTCACGACCCTCCCCCCCCCCTCCTCCCCCCAAAAATACGCAATGGACTGGTTTCCTTTTACAGCCCCAGCAACCCCACCTTTCAACCTCAAAGAGCCACTCACATAAACTTATATCCTTTCAAAAAAACTCAAACCAAACTTATAATTGTGCTCCTGAATGAAACATTATATCTACATTAAATCTCTTTAAAAAACCATTCCACCCCTACTCTTTTAACCTCGGCTCTCAGGCCATTAACATTGATCGTTTACAACCTTGAAAATTTTGACAGTAGGAGGGGGCTTTCCCCGCCGCCTTGGGGAATTGCACCCGCCTGACCTGGCTGCTGACTAGATCCCCGTTTGTCACCTTGCCTGTCCAGTCCCCCAACCCCCCCCTTAACCTTTGAACCTTTCAGTGCGTCAGCAAAACTACCCCCCACTCTCCGTGAGATCCAACCTTGGTTTCCAAGCCTTCTTCCCATGTCTTGCCCTGGAGTTAAACGTCATCCATATCAGACGTCCAGCTGTTCTCTTTCGTGAACCTCCATCTCCACACGTAGCCTCCTCTTCCATGCACTCCTCTGTGCACCTCAGCCACTACCGGTGCTCTTCCCCTCATTGCACACGGTCCCTTTCCCAGTCCCGATAAGCTGTAGCATCCTCCAATGAGCGTCCATGCCGCTCATCTCCAGACTTCCCCTCCACCTCACTCAGGAAGTTATTCAAAACCCATCCAACATTCCATCCTGTTGCATTACAGGCTCAACCGTTTATCTTTCGTCGTCGTCGTCGTCGTCGTCGTCGTCTGCTCAGGCCCCGTCCCCACAGGTAACGTCGCACAAAAAGACCCTTCTCCCTCCTTCTGCTTTATCACTTCCTCACTCCAAATGTATGATGCCTGCCTTTCTGCCGCAACTGTCTCCTGTACCACAGGATCCAACTGCTGATCCCCCGTTTTTTGGCATTTTTTCCCTCCTGTCTGGTTTCCTGCGGCATTTGGGGTGCCTATGATCAAATGATCCGCACAGCCTACAAGTCCGCCTCTGTCCTGCATAGTATAAGTATTTCCTGCGTTCGGAAATCTTCCCAAAAACAACATATGAAGGAATTGATTGTCTTAGCGTCATCTTCAGATTGAAGGATCCTTCGGGCAGTCCCACATAAGCCCCCTCCTTCCACACTCCCAACTCCCCAGCATGAATCTTGCCATAACGACGGAATACCGAAACCCCATCATACTCTGTAGCTTCAAAGGGACATTCCTTACTTTTACGTATGTCACAAAAGCTGGATACTCATGTAGACATACCTCCACTACGCGTTCACGGCCTCCTCTTCTCGTGGTACTTTTCATCTTACTTGAGTAAAATCCAGCATTTATAAATTTGACGAAAATCCTCTTAACTCCGTTGACAGCCACACCATAAAGTTCTTCATTGGGTATCCCATACACATCACGAATAATCGTAGGGAGTAGCACCTGCATAGTAGAACTGCTTAGGGCCCCATGTACTAATTCCACACAGACAGTATTCACCCTACGTCCGTGTCTGTCCGCCATTTTGATTGCTCAAAACAGGTAAACTGCGCAGAAAATCAACTGAAGCGGGAGCGCCTGCGCAGCACGTCCACTCAGCTCGGAAGCGAGGAGGACAATGACATAATAATAATAATTTTGACGTTTCTACATGCTCACCGTGTACGTGTGCTCTGCGCCGTCTACCTGCGCTGTTCACTCGTGCTGGAAACATTGATTATCTATTGGCTTCCTTTCCATTCATCTGCGCTGTAATTATAGACTTGTATAATCTCACACAAATTTGCTGGTAAGTTACACTGCATTTCTTTATAATTTATTAGAGGGAAGTAATGAAAGTTTAATTTCAAATCATTTATTTCGGTTACATTATCAAGTGTCTTGATACATTTTCATTCAGGAATTACTGTACTTAGACACCGCAACTGCGGTTTTATTGTGTTGTTTCTACCTGTTGCTTGGTCTGAGCTGTTAACCCAAGATTCCCCTAGGTACAAAGTGTTGCTGCTGCGTTCACAACTTTGTGCGTCTGGTTTCGCTTGATTTTTTCTCCAAAGCCGTTTTGTTTTTCACGCCTTTACTGAACGTTTGGAAACCCCCACCCATCCTGATTTTGGAAGTTTTTTGAGCCATAGAGGGTAAAAGGGGAAAAGCTTCCATAACGTTTGGGCATGGGGAAAAAGTGAACATGTAATTGTTTGGAGAATTTCGCCTTTTTTTTTGTCCCCAAGGGGTCGAAAATTTGAAGTTATTGGATAGGGCGTTTTTTGACTTACGTGCGAAACCCGGGAAACGGAAAAAAAAGAGGATGAACAAATAGAAAAAACAGGGAGCCTTTTTATTAAAAATAAGAGGTTTCCGTTAAATAAGAGGTTGCCCCCTTATTTAATTGGGATCCATTCGGGGTATATGGGTAAATATTCGTATATGAATTTAAATTTTTTTTAATAACTTTATTCTTTTTTTTTATTAAAATTATTATTAATTTTTATTATTATTATTATTATTATTATTATTTTTTTAACTTGTTTTTTGGGCATTTTAATATATTATTATTTTCCCTTTGGAAGTAGGAAAGATAATATCCATTGTTTCATAAGTCTTAAAATTTCTTGTTCCCTATTTTCTGTGTAATTTTTCAGTTTAAAAATTCACTTTAAAAGCCCGAAAGGGTTCTGGGGGTTTATCAACTTTTTTGACGTTTCTTCGGGTTTCCCCGGGGGCTTTGCGCTTTTTTTGATTATAATAATTAAAAAATTTTTTTTTTTTTTTTTATTTTTATTTAAAAACGGTTTTTAATTTTTTAAAACATAAATTAAAAATTTGGGGGAAATTCACCAATTTTTTTTTTAAAGGGGTAAAACAAAAACATTTTTTCTTTAAATTGGCATTTAATTTTTATTTCAGGTTTCGCTTGCAGCAACCATTTTTTTCCCCGATTTTACCCAAACCCCCAAGCCCAAATTTATTTCCCAAACTTTTATCATTGTTGATTTTTATCATTTTTTTTAAAAAGGGATAAACCGGGAAAGTTTTTTTAACCCTATTTTTAAAAAAAGAACCCTTAAAATTTAAAAAACATAAAGAATTTTTTATTTATAAAAAATTTTCCTTATTTTGCCTTACATTTTCCTTTATAATTACCCGGTGTTTAAATTTTTTAAAAAACCCCCCTTCCCCCTTTTGGACGTTTAACAAAAATTTATAAGTGCCCCCAAGGGGAAACTAATTTGGAAAAAGAAAAACCTCCACACCTTTTTCCCCTTTTTAACCCCCCGCACCCATAATTTTTTTTAAAATGATAAGATTAAACTTCTCTTTCCGGGTTTTGGTTTACTAACTTTTGAGTTTCTTGTTAGCCCTTGGTGGCTTAGCGCTTCTTTTTGATTATAATAATAATAATAATTTTGACGTTTCTACATGCTCACCGTGTACGTGTGCTCTGCGCCGTCTACCTGCGCTGTTCACTCGTGCTGGAAACATTGATTATCTATTGGCTTCCTTTCCATTCATCTGCGCTGTAATTATAGACTTGTATAATCTCACACAAATTTGCTGGTAAGTTACACTGCATTTCTTTATAATTTATTAGAGGGAAGTAATGAAAGTTTAATTTCAAATCATTTATTTCGGTTACATTATCAAGTGTCTTGATACATTTTCATTCAGGAATTACTGTACTTAGACACCGCAACTGCGGTTTTATTGTGTTGTTTCTACCTGTTGCTTGGTCTGAGCTGTTAACCCAAGATTCCCCTAGAGTACCAAAGTGTTGACTGCTGCGTTCACAACTTTGTGCAGTCTGAGTTACGCTTGATTTCACTATCATCTGCTTGTCTGTGTTATATAGGTTGTTTAAGGCATCATTGATGTGTATCTACGTGTAACTGTAATTATTTATGTCCGTTACCATGATTTTTGAACAGAGTTCATTTAACCATTATTTAAATTTAAATAATGTCGTATAAATGCATTCTTAATATCTTATGTGAAATTTACTCGATTATGTTGCTGCCTTGACATTTACTGCTGTCGATATTTACTTAGCTCCTGGCTCCGCCTCTCAATTTGCTGTTGCAAAATACACTCCTTCCAACCTTGTGAGTTTTATCGTTGCTAATCATAAAACTGTGTATGAAGCCTGTCTCCACCACTTCTTCATCGAGGTCATTTCACTATCTAATCATCCTGCGATTATAGAAATCCTCCTTGACATCCGTTTGGCTCATCTGTGTCTTTAACTTCCACCTGCACCTCTTATACCTGTTTTCTCGCCTCTCAATAGCCTGATACTGTCTATCCTATCAATTCACTTCAGTATTATGTATGTCTCCCTTCGTTTCATCCAGTTCCTCTAGCCTCTCCTCACTGCTCAAATTTCTTAGCCCTGGAACAAGTAGTCTCATTGCATACTTATGAAACTTTCTCCTGGTTCTTACCATATTTTTCCACGAGTTGATTTCGTGCTTTTGCTTCACATTCCAAGATGGGACTGACTTATGTTGTTCAAAGGTCCGGGGAATGACTGCTGATATTCTTAAAGGCTAATCTTATGTTTGCTAAACAAGCATTGAATGTAAAGGATTTTCGGCTGATGTGAGCCCTGGCGATATACCAGGCTTAAGCTCACCTCTAGGACTTTGAACAAGGTCTGCAGTCTTTCTCCTCCGAGTCTCCATCATGTCTGGTCTTCTTGATCATTTCCCAAGCTTTATAACCTTACCTTTGCAGGGACTGAAGACAAAAAACCACTTATTTGACCAATTTTTCAGTTTGTCGCCTCTTTCTGTTCTCATCAGTTGTTTTATTCTGATACGTTTTAAATATCAATAAACTTTGAAAACATCAGATTCAGTCCCAACTGTTATTCATTCACATAAACCAGACATAATTACTAATATTGATCCAGCATGTTACTCTTCTTTATTCTTACATATCTTCTATGACTATTACTCTTTGCTTTTTTTTCCTAAGATACCCTTTGATCTCCTGGAGTACGTTCCCTGTTATACTTACATGCACAATAAGTTTTACCACAGCCTCCTCTATGAAACGTTATCTTGCAGTCTTAGAAAATTTACGCAGCCCATCCCTTTCTCTTCTGTTTCAAAACTGTTACTTCATAATTTAGCTCGAACATGTTAATAAGACAAGATATGAAGTCTCTAAACCAGTGCTGGATCTTGTTCATAGAACTACTTCTTTCCAAGTGTTATATCACTTATTTCAAGTGTTATACCATTTACTGCATCGGTTGAGATGGTTCGTTGATTCAGAGTCTCAGAACTAGTGTGGTCAAACACTTTCCTGCTGATCTTAACAATCTTGATTATTAAGTTTAAGGCTTCATTAGAATCAAACTACCTGCTTACTCTCCATGATGCTTTTGTTAGCTGCTCTTCTACTGGCTCTGTTTTTTTTTGTTTTTTTCAATTTACTACAATTTCATGTGCATTGCTTTTACATTTATATCTTGCGTCACGATGTCTAATATAATAGAAATGGTCTCTATGCATTCTTATAATTCCTCAGCTTTCTTTCCCTTCACGCCTTACCACAGCACCCCAGCACCCCAGCACTTCTATTCACACGTTTAATTCCCGGTCTTCCTCCCCTCCAGCATTCCTTGTCTGTGATTCCCACATGCAGTACAGAACATACAGGTTTAGCATCAACAATATTCAGTCCCATTAAGCAGCATGTCTTAACACAAAGAGACATATTCGATTCCTCTATCCGGATTGATAAGTACTGTCGTTCCTGTAGGATTCGTAAACACTGTCGTTCCTGTAGGATTCGTAAACACTGTCGTTCCTGTAGGATTCGTAAACACAGTCGTCCTTGTATTTGGATTAAAACATCTGCTACGTATAATGAAAGAGATATGACCAAGTCCTACATAAGTATTCAAAACTCCATCCACACACCATTTCCTCCCCATTTCCAGCTTCTCCTATTATGGGAGATGGTTTAGAAGAAACCTACTGGCCTATGGTATGATGTTATACTAGCACTATGAGGTGTTGTAACAGGAAGCAGTGTTCTTCCATAACTGGCCTATGGTATGATGTTATACTAGCACTATGAGGTGTTGTAACAGGAAGCAGTGTTCTTCCATAACTGGTCTATGGTATGATGTTATACTAGCACTATGAGGTGTTGTAACAGGAAGCAGTGTTCTTCCATAACTGGTCTATGGTATGATGTTTATACTAGCACTATGAGGTGTTGTAACAGGAAGCAGTGTTCTTCCATAACTGGTCTATGGTATGATGTTATACTAGCACTATGAGGTGTTGTAACAGGAAGCAGTGTTCTTCCATAACGGTTATACTTTATAGCGTTATGGAAAAAAACGTAAAAAAAGATCTGCAAAACACAAACCCAGTACTATGATACCATTACAATAACACCACAATCACCCTAGCAATCACCATAACAATCACCCTAGCAATCACCATAACAATCACCCTAGCAATCACCATAACAATCACCCTAGCAATCACCATAACAATCACCCTAGCAATCACCATAACAATCACCCTAGCAATCACCATAACAATCATAGCATTATAACACTAACAAAACATTACCATAACATATAATAACACTATCATAACATTATAACACCATAGTACTCCTAACGTAACACCATAACACAATCATAACAATCACATCACTAAAATAGTACCATCAATACACCATCATAACTCTACCATAACACCGTAACGAATTATATAACACCATTGTAGAGCTTTAATAACATGAAGAAATACTAACACCACTGAATACTACAACACCGCCTCCACAATACTACAACACCGCCTCCACAATACTACAACACCGCCTCCACAATACTACAACACTGCCTCCACAATACTACAACACTGCCTCCACAATACTACAACACTGCCTCCACAATACTACAACACCGCCTCCACAATACTACAACACCGCCTCCACAATACTACAACACCGCCTCCACAATACTACAAACACGCCTCCCCAATCTAAAACACTTGCCTCCACAATACTACAACACCGCCTCCACAATACTACAACACCGCCTCCACAATACTACAACACTGCCTCCACAATACTACAACACTGCCTCCACAATACTACAACACTGCCTCCACAATACTACAACACCGCCTCCACAATACTACAACACCGCCTCCACAATACTACAACACCGCCTAATACTACAACACCGCCCTTTCCCCAATACTAAAAACCACTGCCTCCACAATACTACAACACCGCCTCCACCAATATACAAACACTGCCTCCACAATACTACAAACGCCTCCAATACACAACACCGCCTCCACAATACTACAACACCGCCTCCACAATACTACAACACTGCCTCCACAATACTACAACACCGCCTCCACAATACTACAACACTGCCTCCACTAAACCAACACCGCCTCCACAATACTACAACACCGCCTCCACAATACTACAACACCGCCTCCACAATACTACAACACTGCCTCCACAATACTACAACACTGCCTCCACAATACTACAACACTGCCTCCACAATACTACAACACTGCCTCCACAATACTACAACACTGCCTCCACAATACTACAACACCGCCTCCACAATACTACAACACCGCCTCCACAATACTACAACACTGCCTCCACAATACTACAACTGCTCCACAATACTACAAACTGCCTCCACAATACTACAACACTGCCTTCACAATACACAAACACCGCCTCCACAATACTAAAACACCGCCTCCGCAATACTACAACACCGCCTCCACAATACTACAACACTGCCTCCACAATACTACAACACCGCCTCCGCAATACTACAACACCGCCTCCACAATACTACAACACCGCCTCCACAATACTACAACACCGCCTCCACAATACTACAACACTGCCTCCACAATACTACAACACCGCCTCCACAATACTACAACACTGCCTCCACAATACTACAACACCGCCTCCACAATATACAACACCGCCTCCACAATACTACAAAACCGCCTCCACAATACTACAACACCGCCTCCACAATACTACAACACCGCCTCCACAATACTACAACACCGCCTCCGCAATACTAAAACACCGCCTCCACAATACTACAACACCGCCTCCACAATACTACAACACCGCCTCCACAATACTACAACACCGCCTCCACAATACTACAACACCGCCTCCACAATACTAAACACCGCCTCCACAATACTACAACACCGCCTCCACAATACTACAACACCGCCTCCACAATACTACAACACCGCCTCCACAATACTACAACACCGCCTCCACAATACTACAACACCGCCTCCACAATACTACAACACCGCCTCCACAATACTACAACACTGCCTCCACAATACTACAACACTGCCTCCACAATACTACAACACCGCCTCCACAATACTACAACACCGCCTCCACAATATACTACAACCTGCCCCCACAATACTACAACACCGCCTCCACAAAAACTAGAAACACTGCCTCCCAATACTACAACACCGCCTCCACAATACTACAACACCGCCTCCACAATACTACAACACTGCCTCCACAATACTACAACACCGCCTCCACAATACTACAACACTGCCTCCACAATACTACAACACTGCTCCACATACTACAACTCGCTCCACTAATTCTACAACACTGCTCCACAATACTACAAACACCGCCTCCACATACTACCAACTCCGCTCCACAATACTACAACAACATGCCTCCACAATACTACACACAGGCCTCCCCAAAAAAAACTATACTACAACAGCTCAATACGACAAACACCGCCTCCACTCAATATACAGTACCACTGCCTTCCACAAAACTACATCACCGCTCCACTCACATTATACAAACACCGCCTCCACAATTCTTACAACATGCCTCACAATACTCAAACTCCGCTCACAATACTACAAACACTGCCGCCACAATACTACACCACCGCCTCACAATACTAAACACGCCTCCACCAATACTTAAACAATGCCTCCACAATACTTCAACCCTGCTCACAATACTACAACACAGACTCCACAATACTACAAAACACGCTCCCCAATACTACAACACCGCCTCACAATACTACAACCTGCTCCACATTACTACGAACAATGCTCCACATATACTACAAACACGCCCTCACACTTACTACAACCCGCCACCACCAATACTACAACACCGCCTCACAATATACACACCGCTCACTATTACTACAAAACACCGCCTCCACAATATTACAACACAAGCCTCCCCATTACTAAATCACTGCTCCACATTTTTGAATATTACTCTACAGAACTATCATAACAATACCCATAAAAAATAACAGAATTATAACACAATCACTGCACGCACTGTGAAGTTGACAAAATAAAACCTTAAATAAACATCATAAACTTTCATTATGAAACAGACAATAGCAATTCAACACTGCCCATAGCGACATTAAAGATTTTTTTTTTATATTTTATTGAAACAACCAATACAGGTATTATACATAAAAATAAACAATAAGGAAACAGTTGGATTCAAATCAAATTAACTGACAATGGGGATTGCCACTATTTGTCGCAAGATATTGTTGCAAAACATTAACAACAACAACCTACGGCAAAGAACATAACTACAAAAAAAAAATACTGTCATAGGGCGAGAATGGACATTATATAACACATTCATTAATTCAAAATTACATATATATAAATTTGAACATGTAATTAACATCTGACAAAGGCTCATACACTAGAACAGAAAATTACAAAGGAGTTATATCAATTTAAATCCATTCCTTCGATTAATCAAAAAGACAAAACTAGAAGATCTACAAACGTATCCCTAACAATACAGCTTATACATATACAAACATACGAAATTAAAATAAAAGAATAAGGTTACAAACTCAAAAAATGAAGGCTCATTACTGTTCATACACCACATATAGTAATTCAGACACAAATGGTCTACGTCACTAAACCTGTTCGATATGTCTGTATAACATACAGACTAAAAACCTAACATCAGAACTTCGCATTGACACCAAACGGTATCAGGTACAGACCATAATTATAAACTATAAAAGAAACGAATCTACATATATAAAGTATTACATAACGTCTGACATGACAAAGGTCAATACAATAGAAAGGGGATCCACAAACAACACACACACACACACACAACACCCACACACACTCAGACACACACACACAACACACACACACGACACAACACACCCACACACACCACACAGCAAAAAGTTTCACAAAACCAACATTAGTCAGATGCACTGTATGCACAAAGCAACCGAATAAAGTATATCTCACTCATGCCAAAAACCAGCAGTAATATAATACAAACTAAAAACACACTTCATGTCTCAAAAGAACTTATACTCCAAGAATCGTGTCATCGAGATGATACAAATCAAAATTATACATAGTTCAAAACAAAAAAAGTACTAAATTCTACCTACATGTGAAAAGTGTATATCGATCATAACAGAGACTTGAGCTCTACATAACACTTGCGCCTGATAAACAAGGTGGATCCATAAATTTCAGTGTAATCAAGGAAAACCATTCAACCACATTCACAACACTCTCACGACCCCCCCCCCCCAAGGAGGCGAGCCCGCTGTGACCCCCTGACTCCTCCAACCTATGAAAACCCCTTCACGCCACATTATCAATCACAGATTTACGAGAATTCCTAAAGTTAGCATTCTATACCTTGGAGAACGCCTGTTCCACCTCTCCATACAAATCTCTGTTACGACATCGTACGATAGAACGTTAACCGCAAAGAACCTTCAGTCGATTTGCACTATATCCCACTCTCCCCTCATCACCAAGACATATATATATACAATTCTACGTTGATAAATCTAAGCTCTAATGACACCTCGTTTAACCCACCCATATAGACTAAAGCATGCAGACGACACCACGGCCACCCTTTGTACCACCTATTACAGCACCTAACTCTCTAGCCTAGTTTAAAAAAATTTTTTAAATCGGATATACAAATATAATCTGTGGTCACTTTATTAGGTACACATCTACACCTGTTCTTTAATGCAAATATCTATTCAACCAATAAAGTAACAGCCCCTCAATGCATAACAGCATGCAGACATGCATGTTGTTTATACCAAATATCAGAGGAGGGAATGTGATCTGATTGACCGTGGAATGATTGTTGGTGCCAGACGGGGTAGTCTGATTATCTCAAACTGCTAAATTCCCTGAGCCTTTCAGGCACAACAGTCTCTAGAGTTAGCAGAGAATGATGTGAAAAGCACAAAGCATTCAGTGTGCGGCAGTTGTGTGGTGAAAACATTTTGTTAATGAGAGTGGTCGGAGGAGAATGCCTAAACTGGTTCAAGCTGACAAGATGACAGTAACTCAAACAACCATGTGTTACAACACTAACATGGAGAAGAACATCTCTGAAAGCACAACACTTCGAACCAGGATCCTCTCCTATCACCAAAAATAAGGAAACTGAGGCTACAGTGGGCACAGACTGATCAAAGCTGGACAGTTGAAGATTGGAAAAACGTCACCTGGTCTAACAAAAAACCTAGTATTGTCTACCTCGACCTTGAAAAGGCATTTGAGCTAGCCAGCCCCACAGCAATTCTGGCAATACTAGCTCGGAAGGGAATCAAAGGACGCCTCATGGCCTGGATAGAGTCCTACCTTAGGGGCAGGCAGGCCTGTGTCAGCTTTCAGGGACACTACTCTTCCTTTAAATCCCTGGAAAACGGTACACCACAAGGAGGTGTGCTCAGTCCTACCCTGTTTAACATCCTTATGCAGGAACTTGTGAGCCTTCCCTTTCATAGTGGTACACAGCTCCTCAGTTTATGCTGATGATCTTGCACTCGTAGTGAATGGGAAAGGCAATTTAGAACGACAGGCTCAGAGAGCTTTGGACCTAATTACGCAGTCTTGCAAGGAACTGGCCTCAAGATCTCGGCCGAGAAAATCTCTTGCAATGATGTTCAAGGGACCAGATCATGTGAATAGTTTTACGTATTCAGGATATAGAACTTGAGTGGACAGGCTCCTACCTGTACTTGGGAATCTACATTGATAAAAAGCTGACCTTTCAGAAACAGGCCGAGTATGTCAGGTCACGTGCTCTACTCAGACTCAGCGTCATGAGAGGCCCCCATGACGAGCACCGTGCAGGGGCAAGCAAAGATGTACTTTCGCTTGTACTATATACAAGCTATACGCTCGCTCATTGACTACGGTGCACCGGCTTTAGCTCATCTCTTCCCGCAGAGCAGGCAAAGAGTGGAGGTCGTACAAAATCAGGCGATAAGAACTATGCTTGGGGCCCCCATCTGGACCAACACAGTATGTCTCAGTCTGAGGCCCGGCTTCCTTCCTTGGCTGACAGAGTAAGATACATAAACGCCTGAAAAGTGGCCACGAGTTCTGCACAGGCAGAAAGGTAACCCACTAAGGAGAGGATATTGACAACCATGTCACAAGATCCCACACTCTTCACGGACTACTCCTGGATTCGTTCGTTTTGTGCTGCTGGGGGGGAAAAGCTGCTGCCATACAACTACTCCTTGAGAAGAGTTGGGGACCTTCCTGTTGCTGGGTACCATCCACCACCTCCTGGCGCCCAGATCCAGCCGATGTTTGCATCATGCAGCTACCGATCTCTAAGTGTCTCTGCAGTCAAGACACTCTCAGCAATCATGCTGAGACAAGCATGACACTGGCAGAGGGAGGCACATGTGCAGTGTATTTCACAGATGGTTCTGTCGACCCTGACAGGAAGAGAGCAGCAGCTGGACTGAAACCACAATGGTACACAAAAGGGCTGGCGACTCCCTGACCACTGCACGATCCTTCAAGCTGAGTTGGTGGCGATTCAGCAGGCATTGTCACATGCCCTACGACATCGACTCCGACCTGTCATAAATGTTGATTCCACGTCTGCAATCAATGCCCTCTCCCATCCTCAACCACAGGAACAATGTTCACCTCATCACATCGATCCTGAGCATAATGACAGCCTTAGAAGTTCAGGGTAACAGATCGACATTGAACTGGATCCCCAGCATGCGGCATCCGGGGAAATGAGGCGGCAGATGATGCAGCCAAGGCAGCAACAGACTATCCACATGTTGGGATTACTGTCCCAATCAGCCTACGACAGACCAAACTGGTGGCTGCCAGAGCCATGAAACTTATGGGGGAGGTCTTAGGTGATCCCCCATCTCAACAGTGGTACCGAGCAGCAAACTCAGGGAGAAATCCCCTCCATATGATAGAAGCTGGTCCAGAGCGCAGTGTACCGCCATCCATCGGCTTCGTTTGGGCTTTCCCACAGCCAAGAGGGTGGTAGACAAGGCTGAGGAGGAGATGTGCCAGTACTGTCAGCACGTTGTCCCGCGGCCCCTAACACACTATTTCTGGAGTGCGAAGTTACTGAGACACTCCGCAGGCAACTAGGAGTGATATTCCCTCCCGAAGAGGACCCAGAGATGACTGCGGCCACACTAGTGTACCATGGAGTCAACGAACCAGACAAGCTGTTACCTGTGATAACGACATATCCTCCTCCTCGCTAGTGTCCACAGTTAGGAGTACATACGGTGTTGTCGCTTATGAGATGCACCAGTTGAACTGACCAGAAGAGTGCTTGAACAGCATATGTCGCATCATTGTAGAAACCTTTCTCCCTCGGGAGCCAGAGACGGGTCATCGCAAGATTGAGACCCGTGCCAGGACTACGGTCTTGGCGAACATTATACATACATACATACCTATGCTGCACTTACTACAAGAGTGATGGACTGAACACATCGTATCCAGGTTGAGGGACTGATTACCTCATACTTCTACTCTCCTTAGCCCATTTCTACTTTGTATTGGACTGATGAAGCCACTGTGTGGCGAAACGTTTCTTCAATAAAGATTCCCATGTGTTGCATAAGTGTCTCAATTCTTCAACTTGTCGGTTTTCAAAACCATTCATCACATCTGTCAGACACTGCAACATCATGGAATCTTGGTACAAAGACTTCAACGCCTGCCCAACCTTTGGACGATGACCTACTTACATTAGTGGCAGGTCCCACTAAGATCCCGCTCCTCCTGCTTCAACTCATCTCACCCGCAGTATATAAGCCACCCTCTGGCCCTATGCTGCACTTACTACAAGAGTGATGGACTGAACACATCGTATCCAGGTTGAGGGACTGATTACCTCATACTTCTACTCTCCTTACCCATTTCTACTTTGTATTGGACTGATGAAGCCACTGTGTGGCGAAACGTTTCTTCAATAAAGATTCCCATGTGTTGCATAAGTGTCTCAATTCTTCAACTTACACACATACACACAAACTTACTTGTACATATTTGTAATATCTTATTAAATGTTAATGTACCAGACGGTACTTAAGACTTATAAATGTGATATGTGCCTACAGCACAATACTATTGTACACGAGAGAAGTAATTAATATTATTTTGATTACTGTGATTAATTTAATTTAATTTGATAATATGCCTCTAGACTTAATAAATTTATTAAATTTTAATTTCTCTAGTTAGTAGCCTACCAGTTGTAATCCTGAAGCACTACTGAATCATACTGAATTCTAATAGATAATTGGACCAGGATACTGACTAATTGTTACGAAAACCCAGTAACATGCTGGATGCTAGAAGGGCAGTCCTTTCTAGTATTCACTGGAGAGCTCTAAGCTTTTAGAATCGCGTTTTTTGTAACATATTGGTTGATAACTACTTAATCTGATTCGTACAATAATGCAATGTTATATATAGCTTGAGTGTCTGGGTGTATGAACATTTCCATATGGTAATACATCAGTTGATATTGATTAGTTGAACTTTTGGGCTGATTACCGCATTTCATTAAAATTCCGCGACTTGCTTTCTGTAAACCTCTGTGGTATCCCACCTCCCTGTACCCACTGAGACAGATAATAGGATTGCTCCCATTACCTCTCATAATGTAAAGTAAAAGGACACAAGTGCAACTAATGTGACATTTATTGTGGCAAAGTTTCGCTCTCCAGGAGCTTTATCAAGCAATGGTTGATAAAGCTCCTGGAGAGCGAAAAAAGTTGCCACAATAAATGTCACATTAGTTGCACTTGTGTCCTTTTACTTTACATATTGTCGGTAATTTACCAACTTTATTAAAATTTTCATAATGTCATCCGACGGCTAACAAATCCACCCCAGCACCAGGAAAAACACCTCTCCCCGTACTCCTATCCTTCAAGCAAAATCCCCAAACCTTTACCTAATCGGGCTATCCCCAACAACAACAACAACGTTTTTCCCTTTCCCTTTGGCGACGTACTCGTTATGTTCCCAGTAGCGCTCCCCCATTCTTTAGGAACTTTACCCCTTCACTTGGGGAAATTTCGTTTGGAAAAATAATGAGGGGGAGGGGCGGGGTTTGATTGGGTCATTGGTAGGGGAGTTATTTTTTGGGGTAGCTTTAGGTAGAGGTCGTTTTTCAAAGGGTCCTGCCTCGCATGGCCATAGGCCTTTCTGCAGTGTTTCTCCATTTTTTATGTTCTTAGTTTTATTAGGATCCGGAAGAAAGCTAGGAGTTTTAAGAGTCAGGAAGAAAGTTGGGGAATATCAAGATTTCAAAAAGAAATTTGAGAATTTAAAGTTGGAAAAATTTTTGAAGTTCAAAAAATATTTATTATAACATTCGGGAAACCCAAAAATATTTAAAGTAAAAGGACAAAATGCAATAATGTGACATTTTTGTGGCAACGTTCGCCCCCGGAGCTTTTCAACCCATTAAGACAATCAGTTGTAAGAATGAAAGTTAAGAAAGTGAACATCGGATATCTTTTTTGTTTTCGTTTCGCCATCCAGTGGTTTACAATACAGATTCTGGGACAAAATAGGAAGCGTAGAACTATATAAAAAAAGATGAGGTAATCTCCCTCCCCCTTGGAGTTAGTGTTCACACATGTGGGGGGGAGAGCTGGGCAAAGGCAAAAAGACTGGGTTTTTTATAGGCGTCGGGAAATGGGAGGGGAGCAACAGGGCAGCCCTGGTAGGGGGGTTTCCCCCAGGGAAGTAGGTCCTTCCCAAAGAGAGGGGTTATTCAGCACCCGTGAAGAAGGTCTTGTAGATGTCCTCTAAACCCCAAGAACCCGCCTACCAGTGAGCCCCGTTGCTGCCTGCCCCTTTCACGACGCCTATAAAAAGCGCAGTCTTTTCCCTTTGCTCCAACTCTCCTCCACCACGATGCTGTGAACACTAACTCAAGGGCCGGGGGACTGATTCCCTCATTTTGTATATATTTCTACTGTTTTTCCTTTTAGCCCCTAAAATCTGTATTGATAAAGCCACGGGATGGCGAAACGTCTATACAAAAAGTTTCCCAATTTGCCAGTGTTTAATTTTCCCATTTTGCGGTATTTTAACCTTTCTTGCACAAAACTGTTGATAAATTAAACAGTGCAACTTTTGGGGTATCTTTTTGAGGAAACGTTTCCCCAAAAGGGGCTTCATCACCCCATACAAGGAGAACTTGAAAAACGGGAGGAGAATGAGTAATCAGTCCCTCACCTTGATCGATGTGGTCATTTCCATCAATCTTGAATAAATTTTAACGGCATACGTGCGGAGAAGGAGCTTTTTAAAAACCCTTTTGTGGGAGGGTCGCAGTCATAGGCGGGGTCCAATTTTTTCAATGCGGAAGTAGGCGTGCCCCAAAAATTAGGGAAACGAAGAATTCCCGAGTATTAAAATCCCCAAAAAGTTCAGTGTCTGACAGGGTTTTTAATGAATGGTTAAGAACCGACAATTGATAAATTAAAACCCTGGCAACTCTTGGGGATTTTAATTGAGGAAACGTTTTTTGCCACAGGGCTTCACAGTCCATCCTCTCCTCAAAAGGTTTTTTAAAAGCTCCTTCTCCGCCCTTGCCCTATTCTATTCAAGATTGATGGGGGACCTTCGACTCAAGGTTTTAGGGTGATTACCTCATTCTCCTCCTGTTCTTCAAGATTTCCTTTGTATGATGATGAAGTGTGTGGCGAAACGTTTTTTCAAAAAGAACCCCCGATTGCACATGTGCTATTTTTCAAAATGTCGGTTTCTTGAACCCTTCATTACAAACCCCAAAATTCTCGACTTCAAGGTGATGGGCTGATTACTGTTTAATCTCTACTTTCCTGCCCACTTTTTTTTTGACTGAAGAAGCCTATGTGAGGGGAAACGTTTCGGATAAAGTTGCCTAGGGCTTACCTACCAACCGTCGGATTTTTATATCATTTTGATGTTTAATTATAAATTTTTTGGGAGGGGTGGGTTGCTGGAGAATTTAAGATTGAAAAGGTCTTTTTTGCAGTCTTGATGAGAAAAAGGGAAAGGAAAAAGTAAACCCGTGAATGTTTTGGGGAATGTATGACATTCCTCGCAAAAAACTCAGGACAAAATGTGAGCAACAAACCTCTGTGGTTGGAGAGGGCTATTGCAGAGTGATACCCAATTTAAGAATTCTATCAATGTGGTTTCAAGGTTTTAAAAAAGCAACGCCGGTGCCTGTACATGTATGATATTTCCTGACTCACCATGCCATTTGTTATACATATCCTATATGTGATGTTTTAATAATGTTCTACTCGTAGTGCAAAATATGAGAAAGTGGATTTAGTGGTTTTGTTATTAATAAAATTAAATAGAAACCAAGGAAATCCTTTTTCTTTCACGATGTGTTAATTTTGTTACGATAAGCGCTAAACCACAGGGACCAACTGACTATGTTCTAACAATTAACCGACACTTGATAACTGACACACGCTAAGATCATGAGTTGATAATGACTCTTGATAATCTGACACAACCTAACATCAAGACATTGTTTCCTGCCAGAAAACACATCAACTTTAAAAGCGACAGAAATGCATCTTTCCAGATAAGGCACAAATCCATCCATTTGAACCATCACTGCCTACAACCCATAAACCCACCATCCATTTCATAATGGAATTGTTTATATATTATTTCAAGGAATGCGTTAACCGTAAGGGTAATTAATGTTTTGAAAAGATAGGGTAGTTCACCAATGCCTCGAATCACAGCCTTTCGCCATATCAAGACATAGTATGCATAAAGGCAAAACGGCAAAATTAGAATTTCTTAACTCCATTAAATGATTACAACTTCCCTTCGGAGTAACAATCCAGTTGTTGAAATTTTGAAGGCGATCAACATGTGTCCTCTAGCTGTCACACTGAATTAAAATTTAGAATTACCTGTGTAGATATTGCATAGGTCAGCCACTAATGCTTTACTGTACTCTCCATAAATCGGTCCTAGATACTTCCCATACAATCGGTTGGAAATTTGAAGCTTACGAGTAAGGCGTTTCATGAATAGTCAAATGATCAATGTAGGGGTATATTATCAATGTGTGTGGAGATGTCAGTCGGGGGATTTGATCTGTCGTGTGGTAGGTCATCGTGTGATATGGTCTTCGTGTGATATGTCACCGGTGGATTTGGTCATCGTTGTGGTCTGTCGTGTGGATATTGTCAGTCGTGTGGATATGGTCTTCCGTGTGGATTTTCCATCGTTGATTTGGTCAGCCGTGTGATATGTCTCCGTGTGGATATGGGCAGCCGTGGGTTATAGTCAGTCGTGTGGATATGTCAGTCGTGTGATATGTCAGTCGTGGATATGGTCAGTCTGTGGATAAGGTCAGATCGTTGTGGATATGGCAGCCGTGGGGATATGGTCACCGTGTGGATATGCACCGTGTGGATTGTCAGCCGTGTGGTTAGGTCACCGTGTGGTATGGTCATCGTGTGGATATGTCATCCGTGGTGATAGTCAGTCGTGTGGGTCAGCCGTGTGGATATGTCAGTCGTGTGGATATGCTGTCGTGTGATATGGTCTTGTCGTGTGGATATGGTCCCAGTCCGTGTGGTCAGCCGTGTGGATATGGTCCCAGTCGTGTGAATATGGTCAGCGTGTGGATATGGTCAGATCCGTGTGGGTCAGCCGTGTGGATATGGTCATCGTTTGAGATGGTCATCGTGTGAATGGTCAGTCGTGTGGGCTGCGTTGGATATGTCAGTCGTGTGATTGTCTGTCGTGTTGGATATTTCCTCACCGATGCAACACCGTGAGACCTGACCACATTATATTATTTTACTTGTTCGTATCACGAGGCTTTAATAAGTAATTTCGTCGTGGGATCCATTAATGCACGTCATTCTCTAACTAATTTTTCTTGGTGGAATTTCAGCAGTCATTTTCTTTCTTTATTCTTTTTCCAATCTGTAATAGTACAAAAGCTATAAAATATGATTGTATACTACAAAATAAATATTGCATATAAACGGCCAGGAATCTATTTCCCCATACACCACCATTATCGTCAAAAGCAGTGAATATGTAATCCATGAAGGTCTTTACAGCATTGTTAATCTTATGTATTTATGGCGGTATTGAATATGACGCTGACTTGGCCTATTTTTTTCATCATATTATCAGGGTCAAGGGATTTCATCAAGGAGTGTCATATTAGTCAACTTCTTTGTATCATTCACAGTTTTTTTCCCCTGTTGTAAATTGAGGCAGAAGACGTAGTGACAGAGAAAGTTTCGTCATTAGGCGATTATCGATGTCCTACTGGCAAGAGCTTGCTCACCCATAAGACTTAGAGACACTGGGACTCTTATGGTCAAGCTTACACTGGCACACACTAACACTGGCACACATCTGACACTGGCAGGGGCAACCCTTCGCTGAACCGCACATTAAAAGAGTTGCTCCAGTTAGCCATGTTTGCAAGTATAACATCAAAAGGCTACGTAATTTATAGTTGAAATGGCACTCTAATCTGATTTGCTTGTCTCCGTTCCGACGGAAGTAAAAATTCCACAGTAAATAATTCTCAGAATTAGCCAGATCAACGCATTAACATTCAATGACATTAATAATTACAGCTGCTTTAATTTTCTATTATATATTTACTGAACAAATTTTATTAATTGGAGTTACTTGAAAACCGCTAACATTTCCGAATGATTGTTTTACAACAAAACTTAATTATACGAAAATGTAGTTTTCTTGCATATAGTTAAACCGAATGTTTTTGTTACGGTTTCACGGATCTTACTCCAGGTAATCTCAGTGTGGCCACTAAGCACCGCCAGGTGGCCATGGCACATACAACTTAAATCGAGTTCCCTTCCTATATTAGGAAACATATGGATTGCCTGATTTACTAACACATTGTTTAATGTTCACTAGACGTATCAGAATAAATAACTTCCATTTCAATTCTAAATGGCATAATAAAGAAGGGAAGCATAATGGCCATTTTCCTGGGGTCGTCATGCGCCTAAACCGCTTGTAGCATAAGAGAATTCATTTTCAGAATTTTACCACATATTGTTTTAAATATTTGAGAATCGGATATACAAAATAATCTGTGTCTGTTGATTGTACACATCTACATCCTGTTCTTTAATGCAAATATCTATTTACAACCAATAAAGTAACAGCCCCTCAATCATATTCAGCATGCAGACTTGCATGTTGTTTATAACCAAATATCAGAGGAGGAATGTGAATCTATTGACCGTGGAATGATTGTTGTGCAGACGGGTTTCTGATTATCTCAATCTGCTACATTCCCTGGAGCTTTCAGGACAACATCTCTAGAGTTAGCAGAGAATTATTGAAAACCCAAAGCATTCAGGGTGCGCAGTTGTGTGGGTGAAAACATTTTGTGAATGAAGGTCGGAGGAGAATGCCTAAACTGGTTCAAAGCTGACAAGATGACAGTAACTCAAACAAACTGTGTTACAAACACTAACATGAAAGAACATCTCTGAAAGCACAACACTTCGAACCCGGATCCTCTCCTATTCACCAAAAATAAGGAAACTGAGCTACTGTGGGCACAGACGATCAAAGCTGGACAGTTGTAGATTGAAAAACGACCACCTGGTCTGAAAAATACCGATTTCCGCTCCGAAATGCAGATGGTAAGTCAGATTTGGCATAAATCTTGGGGATGTGTAGAGCAAGAAATCTCAGCATAAATATGCAGGTGATAAATCGCAGCAACTGATGAGCTATCATGTCAACAGGTCCAAGAAGCCTCAAGGACTTCCATCGTAACTTGTTGAATTCATGCCAAAAATAATCAAGTTGTTCTTGGGGAACGAGGGACTTACCCAGTACGTGAATGTGTACCTTATAATAGTGGCCACTGACTGTACTCCCTAATTGTACTCGCCTAATTGCATGGCTTGCCACGAAGGGCTCAGACTCCACGCCTGTGGCCGCCGTCTCCCTTCACTGACTGCTAACTACGGAGCCTTCATCCCACAACAACCTCCGCGCCCTGCGCCATGTCTTATCATACCTCGTCCCTTACAGCTATGTATGGTTCCGGCCTCCAAGACATCACTTCGCCAGACTGTTCCACTTTCTGACGACTCTATGACTGAAGAAATACGTCCTAACATCCCTTTGAACTCATCTGATCGTTCTACTTCCTAGAGTGACACTTTGTTTCTGTGTCCCCTATCTAGAACATCTTGTCTCTGTCCACCTTGTCCTATCCACGCAGCATTTTTCTATGTCGTGATCATGTCTCTCCTGTAACGCTCCTGTCCTCCATGTCGTTCGGCCAAATTCCCTTAACCATCCTTCGTAGGACATTCCCCTGATCTCTGGAACTAAACCCTTGTCGCAAACCTTTGTCCCTTCTCTACAGTTCTTAACATGCTGACCCGGTGCGGGGTTCCAAACTGTGCTGCATAACCAGTAGGGCCTGACGTACACGGTGTACAGTGCTTGAAAGAGCCATACTAAGGATTCGAAACGGTAAGCTCAGTGTTGCCTAGCGAGCGCATAGAGCGTGCATTTTCGAGATGTACTCGTCGTTGTTGGTTAGTTGCTTTCGCGGGTTTAAAGGATGGTTCAGATGTGGAGATCGCGATACGCTGGTGTCTGAGCCAAGGACTGTGCGTACTCCTGTAGACGGAGGGTTTGCAGTCGTTTGGCCACCTAGCATATACGTCGTGTTGGTGCGTCCTTCTTTGGCCGTGCTCCGTTCTGTCACGAACTTGCATTGCCAGAGTTATATTCGAGAAGCCATTGCTGTACCACGGTCAATCCTGTCCATTCTCTTTAAGTCCGCCGATCCTCATATGATTTTATTTCTCCATATTAAAGCTTTAGCATATAACTATGCCGCGACTGACAGGTAAAGAATCCTTGAATTTTGTATGTTTCCCGGAAGTCAGCGAAAATTCAAGACTTCTAGTCCCAACAACCATCATGTTCAACATCAGGTGCCCATTAACCACGGACGTTACCACTGATCGGTACACAGACGTAAGCCTTCAACATGGAGGACTAATTTAATTCTCCTCTAGTTTGGAATACCAGTCTTCACTAAAAGTACGCTTAGTAATGCATCCACGAACATGATTTTAGCAGTGCTTTTATATCAAATTAGTTTTTTTTAGTTTATTATTATCACACTGGCCGATTCCCACCAAGTACAGGGTGGCCCGAAAAAGAAAAACTTTCACCACATCACTCCATCACTGTCTTGCCAGAAGGTGCTTACCTACTGTTTTTAACTGCAACATTAACACCCCTCCTCAGAGTGCAGCAACTGTACTTCCCATCTCCAGGACACTAGTCCGGCTGCCGGTTTTCCCTGAATCCCTTCATAAAGTTACTTTCTCCAACTCCAACAGCACGTCAATATTAAAAACCATTTGTCCTCCATTCACTCCTATCCAAACACGCTCACGCCATGCCTGCTGAGAAGTCCAGCCCCCGCCACACAAAACCTCCTTTACCCCCTCCCTCTCAACCCTTCCTTGGCCGACCCCTACCCCCTTCCGTCCACTATCAGACTGATACACTCTTGAAGTTTATTCTGTTTCGCGTCCTTTCTCTCTACATCCGAACCACCTCAACAACCCTTCCACAGCCTCTGGACCACATTTTGAATCCCGCCTCCTGCCTCCTAACTCCAAACGACAATTCTCTGCATTAATTCCACACCACACATTGCCCTCAGACATGACATCTCCACGCCGCCACCTTCTCCTCGCTGCAACATCATCACCCGCTTCACACTCCATATAAGAGCGTTTGGTAAAGACTATACTCTCATACATTCCCCGCTTTGCCTCCAAGGACAAAGTCGCTGTGCTCCCACAGACTCCTAAGTGCACCACTCACTCTTTTTCCTCATCATTCTATGATCACCTCATCATTCATAGACCCATCCGCTGACACTCCACCCCAAAATATCTAATACGTTCAACCTCCTCCATACTCCTCCCTCCAATCTGAGATTCAATTCCCCCCCCCCCCCCCCCCCCCCCCCCCCCCCCCCCCCCCCCCCCCTTTCAATCACTAATCTTTTTTGTTATCCTCATAACCTGACTCTTTCCTGTATTCACCTTTAAGTTTCTTCTGTGGCACACCCTACCAAATTCCCATCCACCATTCCTGCAGCTTCTCTTCAAATCTCCCAAAGCACAGTGTCAGCTCAAAAGCACGTGTGACAACTCCACCCTGTTGTGATTCTTATCGTTTTAACTCCACGCCTCTTGCCAAACCTCGCATTTACTTCTCTTAAACCCCATCTATAAAGATATTAAACAACCAAGTGACATCACACATCCTTGTCTAGGCCTACTTTTACTGGAAAAATTTTCCCTCTTTTCTACATACTCTAACTTGAGCCTCACTATCCTCGTAAAACTCTTCCACGGCTTTCAGTAACCACCCCTACTCCATACACTTGCAACATCTGCCACATTGCCCCCCTATCCACCCTGTCATACCCTTTTCCAAATCCATAAAGCAACAAAGACCCTCTTTAAGCCTTATCTATATACTGTTCACTTATATGTTTCACTGTAAACACCTGGTCCTCACACCCCCTACCTTTCCTAAAGCCTCCTTGTTCATCTGCTATCCTATTTCTCCCGTCTTACTCTTATTCTCAATTTATTACTCTACCATACACTTTTTACCAGTACAACTCAACTGACTTTATCCCCCTATATTTTTTTGCACTCTCTGTTCTCCCCTGCCTTTATACAAAGGAAACTATGCATGCTCTCTGCAATCCCTAGGTACCTACCCTCTTCCATATATTTATTAAATAATTGCACCAACCACTCCAAAACTAAGATCCCTACCTGCTTTTTAACATATCTACTTTATCCCATCAATCCCGGCTGCCTACCCCTTTCATTTACCTACTGCCCTCACGAACTGCCCCACACTCACAACTGGCCTTCCTCACTCTACAAGATGTAATTCCTCCTTGCCCCTAACACGAAATCACAGCTTCCCTATCTTCATCATACATTTACAAATTCCTCCAAAATATTCCCTCCATCTTCCCAATTCCTCTAACTCTCATTAATAACGCCTCCTCTCCTATTTTTTAACTGACAATTCCATTGTTCTCTAGGCTTCCTTAACTTTTTTTAGCTCACTCCTAAACTTTTTCTTATGCAACAAAATTTTGTTGATAACAGCTCACCCACTCTCTCATTTGAGCTCACTTTTTACATTGCTTCTCCCACTCTCTTAACCTCTCTTCTTTTTCTCCATAGACTCTCCCTCCTTGCATCACTTCTACTTTGTAAAAACTTCTCATATGCTAACTTTTCTCCCCTTACTACTCTCTTACATCATCATTCCCAACCAATCGCTCCTCTTCCCTCCCTCACCCACTTTGTCCTGTACCACAAACTTCTGCTGGAACACTCTAACACTACATTTTTAAACCTACCACCATTCCTCTTCGACCCCATTGTCTATGCGCTCATTAGGCCCTCATCCTCCAATACGTTTTGATCTTACCCTAACTGCCTCCTCTTTTCGTTATAAAACCTTCACCCTTCCTCTCTTCCCTGATGCTTCTTTCTCCCATTGTATCCCCATCTACCTTTTACTCTTCAGTGGTCGCTACAACTAGAAATGAATCCATGATATAACTTGGCCCCTCGATAAACATGTACATCCTGAAGTCTACTCAACAGTCTGTATCTACTAATACATAATCAACAAAAAACAAAACTTCAGTCAATTTCGCCCTACATCATAACGTGTATACTTATTTACCCCTTGGGTTTCCTAAAATAGTATTACCTATAACTAAACCCCTTTCTATATATAGTCATCAAAGGCTCCCATTATAATTTACACCCACCCCAAACTTACCTACCACACCCTCTCTAATGTTTTCTCCTACTTTAGCATTCAGGTCCCCTACCACATTTACTCTCTCACTTGGGTTCCAAAGGCTTCCTATACATTCACTTAAACATCTCCCAAATTCTCTCTCTCTCCTCTGCATTCCGCTCTTCCTCCAGGTGCAGACACGCTTATTATGACCCACTTCTCGCATCCAACCTTTACCTTTAATCCACATAATTCTCGAATTTACACTTTCTTATGCTCTTTTCCTCCTCCATAACGATCCATTTAACATTACTGCTACCCCTTCCTTTGCGCTAACTCTCTCAATACTCAGATTTTAATCCCATTTTATTTGCCCCCTCTGAAACTCCCTACCCCCTTCAGCTGTGTTTTCGCTAGAGCCAGACCTCCAACTTCCTTTTTCATTCATAAACATCCGCTATCATCTGTTTCTTGTCATCCGCAATACACCACGCACATTAAACAACCCAGTTTTATAAGTTTTCTTCTTCTCTTTTTAGTAAAGTATACAGGAAAGGGGTTACTACCCATGCTCCCGCAGGTTAGTCGCCTCATACGACACGCATGGCTTACGGAGGAAAGATTCTTTTCCACTTCCCCATGGACAATAGAAGAATTAAAAAAAGAACAAGAGCTATTTAGTAATAAGGTTAAAAACCTAGATGTATGTATATAGATATATGCATGTGCGTGTCTGTGAAGGGGGACCAAAGGGTTAGGAGAGTATCCAGATATCCCTGTTATCTAGCTGTTTAGGAACAGCAAAGAAAACACATTCTACCATCATGCAAAACGTTACAGTTTTTGTTTCACAGTCATCTGGCTGGACGGTAGACTTCCCTGGGTGGTTGCGGTCTACCAACCTACTACCTATCAGAAGTAGATAGGAATTTTATATTAAATAGTTATGATAGTAGAAACCGTTTTTATGTTTGATCTGTTTATGGCATGTGACTCCTACCTGGGGTGTGTGGTGTGTGTGTGTGTGTTGTGTGTTGGGTTGTGTGTTGTGTGTGTGTGTGTGTGTGGTGTTGTGTGGCGCGCGCGTGTGTGCTGTTAGTCACCTTTTTGTGATTGAGGGGTCGATTACACACCTCCTGGCCCCGCCACTTCACGTCGCTATATGTCCATTCTTTCCCTGCACCTTGACTTTATCAACTCTAAAGCTATGTATTGATCCTTGCCTCCACTACTTCACGCTATTAGCCTTTGCCCACTGCTGGCATCTCTATATGTAGAAGTACTTCCTAACAGCCCTGTTAATTCATCTGAGTCCTCAACTTCCAGTTTAGAACCCATGTGACCGTGACACATCTCTGAACATCCTGTCCTATCCAATTTGTCAATTCCTCTCCAATATTTTTATATGTCGTTTATCATTCTTTCCCCATCCCTCTTGCCTCCATGTCGTAGGCATTTCCCTTAACCTCCCTAGTAGAGAAATACCCCGTACTCCGAACTTCCTGCTGCAAACTTGCACTTTCTCGAATTTCTTGACGTGCTGACTAGGGTGGGCCAATACTGGTGCTCATACTCCAATATGGGCCTACGTACATGGTGACAGAGTCTGAATGAAACTCCCTTACTGTGGTCCCGAAACATTACTCTTAAACTCAGGATCTTTTTTCTTAATGAGGTTGCAGTTTCTGCTCCCCAGCCGTTATTCTGCGGTCTTCTTTGTCTCCCCAATCTTCACGATTTTCACTTGGTGGGTTAAACTCCAGAAGTCATTTGCTTGACCAGAAAATTAATTTTAAAATGAAATTGACCTTGGTAGACAAAATAAAACAATAACGTAGAAAAAATATGTATGAAGCAACAAGTACACTGCGTCATAAAATCAGTTGGAAACAACCCATGGAAAAGGTGATATTCCAACCCATATAAACAAGCAAGCCAGTGCTTGAAAATCCAGTGATTCGTAAACTATTGAGACTGAGACACCTCGAACTAGTCCTTCATTCTTAACTTTAGTATTCTAAAGTATTCAGCAGAGACCTGTTGAAAGGAGCAAATGCAAATACACAAGATTTAAGAAGAATACTGTTTTCTGGGCTACCTTTCCAATACGAAACACGGATATCGAAGGTTTCCTTCCACGTTCCAGTTATTCCCAGATTGGGTCATTTTTTTGCCAGTACAGTAAATGCGCCTTAATAGATATGCAGATCTAAATATCGTCAGAACCCGTAAACTTGACGCGAAATCATGGGGTACACTCTAAGGTAATTTGTCCAGAACCTCACGATTAGCGTTTTTGAAGTCGTCCTCAGCTGAAGGAGCTAAACTTCAGCTGAGGGAACTCTTCTTGGCCGTATCGTATTTACGTCACCATGGAATGGATACCTGTTGAATTTCTGGTCTTGCACTTCCCGTCCCAAACAAGGAAGAAGCGGATGATTTCACTTAATTCAGTCAGAAGAGAGTTGATTGATTTCTTGAACAGGAAATCCGAACTGATCAAGAGCAGCGGAAGCCAATTTTGCAAAAACCGCTCCTGTTCCATCCGCTATTCAACTTTTTCCAGGGTAGTTTGGCAGAAGGCGCATAGACATCCAAACACTAGAGCAGCTGCAAGCCTTAGTTCTGGATTTTTAGGAGATATGGCTTCGGTTGCTACTCAAAATACTCCTTCCCGCATTAATAAACCCTTCCGGGTATGTTCTCTCGAAAACCATCATACATTCGTGCGTGGCTATTGGAGGCAAGACTTGATGGTCCAGAATCCATGTCCTTAGACGGCTGTTCGAACTGGAACTGTTCAAGGAAAGTGTGGCCAGGCTCAGATCATCCTCATGGCGGCAAGAAGAATCATGATGCCAAACTTGCTCGATGAATTTTTTTTCACCTTATTCTTAAACCGTAGCGCAAATATACATTGCCAGAGCTTCATCTGTACAAACGTTTCCAGCGATTCCCTTCAAAAAGTTAATTTTTCCATCAAAGACGTCATTACCACTCAAAGAAGATTGTTGTGCGGGTAAAGTGTCCAGGGAAGTGAACACAATACCACTTCCTCTCACCGTTGTGGCCTGTATACTGTTGTGAAAAAATGTATTTCAGTTTGCCACATATATGCTGCATATAAGCAAGACAATGAGCAACCGTTGAGTGTTCTATACGCAAAACGTTACCGCCTACTCAGTAGACCTCCATCATTCAATACAACAAGTTGCAAGATATGAAGACAGCAGAGTGATACGTGAAGATATATGTTCCAGTCCTGTCCACCCTAGAAGAGTAGTTTGAATGTAAGTTAGGTATCTGATGTATTTAGCTTCTTTGTCTTGAAACTATGAAAGTGACCACCTCAATTTCCTTCAAGTAGAGGACGATCACATCATATATCCCACTTCGTCTTCTGTCTATATAGCTGCAGTCTCGTATCGACTGATGAAGCCATCTGTTATGGCGGAGATATAATGAAATTACAGTTATCATCACCACAGGTAGTTATCGGTACAATACAAAGATTATCTCATAAATCCAAAACAATTTAATAAATCCAACCTGTCTGTAAGGTTTAACTACTCGTCTGGAATGCCTGAGATTTGGAATGTTGGCACGTCCCCTGGAGGGCAACTTCTCCTCTCACCTTGCTGAGTTCATTATCATAACCTTCCGGAGGTGTCCTTCCTGCATACTAACCTGATTCCCAAGTTATTACCACTAAACTTGGGCATTCTCTGACCATAATGGTCCCCTGTTTCCTATACTGACAGTAATTACCAACCCGCTCTACAGTTTCTGGTATTGAATAATTAGTGCTTGCTCTTTCATCACCCTAACGTGGCAGTAGTTGTTTCTGAATGTCTTTTACCTATTAAATTTCCAAAACCTCTATCTTGCACCTATAATTCCAAACCCCTAAGACCTCCACTATCGTCGATTCGAACCCCAAGGTCACTTTCCCAAAAGTCCTGACATAACACAGCATCATCATCTTTAAATTGTTTGTCATTCCCCTGAAGATCCCCCAGCAGGCATGTTTATTAACCAATATTTTTTCTTCTTAACATAACGTGTGACAGCCGCTACTGGATCTTTAAAATTCGATAAACATAATTTCTTCTGGTATCTTATAGTGGATGATTGATCCGTTTTCCTCTGGTTATGTAAGGACCTACATAGTCTGGTATAGAGAGATCCCTTTGAAACATGTGTAACCCTTCTTCACGTCCGAACGGCTCTCTGCAGACCATTTGATGATGGACTGGTACGAGGTTCGGAGAATATGTTTCTATACTATTCCCTAACAAAAAAATTCCAGTTCTTGTGATACAAAATATACAGCATTATCTGACACAACCTGTGTCCTGGTAAACCCAAAAATTACAAAAGGATTTCCTCAACAGTTCAGTAGTACACTGTGAATGTCATGAACTCTTGACGTTTACATCTAAGAATGATGAAAAGGAATCCTTCAATTACCAAAAATATATCCCCCTCCACTGGCCTGCATAACATGTGAATTTCTAGACCATGGTTTTCCAAGTGATGGGCCACGATAGTACAGATGACATTAACCTAACAGTTTTATAACAAATAGAACAATTCTAAGTCACTTCTGCAATATCTTTATCAATCTTTGGCCACCAGACCCACTTCCTAGCTTCTGCTTTAATGGCATTGACACCATTATGGCCATTTATGGTGCGCTAAATCTTACATCTAATTTTACTGACACACTCCTATTCCGGCACAATAATACACGTCATGAATAGTCAGATCTGATTTGTCTGAAGTATAGTCAGATAAAGACACACTGTTCTTATACCATCTATATTTAACATTATAACATTGATTACTTGGGATAACACAGCATCTTTCCCACTATGTTCTTTCATGTCTTCAAATGACAAAGTTTGGAATCCCTAAAAGAACTCGCTAATCTGACACAGGTGTACTGCTCTAAATTGATCTCAAACGGTAATCCCTGGGTTAATGTAGCTGCAGTAACATTTCCATGCAGCGTAGCGTGTTTGATAGAGTGAATGGAGACAAATGGTTTTTATTACTTGACGTGCTGTTGGAGTGTGAGCAAAGTAACATTTTATGAAGGGATTCAGGAAACCGGCCAGTGCCGGACTTGATCCTGGAGTTGGGAAGTACAGTGCCTGCTCTCTGAAGGAGGGGTGTTAATGTTCAGTTTAAAAACAGTAGTGGTAAAAGCACCCTTCTGCAAGACAGTGGATGGAGTGAATGATGGTGAAAGTTTTTTCTTTTCCGGGGCCACCCTGCCGTGGTGGGAATCGGCCGTGGGATAATAAAAAAAAAATAAAATAAATTATATGAGCTAAATACAGAGCCCAACGCTGAATCTGGCATTTGCATTTAGGGAACCTGTTTCCCTATGCCCGCATAGGTGAGCTGGGTGACTTGCCATAGCTGTAAATACACACACCTCATAGTCTAGAAATTATATTAAATTATAGATAATATTTTAATCTCCCATAGACTGAGAAGCTTTAACCCACCTGCACTAATCTAAGCTGGTACCTTTCTTGAGTGAGCGGGAAGACCACCTTTCGCCCCTAGACGAAAAGGTGAGCGTATTATAGCGCACTTTTAGATAGCCGTGCTCCATAAGGTGCTTAATTCTCCCCAAGTAGAGGTACGGTTTTCACATCATCTCTCCCTATTTTCAACGAGAAATCGCTAAACAAAATTCCCTGCACCCTATAGATATAATACTTATCTAGAAAAATTTCTTATTGTCAATAAAGTAAGAGGGATTAAATCTGGGAAGAACTCCTTTTCCCGCAACGAAAAAATTAAGAATTTGACTGGGCAAGTAGGGAAGATTAGGTAAATTGCCCATAGTCATGTGAATTTCCCATTTGTATAAAGCCGAGGCAAAGCCTGCAATCAGAGCTGGAAGTCTGTGTAATAAAATTATTAACTCTCTGTGTTGCACTGCCAGGGGCTTACCCTGTCTGACATTTTGCATGCCGTCTCGGGCACTCAGCTATCATGCACTTCGGGATAACCCACCCAGCTTACCAGATAATTCGTACTGCTGTCAGTTTTCTTCTCTGTCTCAGGATTGTTATTGGAAAAATTTCAGGTAAGATGTTTTTGTAATTAATCCTGAGCGTAAAATGCCCGAGTATTTTTGCCCCCGCTCAGGTCGATAAGAGAATTGTGGGTGACTTGCGAATTATCACCCGATTGGAGTTTAAAAATTTCTTCGGTGTTTTGAGGCCGTAACTCTTGTGAAATGTCCCCCTGGTGGCTATTATCCGCACATGCACTCCAGGAGTCAGTCGTGGACTAGTACGAGGCCTGATGAGATGGGCAAGTTTAAATACATTAGCCAAACTGCCGACAGAATGTCTCGAGGAAGACTCAGAGTAATGCCCTGTTGTGGAGTTTGACCTTTTCTTGAAGAGTGTGGGAGGAGGTGATTTGTAAGTTTATACTATGGGCTGGAAACCTCTATATATTTTCTAAAGAATTTTGTTTTAAAGTCATATAGCGGTAGTTTCTATGCTTATGCGTGCGAATAGCTCGTTCTGCGATTGCAGCCTTAGTGTCCGAGAAGGTACTGTAATAATTTAATAATTTTGTTTTTAGGTAATTCAGACGAGGACGGTTTTATAATAGTCGGTCCCTCTGTCCGTGGTAATGCTCGAAATTCCACGGAAGTGGGGCTTTCTATGATTTTTCGTAAGGCTGACAAGACGCTTTTGAGTTTTTTTCTACGAACCCTTACCGCCTTCATTAACCATGAAAAGACCATCCCAAAAAAAATTGCATATCAAAAGATATTTAATGCCGCCATTGGTGGGAATGTAATAAAGTCATGCCGCCAAGTCGCAGTGAGTAGAACGCGATGGGCCAGCGGCTATGAATTTTCCTCCTGGAAATCGCAGAGGCTGCTATTTACAAAGTATAGCCCTCCTGAGAAGAGAAATAATCTACTATGTCCTTTATAAGAATAGAGCGTTTTGTCTCCCTACCGCTCTAAAAAGTTTGTGAACATTTCCCAGTAAGACCCGGGGCTAGTGACGGCTCTAGATACTTTTTCTAAATTTTCCTTTAATGTGAATTTAAGGTCATTTGTTTTACCATTGGTATACAGTTTCACAGTAGCCCTCGCCGGTAAATGAAAGCTTCGTAATGAATTGCGTCTGGAGTGGTTAAATCAACCAGAAGATAGCCGTATTTATCTGCAGTGACGTGACGATATATCTCAACAAATTTCGGAGCTAGATTTTTTCCATAAATTTGTCCCCCGAGACATTCCAACTGAGACAGATCTCGTTGTCTTAATAAAATATATTGGCTACAATTAAGCGTGATCGTGCGAGCATATTTTCCTTGTGGAAATAAATTTTGAGATATGAGAATTACGGATATTTGCTCGTGTCTTCCTCTAGTAAATATATTAGCTATAATATCACTCTTAACTGCTTCATTAAAAAGGTCATCAATTATATACAGAGAGCTATTGTCTGTCTCAAGGGGATTTTGGTAATCCGCCGGGTTAATGAGACCTTTCACTAAAATGATTTTCTCACTAAGAGAGGTGATTTGTTTCAAAGGGTGAGTTTTATCATCCAGACTGGAAATGATTATTCTCGCGAAAGAACCGGCATATTTCTGACATAAACGCTCCACTAGACTGTTCTTGCCTGCCCCGCTAAAACCAGCAACAAGTATTCTTGCAGGCTCTCTGAAAATATTCAACTCTTCCTCTGTAAAGGTACAGACCTTGTCCATCTTCCCATCTCAAATGAGCCTTTTTGTAGAAGAATAATCTTATATATATAAACATTTCTTTTTAGTTCAAAGCAGAGGGGAGGGGGGGAGTTTATCCCAGAGATGAAGATAACAATGCCAGTACGCCCTTCTCCCGCCAAGAGACCATAGAAAAAAAAAGCCCGACCGACAGTGAAGGTCGTCTGGATATTACACAGTTTCACTTCCTCGGGCGGGGCCCCTACGCCAGGTGGCGGTGGGTAGAATGGTGGTCACAGACAAAGAGAAGCAGGCTCCACCACTTTCTGCCAGCTGATGGCTATTTATTTATTTTTATTTGGGGAAAATATATTATTATTATTATTATTATTATTATTATTATTTTTAAGAATACTTAGTTTTGGCGATAGACAGAATCTATAAATTAAAGTAATCATTCCCTCGCCTCGGCTTTATACAAATGGGAAATTCACATGACTATGGCAATTTACATAATCCTCCCTACTTGCCCAGTCTAAATTCTTATTTTTTCGTTCGGGAAAAGAGTTCTTCCCAGATTTTATCCCTCTTACTTTATTGACAATAAGAAATCTTTTCTAGATTATATTTATAATATATAGAGTTGCAGGGATTTTTGTTTAAGAGATTCTCGTGAAAATAGAGAGAGACTGATGTGAAAAACCGTACCTCTACTTTGGGGAGAATTAAGCACCTTATGAGCACGCTATCCTAAAAGCGAGCTATAAATACGCTACCTTTTCGTCTAGGGCGAAAGGGGGTTTTTCCCGCTCACTCAAGAAAATACCAGCTTAGATTAGTGCAGGTAAAAGCTTCTCTGTCTATGGGAGATTAAATATTATCTATAATTTAA
>NC_069423.1:51541176-51618460 GCF_026875155.1 Cherax quadricarinatus | reverse complement strand
CGTCGAGGCAGACCCGGGGAAAGTGGGGAAGGGAAAATGCCTGAGTGGACGAGGCGGAGTCCGGAACACGCGACCTGGAAAGACAAAAAAGGATACTCACCGGCCGTCGAGGCAACCCGGTTTAAGGCGGACCTATGAGTAACCATGTAAAATAAAGTGGGGACCCTTATAAAATGTAAGAATTGTGTTAACCCCATCAATTACTTGATGGTTTTTTCAATTACTTGATGGTAATTCCCCTAATGCTTGATGGGAGGCTGTTGAACAGTTTTGGGCCCCGGACACTTATGGTGTTTTCCCTTAGTGTACCAATGGCGCCCCAACTTTTTATTGGCGGCATTTTGCATGAAGAGTATTATTATTTTTATTATTATTATTATTATTATTATTATTATTATTTAGTTGTTGTTGTTGTTGTTGTCTTCTCTTGTTTGAATCGAATTTGAATGCCTTCCGTTCCTCAATCACTATATAACCCTTGAGAGTTTAGCGTATTCTTCTGATCAAAACATTACCATTCTGAAACGCATCAATTCAATAGCTAATATAAAGTATGAAATGGAAGGAATGTTTCATGGTTTAAGTCACTGTAAGTATAAATTTTGTTGAATTCAGTGTTGGATTCTTCTGGTCTCCTTTAAACGTTTAATGTTGATGACTCTTCCTCAAGGGAAACATTGTCTTAGTGTTGAGTTGAGTAAGTAATCATATACTAATTTATATATATATTTTTTGTAAAATAATTGGAGAGTGTGTCTTCTGATCAGTAATAATTAACAGTGACTTCATTTAGTTATTCTCGGTGAAATCAGTTAATGTTTTATGTGTCTGTTACAATCTTTGTGCCGTCAAGACTATTCTTAAACATTTTTTTTTTCACATGATCACTAGGCTTACATAAAACACTCCTTCGTAAAAACTAGACAATGTTTTTGGGGAAGTTGGATGTGATTTTAGTCTGCATAGGTCCCAGTATTTTTTTTTTATTTGGATGAAGGTAAAAAAAAATTTAAAATGTTGCCTCATATGATTTCAACAATAGTGTTGAACTGTATTATCAACTTGTGCCGCACTCTGCACTATTCCCGTCAAATGAATTGCACATCGAACTGGGGTTATGGATTACGGACACACTTTCCAGATTCGCTAAACCACCTATGTATATCTATTAATTTTTTAGCTATTAAGTGTTTAGGGTATTTGTATATTTTTAATTCCAAGTATTAGAAGAATGCATGTTTTTTCTATTTCTCAGTGTTTTTCATCAAAGTGTAAAATAATAATAATAACAATAATAATAATAATACTAATAATAATGGATGTGGTCCCGACTTAGGTATACGGTAAATTAGTTCAAATAACTTTTTAAAACATGAAAGGGTTAATTATCTCTAGAAACATTTCTACCTTAACATTCGTGAATGTAAATATGTGAGTTGGACACAAACCTTCATTAGTATTATGTGGAGACTGATATAAAGTGATTATTTATTGTATCACTTACTTGGGAAGGAGAGTGAAGAGAAGAATGAAAGGACAAATATAAGATGGAGAAGATAGAGGAAAATGTGTAACAAATAAGAGAGGGAAGAATGGAGATAAGAGAGAGAGAGAGAGAGAGAGAGAGAGAGAGAGAGAGAGAGGGAGGGAGGGAGGGGGAGTCAGGGAAAGAAAATAAACAGAGGAAGAAATGGGAAGACGAATAAACTAGAGGATAAAAAAAGTAAAGAAAAGAAGAGAAAGAAAGAAAGGAATGATAAATATCACCAATTTCAGAACAAGTGAGTGTTACTGACAAGTGGTAAATTTGACTTCTGACATGTTAAACAGTCTTAAAAGTTTTCCAGATATTGGACATAATTCACGTGAGTCGATAATAATGTCAGACTATTTGATGCATTTTAAGGATTCTGGCAAAATATTTTTTAGAGAAATTGAACTTCTTGTATAATAGATCAGTGTGATGCTACGCTTCTTGCATTTCGTTAAATAATTCGTAGGGTAAAGGAAATGGACTTTCTCTGTGATGTATTAGTGTACTTGAGTGTTTCTTACGTCGGGAACCTCGAAGTGAAGATTAAAGAACTTGTTGGTACGCTGGTGCGTCAAGGGTCAGAGGAGAGGTATTTAGTACGTCAGGATTCAGTGTGACGAAATATTTCATGTCTGATATAAGATAGGATTAAGTTATGGGCCATAGTTACTTAAGTTATGGGCCATAGTTACTTAAGTTATGGGCCATAGTTACTTAAGTTATGAGCCATAGTTACTTAAAAGGTACAATTAAGGGTTCAGCAGCTTAATTCTTTTCCTTGATAAATATGAATCTGGGTTTTATGCATAAGAATTTAATATAAAATTTAGATAATTTTTGAACTAGAAGGCGAAGGAATAAAAAAGTTTTAATTTCCCGTTATGTGATTTAGAAAGCAAAGCTAGAAAAAATCACTAAAGTGGCGTACAGCGACAAACTTTATAAATTTTAAGGTCGAGAATAACATAAATTATGTTAAAATCCTTCGTTAGCTATCGAGAAGGGATGGTAGGTACCCGACTGGTTGGAACTGCTGACCTTACATCGAAGAGCTAACTCTCCTAATGAAATCCTTCCAGGTGGATGCCAGATGCAATAAAATTCTCTTTATCCAGGGAAACTGATGTGGTGTAGTAAGTGGTATGGTTCAGTGCCTAATACTACGGTGATGTGACACATTAGACTTTATTTTTTCAGCCCAGCCCCGTTTTTGTTTAGATTTCTAAAGACTACTTTTGAGATCTGCCAAACGAGCATCTACTGCAGAAATTAAAGTGTTCCTCTGGTTATAAGCTTTCCACTATTAATTCCTAGGTCTTTCCCCCTAAATTCTGAAGAGTTGGTACCCAGAGTCTATATACCATATCTGGTCTTTTTGTACTTCACCAATCTTTATAACCTTGCATTTACTGGGGTTGAATTCAAGCAAACGATTTTTCTGTTCAATCAGCCCAAATCCCCTGATCTGATTGCAGCCTTCCATGCTCTCCTCTGTTTCATGCTCTTCATTTGTTTTCCATCATCCGCAAACAGGGGTACATCTGACTCGCCCCTTTCTGACATGTCATTCCCATTTAGCAGTAATATTTTCTGGCCCTAATTCTGTTCCTTGTGGCACATCGTTTGTTACTCTTCCACATTCGTCACCTCTTCTAGAGCAATTTCTTATTCTTACTTACCAGTAAGGTAATCTTTACTGCTTTTATAGGTCGTCATGATATCTAGTTTGGACCTTCGGTTTGTGTTCAGCCTCCTGTGAAATATAGTATCTAATGTCTTCTTGCTGAGCAATAATAATACGCAATCCACCCTTTCGTCTTTCTTTTGATTCACTTCTTTATTTTGCCATAGAATCTCAATAAACTGAGAGACAAGATTTGCTTTCTCTACAATCGTGCTGGTTGTTTGTTCATGAAGCTACCTCTCTTCAAGTGTTCTACCACACTCATTTGATTATCTTCTCCATAACTACACGGGAAGCATGTCAGTGATACTGGTCTGTAATTCAATGCTTCTGTTTTCCTCCTGTCTTAAATAATTGGAATACAATCGCTGTCTTCTAGATCTCTGGCAACTGTCACATATTCACTGAATTCTTGAAATTTTAGCTAGTGGTGTACAGTGGACGAAGCTTCTGCTCACTCTCAAAGAAACAATGTGAAAATATGTTTTTGTTCTATTGCCTTATGGCTCTCTTCCTTCATTTCCTTAGTAGAATTAGGTGGTCTTTCACTTTCGCTTTCGTTTGATGTGAAATGTGGAACAGCCACTCATTGATTTTCTTTCCCACTATCAGGCATTCAGAAATTATTCCATCCTTTCCAAGTTCTCTCAACTGATTTCTGGTTTCTTGCATTCCCACCACCAATTTTACCTCAATTTTTTCTCCCTAGGGTATCTGAAAATTCTGTCCTGTTTGGTCGCTAATACCCAGGGGCCTCCATACTTTTTTTTTCACCTACGTCACAAGTACGTATGTTAAGCTCTATATAGAGTCATGCTGACTCATTTCTCTTATCTGTTGTCGTGTCCCCCCTTACCACATAAACTTTTCGTTAACCAACATCATTTCAGCCATTTAGTTTTACAGTCTTTCCATGTGGATAAATTTTCCCTAGCCACTTCTTTGTGGCTCTGGGGAAGTGGGGAAGGGAGTCCACCTGAGGTGACACTAGTGGACTCCTGGAGACACTGATCAGGGGAAGGCACAGCTGACCTTAGGGAAATGTGGAAGGGAAGACATCCGGAGCGAGCGGATGGATTCCTGGATACATGAACCTGAGCAAGGCAAGAATACATGCAGTTGAGGCTGACCTTGGGTAAGTGGGGAAGGGAAGATATCCGGCGGTAGACGGAAGGATTCCTGGATACATGATCCTGCGGACGGCAAGAATACCGCTGACCTTGGGGAAGTGGGGAAGGGAGTTCAATTGAGGTGACATAAGTGGATTCCTGGAGACACTGATCCGGGGAAGGCACCGCCGACCTAAGGGAAATGGGGAAGGGAAGACATCCGGAGCGATCGGATGGATTCGTGGATACATGATCCTGCGGACGGCAAGAACACCGCTGACCTTGGGGAAGTGGGGAAGGGAGTTCACCTGAGGTGACATAAGTGGATTCCTGGAGACACTGATCCGGGGAAGGCACCGCCGACCTTAGGGAAATGGGGAAGGGAAGACATCCGGAGCGAGCGGATGGATTCCTGGATACATGAACTTGAGGAAGGTTGTTGTTGAGGCTGACCTTGGGTAAGTGGGGAAGGGGAGACATCCGGAGCGAGCGGATGGATTCCTGGATACATGAACCTGGGCAAGGCAAGAATACATGCATTGAGGGTGACCCTTGGGTAAATGGGGGAAAGGGAAGATATCCGGGGGAAGAGGGAAAGGGTTTCCCGATCGCAGGACATCTACTTGAGGACGACTGTGGCTTGCCAGTAGCAAGGCCAGCATTCCAATGTCCGTTCTGTGTCCTGTCCGTGCTGTGCCTCCCTAACAGTAGCATCGTTGGTGTTATTTCCCACTCCAGCCTCCCTGACAAGTACCATGGCGGATTTATTCCAACTCCAGCCTCCCCTGACAGTAACCATGGTGGGGTTATTCCTACTTCCAGCCTCCTGACAGTAGTCCATGGTGTTGTTATTTCCCACTTCAAGCCTCCTGACAGTAACCAATGGTGGTGTTTGTCCCACTCTCCAGCCTCCCAACCAAGTACATCGGGTGGTGTTATTTCCCACATCCATCCTCCTGACAGTAGCCATGGTGAAGTAATTCCAACTCCAGCCTCCCTGACAGTATCCATGGTGGTTTGTATTATTCCCACTTCACTCGCCTGACAGTAACCATGAGGGTTAGTCCCCACTCCAGCCTCCCTCACAGTACATCGTGGTGTATAATCCCACTCCCATCCTCCCTGACAGTAGTCCCCTGGGGTGTTATTTTCCCCACTCCAGCCTCCCTGACAGTAACCATGGTGGTTGTATATTCCCCACTCACAATCCAGCCTCCCCTAACACGTAGCCATTGGGTGGTGTTATACCCACTCCACCTCCCTACAGTAACCATGGTGGTGTTATTCCCACTCAGCATCCCTGAACAGTAGCCATGTGGTGTATTTTCCCACATCCATCCTCCCTGACAGTAACCATCGGTGGGGTTTATATCCTACTCGGGAATAACACGTCAGTGGCATACTCGCTGGTGCCCTCCCACGTAAACATAATATAAAAAAAATTTCCCCAAAAAGGAAATTACTTTCAATCATCATTCACGAACTTTTATCACCTCACCTCACACATAAACACTGTCTTTGCAGAGGCGCTCAGACCAACAGTTTAGAAGCATATATGACGTAATATTAGATAACTCTTTTTCCAAACTGCCAATATCCCAATAACCGAATGGGTTAAACTGGCTGTTTAACAAGACCTCATTAAAATTGAGTCCTTTGCTTGTATGTTAATGTAAAAACTACTAATAACTTTGTTCTAAAAAACCTTTAGAAAACTTACCTAACCTTAATTTAATTTTAATTTGATATAGCCTAATTTAACTAAAAATGGATTTTAAGATTAGTTTACAAACAATTTAATAATAAACAAACTACAATGAAATACATTTTTTTCGTTAGGTTAAAATGATTTTTGCGAATTATTGCATACACAAACTTACACTTGTGTAATGATGTTAGTATGCTGTTTATTGGAAGTTACTGTACTTTTCTTTTGTTACCTATTACAACCCAGAGACCCAAAGTCCTTATAATCCTGGGTGTAAAGGGAGCCGAAATTAACACAACAAAAAGCTTTTTGACTTGCATTTTTCCTTCGCCAGTATAAGAACAGAAGTATGTACACTAAAAATACTATGTTCAACAATATGTATAAGTGCACACCACGGTAAGCAGAGACAAAAAATAGAAGCCACTAGAGAGCAATACAGTCTTCACATCAATCCAGCTCTTGGAATGGGGCTGACAATGGCAGACAGGTGAGTGGTAACCCACAACACCTCTGCGATTGCCAAAACTCTTCTCATCGCTTGGAACCTGGCACTGAATTGAACGCCGGGGCCCCATCGTCAACATTTAAGTACCATGTTCGCTGGTAGGGGTAGATACCCTTAAGTGAGGAGTGTACATGCTACGAATAAAGGTTACGTGTTCTTTGCATGGCCACATACTGGCACTTGTAAGTATTCGTCTGTTTGGCGTGGTGTTAAGCTCCGTTTTTTGCGTAAATACATTTGTCGCCTCTTTTCCGGTGAACTGCTTGCTGTGTATGACGTGCTTGGCTGTGTTGACGTGCTTGCTGTGTTGACGTGCTTGCTGTATGACCGTGCATGCTGTGCTGAAGTGCCTGCTGTGTTACGTGCCTTGCTGTGTTGGCGTGCTTGAATGTGTTGACTTGGCTTGCTGTTTGACGTGCTTGCTGTGTATTGACGTGCTTGCTTGTGTTGACGGTGCTTGCTTTGTGTTGACGTGTCTTGCTGTGTTGACGTGCTGCAGTGATGAAGTGACAGCTGTGTTTGACGTGCTTGCTGTGTTGACGTGCTTGCTGTGTTGAACGTGCTGCTGTGTTGAGTGCTGGCTGTGTAGACGTGCTTGCTGTTTGACGTGCTTGCTGTGTTGACGTGATACTTGCCTGTGCTGACATGCCTGCTGTGTTGACGTGCTTGCTGTGTTGACGTGCTTGCTGTGTTGACGTGCTTGCTGTGTTGACGTGCTTGCTGTGCTGACATGCCTGCTGTGTTGACGTGCTTGCTGTGTTGACGTGCTTGCTGTGTTGACGTGCTTGCTCTGTTGTTAAATTGAAGTAAAGGTTTAACACTGCTAGTTATTGCAAGCACTTCAAACTTTCCCCACAACTTGTCCTCCCCAAACCACTGGCATGACTGTCTCCCCTGGCAGGTATGTAATGTCTCCCACCACTGCATGACTGTCCCCCTGTCAGGTACTGTAGTGTCACCCACAACTAGCATGACTGTCTCCCCCTGGCAGGTATGTAAAAGTGTCTCCCACACTAGCCATGACTGGACTCCCCTGGCAGGTATGTAGTGTCTCCCACACTGGCACGACTGTCTCCCCTGCATATGTAGTGTCTCCCACACTGGCAAGACTGTCCCCCAGGCAGGTATGAAAGTCTCCACACTCGCAGACTGTCTCCGCCTGGCAGTATGTAGTGTCCACCCACACTAGCATGACTGTCTCCCCTGGCAGTATGTATGTCTCCCACACTTGGGCATGAACTGTCCCCCCTGGCAGGTATGTTGTGGTCTCCCACCTCTGGCATGACCTGTCTCCCCGGCAGGGTATTAGTGTCACCCACACTGGCATGACTGTCTCCCCTGGCAGGTATGTAGTGTCTCCCCACACTGCATGACTGTCTACCCCTGGCAGGTATTTAGTGTCACCCTACACTGGCATGACTGTCACCCCCCCTGGCAGGTATGAAGTGTCTCCCACACTAAGCATGACTGTCTCCCCTGGCAGGTATGTAGTGGTCTCCCAACACTAGCATGACTGTCCCTCCTCCCCCCTTGCAGGTATGTAGTGGTTCCTCCCAACATCTGGCACGAACAGTCTCCCTCCTCGCCCATGGGCATGTAAGTAGTGTCTTCCTCCCACACTGGCATGACTGTAATCTCCCCCCTGGCAGGTATGTAGTGACATTCTCCTCCCACACTGCATGACTGTCCCCCCTGGCAGTTGTAGTGTCCCAACACTGGCATGAACTGTCTCACCCTGGCAGGTATGTAGTTCCTCCCACCTGGCATTACTGTCACCCCAGGCAGGTATGTTGTGTCTCCCACACTGAGCATGACTGTCTCCCCCTGGCAGGTAGTTGATGTCTCCCACACTGGCATGAACTGACACCCCTGGCAAGGTATGTAGTGTCACCCACACTGGCATGACTGCCCCCAGGCAGGTATGGTTGTGTCTCCCACACTGGCTGACTGTCTCCCTGCGAGGTATGTAGTGTCACCCACACTGGCATGACTGTCTCCCATTGGCAGGGTAGTTTGTGTCACCCACAACTGGCAATGACTGTCCCCCCTGGCAGGTATTTGTGTCTCCCACACTGGCCTGACATGTCTCCCTGCATGTATGTAGTGTCTCCCACACGGGCATGACTGTCTTCCCCTGGCAGGTATGTGTGTCCCCACACTGGCATGGACTGTCTCCCCCTGGCAGGTATGTAGTGGTTCTCCCAACAGCAATGACAGTCTCCCCTGGCAGGTATGTAGTGTCCCCCCCTTCCCCCACTGGCACACTGTCTTCCCCTGGCAGGTATGTAGTATCTCCTCACACTGGCATGACTGTCTCCCCTGGCAGGTATGTAGTGTCTCCACACTGGCATGACTGTCCCCCCCTGGCAGGTATGTAGATAGTCTCCCACACTGGCATGACTGTCTCCCCTGCAGGTAAGTAAGTGTCTCCACACTGGCATGACTGTCCTCCCCTGGCAGGTTTGTTGTTCTTCCGTCTTCTTCCCACACTAGCATGACTGTCTCCCCTGGCAGGTATGTTGAGTCTCCTCCCACACTGGCATGACTGTACCTCCCCCTGGCAGTGTATGTAGAGTCTCCCACCACCTGGCATGAACTGTCTCCCCCAGGCAGGGTTATGTTGTGTCTCCCACACCTGGCATGACTTGTCCCCCCCCTGGCAGGTATTAGTGTCACCCACACTGCAAGACTGTCTCCTCCCCCTGGCAGGTATGGTTGTGTCTCCCACACTGGCAATGACTGTCCTCCCCCCAGGCAGGTATGTAGTGTCCTCCCACACACTGGCATGACTGTCTCCCCTGGCAGGTATTAGTGTGTCCAACCCACACAGGCAATGACGTCTCCCCTGGCAGGTATGGGGGGGGGGTTGTGTCTCCCACACTGCATGACTGTCTCCCCTGGCAGGTATTTTTGTGTCTCTCACACTGGCAAGACTGTCTCCCCTGGCAGGTATGTTTGTCTCCCACACAGCATTACTGTCCCCCCGGGCAGGTATGTTTTGTGTCTCCCCACTGGCATGACTGGTCTCCCCTGGCAGGTATGTAGTTGTCCTCCCACACTGTGGCATGACTGTCTCCCCTGGCAGGTATTAGAGTCTCCCACACTGGCATGACTGTCTCCCCTGGCAAGGTATGTAGTTTCTACCCACACTGGCAGACTGCTCCCTTGGCAGGTATATTGTGTCTCCCACACTGGCATTATTCTCCCTTGGCAGGTATGTTTGTGACTCCCACACTGGCAAGACTGTCTCCCACCAGGTCAGGTATGTAGTGGTCTCCCCACACTGGCATGACTGTCTCCCCTGGCAGGTATGTAGTGATCACCCAACACTGGCAGAAACTGTCTCCCTTGGCAGGTATGTTGTGTCTCCCACACTGGCAAATGACTGTCTCTCCTGGCAGGTATGTAGTGTCCTCCCCCACATCGGGCATTAACTGCTCTCCTGGCAGGTATGTAGTGTCTCCCACACTGACATGACTGTCTCCCCTGGCAGGTATGTAGTGTCTCCCACACTGGCATGACTGTCTCCCCTGGCAGGTATGTAGTGTCTCCCATACTGGGCCATGACTGTCTCCCATGGCAGGTATGTAAGTGTTCTTCCCACACAGGCATGACTGTCTCCCCTGGCAGGTATGTAGTGTCTCCCACACTGGCATGACTGTCTCCCCTGGCAGGTATGTAGTGTCTCCCACACTGGCATGACTGTCTCCCCTGGCAGGAATTTTGTGTCCTCCCCACTGGCATGACTGTCTCCCTGGGCATGTATGTAGTGTCTCCCACACAGGCATACTTGTCTCCCCTGGCCAGGTATGTTGTGTCCTCCACCTGGCATGACTGGCACCCCTGGCAGGTATGTAGTGTCTCCCACACTGGGCCAAATGACTGTCTTCCTCCAGGCAGGTTAATGTGTGTCTCTCCCCACACGGGCATTATTGTCTCTACCTGTCAGGTAAGTTTGTGTCTTCCCACACTGGCCATTATTGACTCCCCTGGCAGTGTATGTATTGTCTCACACACTGGTATTCTGTCGTCCCACTGGTAGGTTTTTTTGCTCCCACACTGGCATGACTGTTCACCTGGCATGTATGTAGTGTCTCCCACACTGGCCATGACTGTCTCTCCTGGCAGGCTGTATTGTCTCCCACACTTGGCAATTATTGTCTCTCCCTGGCAGGTATGTTGTGCCTCCCACACTAGCATTACTGCCTCCCCTGGCAGGTATGTTGTGCCTTCCACACTGGTATTACTGTCCTCCTGGCAGATTAATGTTGTGTCTCCCCACACTGGCATAATTGTCTCCCCCTGGCAGGTATGTAGAGACTCCCACACTGGCATTACTGTCTCCCCTGGCAGTCTGATGTTGCCCTCCCACACTGGATGACTGTCTCCCGCTGGCAGGTATGTATGTGCCTCCCACACTGCATTACAGTCCCCCCTGTCATGTAATTTGTGTCATCCCACACTGCATTACTGTCTCCCTGCAGGTATGAAGTGCCCCCACACTGGCATGACTGTCTCCCCTGGAGGTATGTAGTGGTCCTCCCACAACTGGCTTTACCTGTCTCCCCTTTCAGGTATGTAGTGTCTCCCACACTGGCATTACTGTCGACCCCTGTCAGGTATGTAGTGCCTCCCACACTGGCATGACCTGTCCTCCCCCTGGGCAGGTATGTAGTGGTCCTCCCACACTGGCATTATTGTCCTCCGCTGGCAGTATTTTTGGTATTGCCACACTGGCATTAACTGTCTCTCCTGTCAGATTTATATTGTGTGTCCCACACTGGCATTACTGTCTCCCCAGCATGTATTCTTGTGTCTCCCCACACTGACATTAAACTGTCCTCTTACTGGCAGGTCTCTTTTGTCTCCCCCACGCACTGGCCATTAGTGTCTCTGTCAGATACTTGTGTCTCCCACAGCGGCATTAGGTCTCCTGGCAGATACACTGTGTCTCCCCACTGGCATTACTGTCTCCCCAAGCAGATTATATTTGTCTCCCCCAACACTGGCATTAATGTCTCCTTCCCTCCCCAGGGCATGTACTTGTGTCTCCCACACTGACATTATTGTCCTCCTGGCAGATCATTGTGTCCTCCCACACGGGCATTAGTGTCTCCCTGGCAGATATCTTGTGTCTCCCACACTGGCATTAGTGTCTCCTGGCAGATATACGTTCTCCCACACTGGCATTACTGTCCTCCATGGCAAGATATATTGTGGTTCCCACACTGGAGTATACTGTTCTCCTGGCAGGACTTGGTCTTTCCCACGCTGGCAATACTGATCTCCTGCTGCAGGTATGTTGTCCTCCCACACTGGCATTACTGTCACTCCTGGCATGTAAGTTGTGTCTCCCACACTGACATTACTGGTTCTTCTTCCTGGCAGGTATGTTTTGTCTCCACACTGGCCGTTACTGTCTTTCTGCAGTATCTTGAGTCTCCCACACTGGCAATTATTGTCTCCGCCTGGCAGGATGTTGTGTCTCCCACTCTGGTATTTACTGTGTCCCCTGCAGTTATGTTGTGTCTCCCACACGCATTATTGTCTCACCGCTGGCAGGTAATGTAGTTGCTCCCACAACAGACAATACTGTTTCCCTGGCAGGTATGTTGTGTCATCCACACTGGGCGTTACGTGTCCTCTCCTGGACAGGTACCTTGATTCTCCCACACTGGCATTATTGTCTCCCCTGGCAGGTATGTTGAGTCTTCCCACACTGTGAATTACTGTGTCCCCGGCAGGTATTTTGTTTCCCCACACTGGCCATACTGTCTCTCCCCTGGTAGATAGGTAGTGTCTCCACACATGGCATTAATTGTCTCTCCTGCCAGGTAATGTTGTCCGCCCAACACTGACAATATTGCTCCCTGGCAGGTATGATGTTGCCTCCCCACACTGGTTCATTACATGTGTCCCCTCGCAGGTATGTTGTGACTCCCACACACTGGCATTATTGTCTCCCTGGCAGTATGAATTGTCTCCCACAATCAGGTATTACTGTCTCCTCATGGTAGGTATGTTTGATTCCAACACTGGCATGACTGTCTCTCCTGCAGGTATGTAAGGTCTCCCACACTGGACATGACTGTCTCTCTGGCAGGTTATTATTGTCTCTCCACATCTGGCATAATAGTCTCTCCCTGGCAGGTATGTTGTGCCTCCCACACTGGTGATTACAGTCCTCTCCTGGCAGATATGTTGTGTCTCCCACACTGGATTATTGTCTCCTCTCTGGCAGTATGTAATGTCTCCCACACTGGCATAACTACGTCTCCCCTGGCGGTATATTTTGCGCCTCCCCACTGGCAATACTGTCCCCCCTGGCAGGTATGTTGTGCCCCCCACACTGGCATTACTGACTCCCTGGGCAGTATTTGTGATCTCCTCAAACTGCATTAATTTTTCTCCCACCTGGCATGTATGTAGTGTCTCCCCCACTGGCCTTACTTCTGCCCTGCAGGTATGTATGACTCCCACACAGGCATTACTGTCTCCCCTGCAGGTATGTATGTCCTCCCACACTGGCATTATTGTCTTCCCTGGCAGGTATGTAGTTGTCCCCACACTGGCATTTGTTGTCTCCGCTGCAGGTAAGTTGTTGTCTTCCACACTGGCATTACTGTCTCTCCGGCAGATATATTGTGTGTCCGACGCTGGCATTACTGTCTCCCCAGGCAATGTATCTCGCGTCTCCCCACACTGACATTATCTGTCTTCCTCCTGGCAGGTATCTTTGGCCTCCCACACAGAGGCATTATGTCTCCATGCAGATATACTGTGGTCATCCACACAGGCATTACAGTCTCTCCAGGCAGGTATCTTGTTGTCTCACACACCTGGCATTACTGTCTCCCCAGGCAGATATAATTGTATTTCCACAGAACTGGCATTACTTCTCCCCTGGCAGATATATTGAGTGTCTCTCCAACACTGTGAATTACTGTCTCTCCTGGCAGTATATATTGAGCTCCCACACTGGCATTACTGTCTCCCCTGTCAAGATATATGTGTCTCCCCCACACTGGCATATAATTCCTGTCTCCCCTGGCAATAAATTGTGTCTCCCACACTGGAATTACTGTCTCTCCTGCAGGTATCTTGTGTCTCCTCCCACACTGGCGTACTACTGTCTCACCTGGCAGGTATGTTGTGGTCTAACCACAAATGGCATTATTGACACTCCTGGCAGGTATGTGTGCTACCACACAGAATTACTGTTTCTCCTGGCAGGGTATGTTGTGTCTCCCACCCTAGGCGTTACTGTCTCCTCCTGGCAGGTGATGATTGTGTCTCCCCACTGCATTATTGTCTCTCCTGGCAGGTATGTTTGTCTAACCACCACACTGACATTACTGTTCTCCTGGCAGGTATTTGTGTCCTCCCACACTGGCATTACGTCTCTCCTGGCAGGTATGTTGTCTCCCACACTAACATTACTGACTCTCCTGGCAGGTATCTTGTGTCTCCACAACACTGGCATTGCTGTCTCTCCTGGCAGGTGTAGTTGGTGTCTCCCGCACTGGCGTTACTGTCTCTCCTTGGCAGGTATCTTGGTGTCTCCCACACTGGCATTAACGGTCTCTTCCTGGCAATATATTGTGTCCTTCCTCCCACAGTCACATTACTTCTCCTCCTCCCCAGGTAGTATCTTGTGTCACCCACACTGGCATAACTGTTTCTCCAGGCAGTATCTGTGTCTCCCACACTGGGCATTACTACCTCTCCTGGCAGTTAATGTTGGTGTCTCCCACACTGGCATTACTAACTCCTCCCCTTTTCATGTATGTTTTGAGCCCTTCCCACACTGGCATTACGGTCTCCGGTAGGCAGGTATGTTTGTGCCACCCACACTGGCATTACAGTCTCTCCTGGCAGGTATGTGATGTCTCCCACACTCCAATTACTCTGCTCTCTGGCAGTTATGTTTTTGTCTCCTACACTTGGCATTACTGTCCACATCCTGGCAGGTATGTTGTGTCTCCCCATACTGAATATTGCTGTCTCTCCAGTCAGGTATGTTGTGCCTCCGCACACTGGCATTACTGCTCACTCCAGCAGGTATGTTGTGTCTCCCACACTTGACATTAATGTCTCTCCTGGCAGGTATGCTGTGACATCCCATCACTGATATTACAGTCACCTCCTCCAGTAGGTATCTTGTGTCTTCCCCACACTGACATTACTTCTCTCCTGCAGGTATGATGTTTGTCTTCCCATACATGGCATTACGACCTCCCTGGCAGGTGTGTTGTGCCTCCCCACACTGGCATACTGTCTCTCCGGGCAGGTATGTTTGTGTCCCCACACTGGCATTACTGGTCTCTCCTGGCAGGTATTTTGTGTCTCCAACACATGCATTACGTCCTCTTCTGGCAGGTATCTTGCGTCTCCCACACTGACATTACTGTCTCCCCTGGCTTCTTCTTTTCCGGTTTTCATATGACCAGTAGCTTTTTTTAAGATGGTAAAGGAAAAGGATGGTAAGGATTAGAAATATTGGAAACGGTTGGGAGGGGGAGTTGAGGTAGGATATTAAAGGTGGGAGTGGGAGTGAGGGTAGGATATAAAAGGTGGGAGGCGGGAGTGAGGAGATTATAAAAGGGTGGAGGGTGAGTGAGGTAGAATTTGAAAGGGTGGGAGGGGGGAGAGGTAGGATATAAAAGGTAAGTGAACACACCACTTTGTTGCAATTCAAAAAAGTTTTGTAGATGAATGGTTCACAGAAACCGACAAGTTGATTAAATTAGACAACATGGTGCAACTCTTTTGGGTAAATCTTTATTGAGGAAACGTTTCGCCACAACAGTGGCTTCATCAGTCCATACGTAGGAGAAACTAGAAGAATAGGAGTGAGAATTGAGGTAATCAGACCCTCTACCTTGAGTGAGTGTTTCATCCATCAATCTTGAATAGAATACGGCATGTGCGCGGAGAAGCGCTTATAAACCGTATGGCAGGAGAGGTGCTGCAGTCCAAGGTTGGTGTCAAATTTGTTCAATGTGGAATATGTCCGGTGCCCAAGAATTAGCAAGCGAAGAAATCCTAAGTATAAAGATCCAAGAAGTTGCAGTGCCTGAGCGGCTTGTAGATGAATGGTTCAGAGAACCGACATGTTGATAAATTAAGACACATGTTCAACTCATGTGTATCTTTATTGAAAAAAAAAGAGGAAACTTTCGCCACAGAGTGGCTTCATCAGTCCATAGTATGACAGATGAAGCCACTGAGTGGCGACACTTTCCTCAATAAAGATACACCAAGATTTGCAGCATGATGTCCTAATTAATCAAATTAAAAAAGTGTATGTGGTATATTAGAATAATTCATGAAGGGGTATAATACTAACCCATCAGAGTCACATAGAATATAACACATATATAGGTACAATAGAGACTCTGAATTATTGGAAGTTGATATATCAATAGATTTTAACAATGTTTGAAAGCTGGAAAGCTGTCTCCTTGGATCTAACGTACTAGCGTGAGCTAGGCGCCAAGGTATTGGACACAGTGCAGCAAGGTTGGTTAAAGCACTGCTGTCTACCCCTGGTTGCAAGGTTTTCGGTAGGTTCGAGTCTCCTCCTTCAGCCAGATATCATATAGTATATGTATATATAATATATAATATATAAATATATATATATATATATATAAATATATATATATATATATAAACACTGTAATCTACGGTCCACTAGCAGACTCGAGCCTACTCTGAAATCAGAGTCCACAGAACATACTCACGGAGCTTATACCCAAGAATAATATGAGCGCGTAGCCGAAGCTAAGCGATGTTACCGCCCATACCCCCGCAACAAGCTCGCTTGGTACCACTCATCAACCTTACTCTTTTCAATTCACTTTCAAACTTTGTACCTTTAAAAATCACACCGAAACTCGTCCCACACGACCTTCGGGACATGGGAAGGGAAGACATCCGGAGAGCGAGCGGATGGATTCCTGGATACATGAACTTGATGAAGGTATGTATGTTGAGTCAGACCTTGGTTAAGTGGGGAAGGGGAGACACCGAGGAGAGCGGATGGATTCCTGGATACAAGAACCTGAGCAAGCAAGAATACATGCTTAGAGGCAGACCTTAGGGTAAGTGGTGGAATGGAAGATATCCGGCGGTAGACGGAAAGTATTCCGGATACATTGATCCAGCGGACGGCAAGAATACCGCGACCTTGGGGAAGCGGGTAAGGGAGTTCACCTGAGGTGACATATGTGGACTCCTGAGACACTGCTCCGGGTAAGTCAACCGCCGACCTTAGGTAAATGGGGGGAAGGGAAGACATCCGGACGAGCGGATGGATTCTGGTATACATGAACTTGAGGAAAGTTGTGTGAGGCTGACCTTGGGTAAGTGGGGAAGGGGAGACATAAAGGACGCGCGGATGGATACCTGGGATACATGAACCTGAGCGCAAGGCAAGATACATACATTGAGGGCTGACCTGGGATAAGTTGAGGAAGGGAAGATATCTGGCGTTAACGAAGGATCCTGGATACATGATCCTGGGAATGGCAAGAAGAACCGCTGGGACCTTGGGGAAGTGGGAAAGGGAGTCCACTCAGGTGACATAAGTGACTCCCTGACCACAGATCCGGGGAAGGGCAAACCGCCGACCTTAGGGAAATGGGGAAGGGAAGACACTCCGAGCGAGCGGATGGACTCCTGGATACATGAACTTGAGGAGGTTGTTGTTGAGGCAGACCCTTGGGAAGTGGGGAAGGGGAGACATCCGGAGCGAGCGGATGGATTCCTTCCATACATGAACCTTAGCAAGGCCAAGAATACATGCAGGTGAGCTGACCATGGTAAGTGGGGAAGGGAAGGATAACCGTCGTAGACGGAAGGAATCTTGGATATATGATCCTGCGGGACGGCAAGATACCGCAGACCTTGGGAAGAGGGGAAGTGAGTTCACCTGAGGTGACAAAATGGATCCAGGATACACTGATCCGGGGAAGGCACCGCCGATGACCTAAGTGAAATGGGGAAGGGAAGACACCCGGAGCGAACGGATGGATCCCTGGATACATGAACATGGGGAAGGTTGACGTTGAGGCTGACCTTGGGTTTAAGTGGGGGGAAGTGGACAGAACATCCGGAGCGATGCGATGATTTCTGATACATGAACCGTGTATGTCAAAGAATACAGCCAGTTAGAGGCTGACCATGGTTAAGTGGGGAAGGGAACATCTGGGAGCGAACGGATGATCCCAGGATACATGAACCTTGGCTAGGCCAGAATACAGCAGTTGAGGCTGACCTTGGGTAAGTAGGGAAGGGAAGAAAATCCGCGGTATACGGAAGGATTCATGGATACATTAACCTGGGGAGGCTGACCTAAGGGAAGAGAGGAAGGTAAAAACATCCGGATCCAGACAGAGGATTCCTGGATACATGAACCTGGGAAAGGCGAGGCTGGGAAGGCAGAAGAGAAGAGAAGGCGAGATGACCTTAGGAAATGAGGAAGGGGAGACATCCGGGGCCCACGGAAGAATTCCTGACACATGAACCTGGGGAAGGGCGAGGGGGGGGACCTTAAAGACGAACCACTGGCCTCCACGTGGCAAGTCTGGGTAAACTCAGAGAATAACTCTGAGGGCTGACAGAGTCGCATATCTAATTATAATTCATTATAAAAATTATTATTATTATGTTATTATTAATAATTATTATTTTATTATCCATGATTTGGATCAATGAGTCTTTTACGTCAACCAGAGTCCCTGACAGTAGCATCGGTGTGTTTTTTTCCCACTTCATCCTCCCTGACAGTAGCATCGGTGGTGTTTAACACTCCCAGCCTCCCGACAGTACATCTGTGGTGTTATTCCCACTCCATCCTCCCTGACAGTAGCATCGTGGTGTTATTTTTTCCCTCACCAGTCCTCCCTGAGAAGTAGCATTGGTGTGTCCATTTCCAATCCAGCCTCCCTGACAGTAGCACGGTGGTGTATTTCCCACTCCAAGCCTTCCTGACAGTAGCATCGAGTGGTTATTTTCCCTCTTCCGACCTCCAAGACAGTAGCATTGGTGGTGTCAGTTCCACTCCAGCCTACAATCCTCCTGACAGTAAGCATCGGTGGTTGTTATCCCACTCCAGCCTCCCTGACAGTAGCATCGGTGGTGTTATTCCCACTCCAGCCTCACTGACAGTAGCATCGGAGGCGTTATTCCCACTCCAGCCTCACTGACAGTAGCGCCGGTAGGGTGTTTATTTCCCACTCCAGCCTCCCTGACAGTAACCATGTGGGTTATTTCCCACTCCAGCCTCCATGACCAGTAGCCCAAGGTGGTGTTATTCCCACTACATCCTCCCTGACATTAGCCATGGTGGTGTTATTTCCACTCCAGCCCTCCCTGACAGTAGCATCGGTTGTGTTATCCCACTCCAGCCTCCCCTAACCGGAGCATCTTTGGTTGTTATCCCACTCCAGCTCCTAACAGTAGCATCGGTGGTGGTTATTCCCACTCCAGCGCCTCCCTAACATTAAAAAACATCGGTGGTGTTTTTCCCACTCCAGCCCTCTCAGACATTACATGCGGTGGTGTTATTCCCACTCCAGCCAGCCTCCCTAACAGTAGCATCGGTGGTGTTAGTCCCACTCCAGCCTCCCTAACAGTAGCATCGGTGGTGTTATTCCCACTCCAGCCTCCCTGACAGTAGCCATGGTGGTGTTATTCCCACTTCAGCCTCCCTGACAGTAACCATGGTGGTGTTAGTCCCACTCCAGCCGAATCGAATATACTCTCAGGTAAGACCCACGAGTGGGTGAATGGGGAAGTGGGGACAGGCGAAGGGTAGTCGGTGAGAGGAATGTCTTGAGTGATGAGATAAAGTGGCAGGGCTTAACCCAGCTGCAGAGCATTATGAGGCAGTGTAGAGGGAACGAGTGTGAGGGAGCGCAGAGAGAGCAGATTGCAGACAGTTCTGCAACTTGCTGGATGGAAGACTTCTGCTTCTTGATGGTGATTGGTGGCTGCAGGCGACAAGGGAGGAGCACACACGTTGATTGTGTTCATATCAACATGGCAGTGGTTGGTTTATCAGACTGTGTGGTTTTTTTGTTTTTATTTCAAAGTAACTGATGGATGTATACCATTTTCCAAGACGTTTAAATTAAAACGTCGGAGAGGAATTTTTATGAGACGAGTTAACGAGTGTCGTTATTGAGGGTTTATTTCGATTAATATTTCAGTAAGCTGTAAAAGGTATGGAAAGTTCATTTCCCTAATTAATGTCGGTATCCTTCAACAAACATGACTGTTTTTTGGATGAGGTGAGCTTGAGTTCAGCTGGCTCCATGGCATGAGGATAATTTTCTTGGTACAGAAATATATAACTCATGCAATCAAAGAGAGTCGGCGGTATTTTCGTCCTGGTACAGTATTTGGTCTTGGGTCTTGAGATGGATAGTGTTGGTGCTAGTGAAATGTAAATTTTCCCACATCATCTTCCATTTCATCTCTTCTTCTTCTATGGACGAATGAGAAGAGGATGTTTTCTGGTGAAAGGCATCTGATTGGTCGGTTTCGTTTAGGATGGAGGTGATGAAGGCTATCCTCCAATTGGACGTTGTTGGGAGTGGACGTTCACCTAGTTGTTGATGTGTTTGTGAGCTGCTAAGGCTAAGAGGTGTTGATTATAGAGAGTCCTTTGGTGAATTATTAATATTTCTTCCGAAGGTGGAAGATGCTGGGAATATGAATGAGGGCATATTATTTAGTGCCAAATAACTCGTTGAATGGAAGAGCTAAAAGATCCAGTACAGCGAATTTTGCATTTGAGCGTATAGTAGACAGTAGTGGATCATGGATACGGTCACATGGCTGGAGAGTGATGAGGTGGAGGCTGGCTGAGTAGTAGCTTGAAGTAATTTTTGAGTGTTTAAGCTTGGATCTCTGCAATAGTCATACGATGGTGTGTTGCTAGATAGATTTTATCTTTTGCTGCTTCTTGTGTTTTTCTCCAATAACCTTTTTCGTGTTAAGGACATTTTGTGCTGGCCAGTGTATGGTGGTCGTTACTTTTAAACAGTTTAAGGCCTATGGGTTGTGGTGAGTCGCAATGGTGCAGGAACAGAAGGTGTGTCCCTCACTACCACATTAGTGCAGAACTTCATTGGTCTTTACTGGACATGCTTTGGTGGTGTGAAGTAAGAATAACAGTTCCAGTCATGTTGATGTACTGATATCTCTCTGCATCGATTTAAGTTGGACTGGATGAAGTAGTAGTAAACAGCAAGTACCTTCGTTCAGGGCAGTGGCAGCCATGTTGAAGTCGGTGAAGGATTGACCTTTGAGCATGGACGAAGCATTCGGGATTTTTGTGATGCTGACACAGTTACCAAGTATTTTGCGTCTCGATGGATGTCTTGAGTTCAGCAGGTGACTGAGACGGAGTCAGAATCTTGTCTAGTTTTTTAAGGAATACTGATTTCCCCAGGCCCAGAGTGCAGGAGATGAAACATAACAGTAACCCTTGTGCAGTAAGTGTAGTGGTGGCAACTGTAGTGAGTAGCTTCTCTGTCTTCGGCATCATCTTGACAACAACACAAACAATAATGCTTCTTTCAGAGACAAAATGGCGTTGAATTTAACTTTGCAGGGTTCCTTGAACAACCGTTGCAAGAGCAATCTTTGTTGAATCATCAACAGTACCACTTGTTGGCTTGATCTTGACACGATTTGCGTAGCTCATCGTTGCTGTAGTGAAGACGACGCTGGTATAAGGTTCCCCTCCCCCAAACGGGATCGCAGGACATCTACTTGAGGACGACTGTGGCTTGCCAGTAGCAAGGCCAGCATTCCAATGTCCGTTCTGTGTCTGTCCGTGTCTGTGCCTCCCTAACAGTAGCATCGGTGGTGTTATTCCCACTCCAGCCTCCCTGACAGTAGCCATGGTGGTGTTATTCCAACTCCAGCCTCCCTGACAGTAACCATGGTGGGGTTATTCCTACTTCCAGCCTCCTGACAGTAGTCCATGGTGTTGTTATTTCCCACTTCAAGCCTCCTGACAGTAACCAATGGTGGTGTTTGTCCCACTCTCCAGCCTCCCAACCAAGTACATCGGGTGGTGTTATTTCCCACATCCATCCTCCTGACAGTAGCCATGGTGAAGTAATTCCAACTCCAGCCTCCCTGACAGTATCCATGGTGGTTTGTATTATTCCCACTTCACTCGCCTGACAGTAACCATGAGGGTTAGTCCCCACTCCAGCCTCCCTCACAGTACATCGTGGTGTATAATCCCACTCCCATCCTCCCTGACAGTAGTCCCCTGGGGTGTTATTTTCCCCACTCCAGCCTCCCTGACAGTAACCATGGTGGTTGTATATTCCCCACTCACAATCCAGCCTCCCCTAACACGTAGCCATTGGGTGGTGTTATACCCACTCCACCTCCCTACAGTAACCATGGTGGTGTTATTCCCACTCAGCATCCCTGAACAGTAGCCATGTGGTGTATTTTCCCACATCCATCCTCCCTGACAGTAACCATCGGTGGGGTTTATATCCTACTCGGGAATAACACGTCAGTGGCATACTCGCTGGTGCCCTCCCACGTAAACATAATATAAAAAAAATTTCCCCAAAAAGGAAATTACTTTCAATCATCATTCACGAACTTTTATCACCTCACCTCACACATAAACACTGTCTTTGCAGAGGCGCTCAGACCAACAGTTTAGAAGCATATATGACGTAATATTAGATAACTCTTTTTCCAAACTGCCAATATCCCAATAACCGAATGGGTTAAACTGGCTGTTTAACAAGACCTCATTAAAATTGAGTCCTTTGCTTGTATGTTAATGTAAAAACTACTAATAACTTTGTTCTAAAAAACCTTTAGAAAACTTACCTAACCTTAATTTAATTTTAATTTGATATAGCCTAATTTAACTAAAAATGGATTTTAAGATTAGTTTACAAACAATTTAATAATAAACAAACTACAATGAAATACATTTTTTTCGTTAGGTTAAAATGATTTTTGCGAATTATTGCATACACAAACTTACACTTGTGTAATGATGTTAGTATGCTGTTTATTGGAAGTTACTGTACTTTTCTTTTGTTACCTATTACAACCCAGAGACCCAAAGTCCTTATAATCCTGGGTGTAAAGGGAGCCGAAATTAACACAACAAAAAGCTTTTTGACTTGCATTTTTCCTTCGCCAGTATAAGAACAGAAGTATGTACACTAAAAATACTATGTTCAACAATATGTATAAGTGCACACCACGGTAAGCAGAGACAAAAAATAGAAGCCACTAGAGAGCAATACAGTCTTCACATCAATCCAGCTCTTGGAATGGGGCTGACAATGGCAGACAGGTGAGTGGTAACCCACAACACCTCTGCGATTGCCAAAACTCTTCTCATCGCTTGGAACCTGGCACTGAATTGAACGCCGGGGCCCCATCGTCAACATTTAAGTACCATGTTCGCTGGTAGGGGTAGATACCCTTAAGTGAGGAGTGTACATGCTACGAATAAAGGTTACGTGTTCTTTGCATGGCCACATACTGGCACTTGTAAGTATTCGTCTGTTTGGCGTGGTGTTAAGCTCCGTTTTTTGCGTAAATACATTTGTCGCCTCTTTTCCGGTGAACTGCTTGCTGTGTATGACGTGCTTGGCTGTGTTGACGTGCTTGCTGTGTTGACGTGCTTGCTGTATGACCGTGCATGCTGTGCTGAAGTGCCTGCTGTGTTACGTGCCTTGCTGTGTTGGCGTGCTTGAATGTGTTGACTTGGCTTGCTGTTTGACGTGCTTGCTGTGTATTGACGTGCTTGCTTGTGTTGACGGTGCTTGCTTTGTGTTGACGTGTCTTGCTGTGTTGACGTGCTGCAGTGATGAAGTGACAGCTGTGTTTGACGTGCTTGCTGTGTTGACGTGCTTGCTGTGTTGAACGTGCTGCTGTGTTGAGTGCTGGCTGTGTAGACGTGCTTGCTGTTTGACGTGCTTGCTGTGTTGACGTGATACTTGCCTGTGCTGACATGCCTGCTGTGTTGACGTGCTTGCTGTTGACGTGCTTGCTGTGTTGACGTGCATGCTGAGTTGACGTGCTTGTCTTGCTGACATGCCTGCTGTGTTGACGTGCTTGCTGTGTGTGACGTGCTTGCTGTGTTGACGTGCTTGCTCTGTGTGTTAAATTGAAGAAAAGGTTTAACACTGCTAGTTATTGCAAGCACTTCAAACTTTCCCCACAACTTGTCCTCCCCAAACCACTGGCATGACTGTCTCCCCTGGCAGGTATGTAATGTCTCCCACCACTGCATGACTGTCCCCCTGTCAGGTACTGTAGTGTCACCCACAACTAGCATGACTGTCTCCCCCTGGCAGGTATGTAAAAGTGTCTCCCACACTAGCCATGACTGGACTCCCCTGGCAGGTATGTAGTGTCTCCCACACTGGCACGACTGTCTCCCCTGCATATGTAGTGTCTCCCACACTGGCAAGACTGTCCCCCAGGCAGGTATGAAAGTCTCCACACTCGCAGACTGTCTCCGCCTGGCAGTATGTAGTGTCCACCCACACTAGCATGACTGTCTCCCCTGGCAGTATGTATGTCTCCCACACTTGGGCATGAACTGTCCCCCCTGGCAGGTATGTTGTGGTCTCCCACCTCTGGCATGACCTGTCTCCCCGGCAGGGTATTAGTGTCACCCACACTGGCATGACTGTCTCCCCTGGCAGGTATGTAGTGTCTCCCCACACTGCATGACTGTCTACCCCTGGCAGGTATTTAGTGTCACCCTACACTGGCATGACTGTCACCCCCCCTGGCAGGTATGAAGTGTCTCCCACACTAAGCATGACTGTCTCCCCTGGCAGGTATGTAGTGGTCTCCCAACACTAGCATGACTGTCCCTCCTCCCCCCTTGCAGGTATGTAGTGGTTCCTCCCAACATCTGGCACGAACAGTCTCCCTCCTCGCCCATGGGCATGTAAGTAGTGTCTTCCTCCCACACTGGCATGACTGTAATCTCCCCCCTGGCAGGTATGTAGTGACATTCTCCTCCCACACTGCATGACTGTCCCCCCTGGCAGTTGTAGTGTCCCAACACTGGCATGAACTGTCTCACCCTGGCAGGTATGTAGTTCCTCCCACCTGGCATTACTGTCACCCCAGGCAGGTATGTTGTGTCTCCCACACTGAGCATGACTGTCTCCCCCTGGCAGGTAGTTGATGTCTCCCACACTGGCATGAACTGACACCCCTGGCAAGGTATGTAGTGTCACCCACACTGGCATGACTGCCCCCAGGCAGGTATGGTTGTGTCTCCCACACTGGCTGACTGTCTCCCTGCGAGGTATGTAGTGTCACCCACACTGGCATGACTGTCTCCCATTGGCAGGGTAGTTTGTGTCACCCACAACTGGCAATGACTGTCCCCCCTGGCAGGTATTTGTGTCTCCCACACTGGCCTGACATGTCTCCCTGCATGTATGTAGTGTCTCCCACACGGGCATGACTGTCTTCCCCTGGCAGGTATGTGTGTCCCCACACTGGCATGGACTGTCTCCCCCTGGCAGGTATGTAGTGGTTCTCCCAACAGCAATGACAGTCTCCCCTGGCAGGTATGTAGTGTCCCCCCCTTCCCCCACTGGCACACTGTCTTCCCCTGGCAGGTATGTAGTATCTCCTCACACTGGCATGACTGTCTCCCCTGGCAGGTATGTAGTGTCTCCACACTGGCATGACTGTCCCCCCCTGGCAGGTATGTAGATAGTCTCCCACACTGGCATGACTGTCTCCCCTGCAGGTAAGTAAGTGTCTCCACACTGGCATGACTGTCCTCCCCTGGCAGGTTTGTTGTTCTTCCGTCTTCTTCCCACACTAGCATGACTGTCTCCCCTGGCAGGTATGTTGAGTCTCCTCCCACACTGGCATGACTGTACCTCCCCCTGGCAGTGTATGTAGAGTCTCCCACCACCTGGCATGAACTGTCTCCCCCAGGCAGGGTTATGTTGTGTCTCCCACACCTGGCATGACTTGTCCCCCCCCTGGCAGGTATTAGTGTCACCCACACTGCAAGACTGTCTCCTCCCCCTGGCAGGTATGGTTGTGTCTCCCACACTGGCAATGACTGTCCTCCCCCCAGGCAGGTATGTAGTGTCCTCCCACACACTGGCATGACTGTCTCCCCTGGCAGGTATTAGTGTGTCCAACCCACACAGGCAATGACGTCTCCCCTGGCAGGTATGGGGGGGGGGTTGTGTCTCCCACACTGCATGACTGTCTCCCCTGGCAGGTATTTTTGTGTCTCTCACACTGGCAAGACTGTCTCCCCTGGCAGGTATGTTTGTCTCCCACACAGCATTACTGTCCCCCCGGGCAGGTATGTTTTGTGTCTCCCCACTGGCATGACTGGTCTCCCCTGGCAGGTATGTAGTTGTCCTCCCACACTGTGGCATGACTGTCTCCCCTGGCAGGTATTAGAGTCTCCCACACTGGCATGACTGTCTCCCCTGGCAAGGTATGTAGTTTCTACCCACACTGGCAGACTGCTCCCTTGGCAGGTATATTGTGTCTCCCACACTGGCATTATTCTCCCTTGGCAGGTATGTTTGTGACTCCCACACTGGCAAGACTGTCTCCCACCAGGTCAGGTATGTAGTGGTCTCCCCACACTGGCATGACTGTCTCCCCTGGCAGGTATGTAGTGATCACCCAACACTGGCAGAAACTGTCTCCCTTGGCAGGTATGTTGTGTCTCCCACACTGGCAAATGACTGTCTCTCCTGGCAGGTATGTAGTGTCCTCCCCCACATCGGGCATTAACTGCTCTCCTGGCAGGTATGTAGTGTCTCCCACACTGACATGACTGTCTCCCCTGGCAGGTATGTAGTGTCTCCCACACTGGCATGACTGTCTCCCCTGGCAGGTATGTAGTGTCTCCCACACTGGGCCATGACTGTCTCCCATGGCAGGTATGTAAGTGTTCTTCCCACACAGGCATGACTGTCTCCCCTGGCAGGTATGTAGTGTCTCCCACACTGGCATGACTGTCTCCCCTGGCAGGTATGTATGTGTCTCCCACACTGGCATGACTGTCTCCCCTGGCAGGAATTTTGTGTCCTCCCCACTGGCATGACTGTCTCCCTGGGCATGTATGTAGTGTCTCCCACACAGGCATACTTGTCTCCCCTGGCCAGGTATGTTGTGTCCTCCACCTGGCATGACTGGCACCCCTGGCAGGTATGTAGTGTCTCCCACACTGGGCCAAATGACTGTCTTCCTCCAGGCAGGTTAATGTGTGTCTCTCCCCACACGGGCATTATTGTCTCTACCTGTCAGGTAAGTTTGTGTCTTCCCACACTGGCCATTATTGACTCCCCTGGCAGTGTATGTATTGTCTCACACACTGGTATTCTGTCGTCCCACTGGTAGGTTTTTTTGCTCCCACACTGGCATGACTGTTCACCTGGCATGTATGTAGTGTCTCCCACACTGGCCATGACTGTCTCTCCTGGCAGGCTGTATTGTCTCCCACACTTGGCAATTATTGTCTCTCCCTGGCAGGTATGTTGTGCCTCCCACACTAGCATTACTGCCTCCCCTGGCAGGTATGTTGTGCCATCCACACTGGTATTACTGTCCTCCTGGCAGATTAATGTTGTGTCTCCCCACACTGGCATAATTGTCTCCCCCTGGCAGGTATGTAGAGACTCCCACACTGGCATTACTGTCTCCCCTGGCAGTCTGATGTTGCCCTCCCACACTGGATGACTGTCTCCCGCTGGCAGGTATGTATGTGCCTCCCACACTGCATTACAGTCCCCCCTGTCATGTAATTTGTGTCATCCCACACTGCATTACTGTCTCCCTGCAGGTATGAAGTGCCCCCACACTGGCATGACTGTCTCCCCTGGAGGTATGTAGTGGTCCTCCCACAACTGGCTTTACCTGTCTCCCCTTTCAGGTATGTAGTGTCTCCCACACTGGCATTACTGTCGACCCCTGTCAGGTATGTAGTGCCTCCCACACTGGCATGACCTGTCCTCCCCCTGGGCAGGTATGTAGTGGTCCTCCCACACTGGCATTATTGTCCTCCGCTGGCAGTATTTTTGGTATTGCCACACTGGCATTAACTGTCTCTCCTGTCAGATTTATATTGTGTGTCCCACACTGGCATTACTGTCTCCCCAGCATGTATTCTTGTGTCTCCCCACACTGACATTAAACTGTCCTCTTACTGGCAGGTCTCTTTTGTCTCCCCCACGCACTGGCCATTAGTGTCTCTGTCAGATACTTGTGTCTCCCACAGCGGCATTAGGTCTCCTGGCAGATACACTGTGTCTCCCCACTGGCATTACTGTCTCCCCAAGCAGATTATATTTGTCTCCCCCAACACTGGCATTAATGTCTCCTTCCCTCCCCAGGGCATGTACTTGTGTCTCCCACACTGACATTATTGTCCTCCTGGCAGATCATTGTGTCCTCCCACACGGGCATTAGTGTCTCCTGGCAGATATCTTGTGTCTCCCACACTGGCATTAGTGTCTCCTGGCAGATATACGTTCTCCCACACTGGCATTACTGTCCTCCATGGCAAGATATATTGTGGTTCCCACACTGGAGTATACTGTTCTCCTGGCAGGACTTGGTCTTTCCCACGCTGGCAATACTGATCTCCTGCTGCAGGTATGTTGTCCTCCCACACTGGCATTACTGTCACTCCTGGCATGTAAGTTGTGTCTCCCACACTGACATTACTGGTTCTTCTTCCTGGCAGGTATGTTTTGTCTCCACACTGGCCGTTACTGTCTTTCTGCAGTATCTTGAGTCTCCCACACTGGCAATTATTGTCTCCGCCTGGCAGGATGTTGTGTCTCCCACTCTGGTATTTACTGTGTCCCCTGCAGTTATGTTGTGTCTCCCACACGCATTATTGTCTCACCGCTGGCAGGTAATGTAGTTGCTCCCACAACAGACAATACTGTTTCCCTGGCAGGTATGTTGTGTCATCCACACTGGGCGTTACGTGTCCTCTCCTGGACAGGTACCTTGATTCTCCCACACTGGCATTATTGTCTCCCCTGGCAGGTATGTTGAGTCTTCCCACACTGTGAATTACTGTGTCCCCGGCAGGTATTTTGTTTCCCCACACTGGCCATACTGTCTCTCCCCTGGTAGATAGGTAGTGTCTCCACACATGGCATTAATTGTCTCTCCTGCCAGGTAATGTTGTCCGCCCAACACTGACAATATTGCTCCCTGGCAGGTATGATGTTGCCTCCCCACACTGGTTCATTACATGTGTCCCCTCGCAGGTATGTTGTGACTCCCACACACTGGCATTATTGTCTCCCTGGCAGTATGAATTGTCTCCCACAATCAGGTATTACTGTCTCCTCATGGTAGGTATGTTTGATTCCAACACTGGCATGACTGTCTCTCCTGCAGGTATGTAAGGTCTCCCACACTGGACATGACTGTCTCTCTGGCAGGTTATTATTGTCTCTCCACATCTGGCATAATAGTCTCTCCCTGGCAGGTATGTTGTGCCTCCCACACTGGTGATTACAGTCCTCTCCTGGCAGATATGTTGTGTCTCCCACACTGGATTATTGTCTCCTCTCTGGCAGTATGTAATGTCTCCCACACTGGCATAACTACGTCTCCCCTGGCGGTATATTTTGCGCCTCCCCACTGGCAATACTGTCCCCCCTGGCAGGTATGTTGTGCCCCCCACACTGGCATTACTGACTCCCTGGGCAGTATTTGTGATCTCCTCAAACTGCATTAATTTTTCTCCCACCTGGCATGTATGTAGTGTCTCCCCCACTGGCCTTACTTCTGCCCTGCAGGTATGTATGACTCCCACACAGGCATTACTGTCTCCCCTGCAGGTATGTATGTCCTCCCACACTGGCATTATTGTCTTCCCTGGCAGGTATGTAGTTGTCCCCACACTGGCATTTGTTGTCTCCGCTGCAGGTAAGTTGTTGTCTTCCACACTGGCATTACTGTCTCTCCGGCAGATATATTGTGTGTCCGACGCTGGCATTACTGTCTCCCCAGGCAATGTATCTCGCGTCTCCCCACACTGACATTATCTGTCTTCCTCCTGGCAGGTATCTTTGGCCTCCCACACAGAGGCATTATGTCTCCATGCAGATATACTGTGGTCATCCACACAGGCATTACAGTCTCTCCAGGCAGGTATCTTGTTGTCTCACACACCTGGCATTACTGTCTCCCCAGGCAGATATAATTGTATTTCCACAGAACTGGCATTACTTCTCCCCTGGCAGATATATTGAGTGTCTCTCCAACACTGTGAATTACTGTCTCTCCTGGCAGTATATATTGAGCTCCCACACTGGCATTACTGTCTCCCCTGTCAAGATATATGTGTCTCCCCCACACTGGCATATAATTCCTGTCTCCCCTGGCAATAAATTGTGTCTCCCACACTGGAATTACTGTCTCTCCTGCAGGTATCTTGTGTCTCCTCCCACACTGGCGTACTACTGTCTCACCTGGCAGGTATGTTGTGGTCTAACCACAAATGGCATTATTGACACTCCTGGCAGGTATGTGTGCTACCACACAGAATTACTGTTTCTCCTGGCAGGGTATGTTGTGTCTCCCACCCTAGGCGTTACTGTCTCCTCCTGGCAGGTGATGATTGTGTCTCCCCACTGCATTATTGTCTCTCCTGGCAGGTATGTTTGTCTAACCACCACACTGACATTACTGTTCTCCTGGCAGGTATTTGTGTCCTCCCACACTGGCATTACGTCTCTCCTGGCAGGTATGTTGTCTCCCACACTAACATTACTGACTCTCCTGGCAGGTATCTTGTGTCTCCACAACACTGGCATTGCTGTCTCTCCTGGCAGGTGTAGTTGGTGTCTCCCGCACTGGCGTTACTGTCTCTCCTTGGCAGGTATCTTGGTGTCTCCCACACTGGCATTAACGGTCTCTTCCTGGCAATATATTGTGTCCTTCCTCCCACAGTCACATTACTTCTCCTCCTCCCCAGGTAGTATCTTGTGTCACCCACACTGGCATAACTGTTTCTCCAGGCAGTATCTGTGTCTCCCACACTGGGCATTACTACCTCTCCTGGCAGTTAATGTTGGTGTCTCCCACACTGGCATTACTAACTCCTCCCCTTTTCATGTATGTTTTGAGCCCTTCCCACACTGGCATTACGGTCTCCGGTAGGCAGGTATGTTTGTGCCACCCACACTGGCATTACAGTCTCTCCTGGCAGGTATGTGATGTCTCCCACACTCCAATTACTCTGCTCTCTGGCAGTTATGTTTTTGTCTCCTACACTTGGCATTACTGTCCACATCCTGGCAGGTATGTTGTGTCTCCCCATACTGAATATTGCTGTCTCTCCAGTCAGGTATGTTGTGCCTCCGCACACTGGCATTACTGCTCACTCCAGCAGGTATGTTGTGTCTCCCACACTTGACATTAATGTCTCTCCTGGCAGGTATGCTGTGACATCCCATCACTGATATTACAGTCACCTCCTCCAGTAGGTATCTTGTGTCTTCCCCACACTGACATTACTTCTCTCCTGCAGGTATGATGTTTGTCTTCCCATACATGGCATTACGACCTCCCTGGCAGGTGTGTTGTGCCTCCCCACACTGGCATACTGTCTCTCCGGGCAGGTATGTTTGTGTCCCCACACTGGCATTACTGGTCTCTCCTGGCAGGTATTTTGTGTCTCCAACACATGCATTACGTCCTCTTCTGGCAGGTATCTTGCGTCTCCCACACTGACATTACTGTCTCCCCTGGCTTCTTCTTTTCCGGTTTTCATATGACCAGTAGCTTTTTTTAAGATGGTAAAGGAAAAGGATGGTAAGGATTAGAAATATTGGAAACGGTTGGGAGGGGGAGTTGAGGTAGGATATTAAAGGTGGGAGTGGGAGTGAGGGTAGGATATAAAAGGTGGGAGGCGGGAGTGAGGAGATTATAAAAGGGTGGAGGGTGAGTGAGGTAGAATTTGAAAGGGTGGGAGGGGGGAGAGGTAGGATATAAAAGGTAAGTGAACACACCACTTTGTTGCAATTCAAAAAAGTTTTGTAGATGAATGGTTCACAGAAACCGACAAGTTGATTAAATTAGACAACATGGTGCAACTCTTTTGGGTAAATCTTTATTGAGGAAACGTTTCGCCACAACAGTGGCTTCATCAGTCCATACGTAGGAGAAACTAGAAGAATAGGAGTGAGAATTGAGGTAATCAGACCCTCTACCTTGAGTGAGTGTTTCATCCATCAATCTTGAATAGAATACGGCATGTGCGCGGAGAAGCGCTTATAAACCGTATGGCAGGAGAGGTGCTGCAGTCCAAGGTTGGTGTCAAATTTGTTCAATGTGGAATATGTCCGGTGCCCAAGAATTAGCAAGCGAAGAAATCCTAAGTATAAAGATCCAAGAAGTTGCAGTGCCTGAGCGGCTTGTAGATGAATGGTTCAGAGAACCGACATGTTGATAAATTAAGACACATGTTCAACTCATGTGTATCTTTATTGAAAAAAAAAGAGGAAACTTTCGCCACAGAGTGGCTTCATCAGTCCATAGTATGACAGATGAAGCCACTGAGTGGCGACACTTTCCTCAATAAAGATACACCAAGATTTGCAGCATGATGTCCTAATTTATCAATTTAAAAAAGTGTATGTGGAAATATTAGAATTTCTTAAAGGGGGTATAATACAACCTCGGTAAATAGTTAAAACACATAAAGGTACATGACTCTGAATTTTTGGTAGTAATATACAAGAATTTTAACAAGTTTGAAAGCGGGAAAAGCTGCTGCCTTGGAAAAACTTAGCGTGAGCTAGGCGCCAAGGTTTGGACCAGGTGTGGTTGGTAAAGCACTGCGTATTTGTTCCAAGGTTTTTTGGGTTCGAGTCCCCTTCACCAAGTCAGTTATAATATATAAATATATTTATATATATATTTAAAAATATTTTTTAAATATTATTATATATAATATATATTATATAATATATATAAACATTGTTTCTACGTCCCAGCAGATCGAGCCAACTCTTTTATCAGAGCCCACATCTTTACCACGGACTAGCCCCAAGATAAGTATGAGCGCTTGCCGAAGCTAAGCGTGTTACCCAACCCCCGGCCCCAAGCTTGCTTGGTACCCTCATCACCTTACTCTTTTCTATGTTCACTTTCAACTTTCTACCTTTTACACACCCAAAAAATCGTCCCCTAACTTTGCAACTTTTTTTAAAATTTCCCCCCATAAGCACGTTCTCAGCAAAAAAAACTGTGTCAATTTCCCCCTTTTGTATTTGATTCCTCAAAATTTTAAATTCCACCCCCCCCCGAACACCCTACATTTACTTCTTTACAACCCATTTTAAAAATTATTAAGAAAACATGGTACATACACTTCCTTCTAAGTAGGAAGTATTTCCCTCTCTCTACAGACCCTAACCTGAGCCTCACATCCTCATAAAAACTCTTTACAGCATTTATAACTTTCCCCCATTCCCAAAACTTGCAAAAAGCCCAAAAAAAAAAAAAAAAAAATTTCTTTTCCCATCCACTCTATCAATGCCCTTTTTTAAAAACCATAAACGCAATAAAAACTTCCCTCCTTTTTCTAAAAACTTTTCACATAACTTCAAGAAAAAACTTTATTACACATCCCCTACCCACTCTAAAAGCTCCTTGCTCATCCAAAAACCTACTCTCGACTTACCCCTAATTTTTCAAAAATAACCCTACCCTACAATTTTTTCCTGGTATACTCAGTAAAAATTTTTCCTTTTAATTTTGCAATGTTTTTTGTCCCCCTTCCCTTTATATAAAGGGACTAACATGTTCTTCTAACCCTAGGTACCTTCCCCCCTAATACATTTTTTAAACAAAAAAAATTTCCAACCCTCCAAACAACATCCCCCCCTTTTAAAATTTTCTGTCGTGATCCCCTCAGTTCCAGCTCTTTACCCCCTTTTATTCTACGAAGCCCACACCCCCCCCACACTCACATCCTGTTTTTCTTACTCCCCAAAAGATGTGTACCTCCCTTTCAGATATTTGAGAAATCCCACATGATAGGCGTTACGCCCTTTTTAAAAAAAGGTTAGGACAAAAATCATGAAGTTACTCTACGTAAGTCCAAATTAGGTCAGGGTTTAATTTCTAGAATATAAACCTAAAAAGTGAACTCTTTTTAGGGTTGATTCTGTTCAAACAAAGTGATACTCCTGTTTAAACAAAAATAAACACAAATAAATATTTTAAACGATGGATTCCCACTTACAACTTAAGCCAAAGTCAATACACAACTTCTTAAAAAACGAAATTTTCCCGTAGCACTTTGTTAGAAAACGATACACACCTTTTAAAAACTTTGCTAACAAATCCACCCCCTTTGACTTCCACCTTTATTAATTTTTCGTCTCAGGTTTACATAATTTTAAATTTGTTTTTGTACTTTTTATTTAAAGGATTAAATTTTTACAAAGATTTCTTTTTATTAATAAAACCCTGTTAAAATTTAAAATTTCCCCTCCTATTTGCTTTCCCCTCTTTAAAATGCAAAGAAAAAAAGAATAAAAAGGTTGAGATATAATATATTTGTGGGGCTAAAGAAGGTTAAAAAATTTTAAGTTATCAAAAATCCTTGGCATTGAATTTTCTAGATTAAAATAATGATTTTTTAAAATTTCAAGGGAATTTTTCTGCCCAATTTTAAAAAAATAAAACCTTTAAAAACACCCATTCCCACAATCTTAGAAAAAAAATTTTGGAGAAAACCGAAGGGGGTAAAAAAACAAACCGGCAATTCCCCATAACAAATTCCACAACCCCCGGAAATTTCCTAAAGTATTTTTCATTTCATTTTTAATAAGCCCATGTGTTTAACTTTTTTTTATTAACGATGACTAGGTTTTTCCAAAAATTTCTGTTTTTTTCCATAAACTTTTTTTCCCTTTTTTTCAAAATTTTCAAAAACAAAGAAAAAAAATATTTTTGACGAATCCATCCAAAAACAAAAATTTTTTTATTTTACTTTAAAAATCCACTGACCCACACTGATTCAAACCCTTGGGGAGAAATTATTTCTCCGAATATTTTCTCTTTTTAAACCCTTTCCCCGCATTAAAATTCTCCCTTTCTATAATAAATATTTGAAAATAAATAAAATTTCCTGCTTACTTCTTTCATTTAAAGGGTTTTAATTTCTCTTTCATAATTTTCTGCATTTTAAAAATTTTTAAATTTTGAAAATTGGAGTTGATTTTAATAATTTTTGTTTTCAAAACTTCTTTTCTTGTTTTTATTAATTTTTAAAAAAGTTAACCCATTTTTTCGCCTAAAAATTTTTTTTTAAACTTTTCTCCCAAGTCAAAATTTTTCTCCATTTTATTCCTTGAGAAAAATTTAAATATTCTGATTAGCCCCCTATCATAATTATTTTAAAAAATAATTAAAAAGTATGGTTAAAAATTTAGAAATTTTTTCCATTTACGTTTTATTTTTAAAAAAAATCTTAAATATTTTTAAAGTTATTGAGTTTAATAATTGTTTGTTTCTTTCAACAATTTCTTTTCCTTTTTTGGGTATAATGATGGAATTTCACCGAATTTGGGAAAAAATTTTTTTTAAAATTTCTCCGGGGGTAACCTCCTTTAATTAAAAAGAAAATAAGAATTATTTAAGGTTATTTCCCTAAAAATTTTAATTTCGTGTCCCAAAAAGGCGTTTTGTTAGGGGATAAAATTGGGCGTTGCTTTTGAGTTCAACACTGTTATTTTTTGGGTTTAAAGTTGCTTTCTAAAAAAAAGGGGAAAAATAATCTTAAACCCCCCTTTCGTTCCCCAACTGTTGATTCCCCAAAAATTTAAAGTCCGGGGGAAAAATTATGGATTAAATTTGTTTAATAATGTTTTTTGGTTTTTTTTAATTTTAGGTTTTGAATAGGGGGGGTTTAAATTAATATACCCCGGTTCACCCAAAGGCACCCTTCTTGTTTTTTTAGGATTTTTGATCAAAAAAATTCACCCTTTTTGTTCCCCCCAAATTTTACCCCCACCTTTAATCCAAAATGAGTTTCTGGTTAAATTTAGGTTTGGGTTTTCCCCCAAAAATTGTAGGCCCTTTGGTTAACCCCAACTACAGCCCCTTCTGGTTAAACCCCAACAGCAGCCCCTTTCGGGTTCAACCCCAACTTGTCAGCCCCTTCGGGTTCAACCCCAACATTCAGGCCTTTTGGGTTAAACCCCCAAACATGTCAGCGCCTTTGGGTTCAACCCCAACTTTCAGCCCCCTTTGGGTTTCAAAGAACGGGCCCCCAGGTTCCCATTTTAAATAATCATTCTCAAAAGATTCCCTTTCGCCTTGCATTTTTAAAAACTTTACTTTCCTGAAAACAAAGAATAGAATCAAGGGGAAATAAAACCTTAAGTGAATTTTAAAACAGAGAAGCCACTAAATTAAAATCTCAAAAATATCTTCAAAAACCCAAAAACCTCAAACCTTCGATATGGGGAAATTTTACCTTTTGGTTAACTTTTAAATTCGACTGGGAATTGCATTAAAATACGATTCTTCGTCCATATTCTTATGGATAAAATTGGTCTTGGGGTAATTACATTCCCCAAATTTTTAAATTTTTTATGGGTATTGCTATCCAGTGTAACAGGTACATAAAATTTTTGATGAAAGGGGATGGGTATTACCCGAGAACAATCCTGCTGGTGAGCTGTCAAGTAAAAATTATTAAAAAATCCTCCCGCACTCTTTTTTCAGTTTCTAAATATAATAATTAAAACACAAAGTTTTAAATGCACTCCCCAAAATTCGGAACCCGTAGTATTGTTTTTTTAAAAGGGTTAAATTTTTAAAGATTTTTTAATAATTTTACACCTTTGACCTTCAATTGTCTACGAGATCTAGGTTTCCAATAAAAATCAGTGGAATCGTAAATTTCAAAAATGTTTTAAATTTTTTTGGTAAGCCCGGAATCTATTGTTTTTTAAATTTTCTGATTTTCAATTTTTCGATTTTCTGTTTTCAAATTTTTAAAAATATTTTTTTTGGGAAAAATTGCGTAATAAAGTTCCAAGAGACCTACACAGTCAATATTTTGGGTAAGGAAGGAATACATAAAAAAAGAGTCCTAATGTTTCCCACCCGTCCCTAACAGCCGCGGACCTTACTGTATGGAGATGGCGCTGCAGTTGGGGATTTTTCTCTATTGGGTCCACGAAGCAAAAATTTCGATAATTTTTTAGTGAAAAAAGGGTTTTCACAATACAGTTGATTTGTTGCTTTAAAAACGATTTTTATATGTAATAAACATACCACGGGTTGGGTTAGAACCTGCGTGAGTCAGAAACTCCAGCCCGAGCCGGACCCCGGGGCCCTTTGAATGCGTTTTGCTTTAATCTGGATCTGCCCCGGGAGCTTCAGTTGGAAAAATAAAAAAACCAAGTTACTGCCCAGTTAGGCGGGAGGATAATATTTTCGGGTTCCCCCAGCTCGATCGCTAGCGCCTCAGCTCACACACTGAGGTCCAGGGATCGATTCCCCCGGGAGGGCTGGGAAAAAAAGCATGTGTTTCCATAAGACCTCTGTTCATGTTTACCCTCGTAAAATAGGTCCCGGGTGTTAGTCGACTGGTAGGGTGCATCCGAGACAAAATACTTAATTTTCCCGAAATGCTCTGTGTAACAAGGGGGTTTCCATATAGTAGTAGTATTGATGTCAGCTAGGCGTATACCTTGTACAGTACTTTGTAAAATAAAGATATTTTTTTATTTTTATTATTATTATAAAATTTTATTTTTTAATTTTTTATTAATCTAAAAAATGAGGTTGTAGATTTATAGTGGTGTTTGAAGAATGGAAAAAATTAATGAGATGTATGTAAGAAATAATGTCGGGAAGCGTCTGGGATAGAGGTCAGGGTCATGCCCAAACTAATGAACCGTTTTTTCACGAGGATTAAAAGATTTTGTTTTGCTGGGAAACGGGGAGACGCGGTAAGGGATTTTTCCCCCGAGTGAGACGTTTTTTTCCCCTTTTTGTTTTATTTTTCCCCTAGAAAAAAAGGTCCCCGATGCGGTTTCTATGGTAACGGGTGGGGGAAAAATTTTTTTTTTTCAAAAATATGCAAAACTGAACTAATATTGGTAAAAAACGTATCAGTATCCCCTCGAAACGAAAACTTTCGAATTTGTAAAAAAGCTATTTAAGTAAATTTTTTTTTTAAATTAAAATTTTTGTTTTATGTAATATATAATAACACAAAGGTTTTCTTGAAGATGGAAGAGAATAATTTTTATAGGTTCATATTTTGGGTAAAGAGAGATATAACCATTTTCAAACCAAAAAAATTTGTTAAACTATTTTTTTAGGGTTTTAAATTTTTAAAAATTTTGAAACAGTTTCTTTTAAGTAAAGTTAAAAATTTTCTAGGAATTAACAGGGGATTAAACCCTAGAGATTTTTTATATACGTTTTTGGTAAGGGGTTTGTAACGGTTAAGAGGAAAACCTTATAAAAAGGATTTTGTAATATTCAGAGATCACCCTGATACAGGAGGAGATAAAAAAATCACAGGGTGAAAATTTTTCAGGCAGGGGAAAAGGAATCAGGAGGTAAAGGTTTTGGGAGGTTGTAAAGGATCAGGCAGGGTAATAAGGACAGGCGGGAGAAAAGGTATCAGGGGGAAAAAAGGTACAGGCGGGTTTTTATAAGGTATCAGGAGGGGAATTTGGTTCAGGCGGGGAATAAGGTTCAGGCAGGTAATAAGGATCGGCGGGTTTGATAAGGTTCAGGGGGGTAATTTTAAAGGGATAGGCAGGGGAATAAGGTATCGGCAGGGTAATAAGGGATCAGGCAAAGGTAATAAGGTATCGCGGGGAATAAGGATCAGGCAGGGTAATAAGGTAAAGCAGGGTTTTTAAAGGGTTAGGAGGGAAATAAAGGGATAGGGAGGGTATATAAAGGGACAGGAGGATATAAGGTGTTTAGGCAGGGGGTTTAAGGGATCAGGAGGGTAAAAGGTTCAGGGAGGGTTAAAAAGGTATCAGGCAGGGGAAAAAGGTATCAGGCAGGGTTAAAAGTATCAGGAAGGGGAATAAGGTATCAGGGAGGGTTAAAAGGGTTTAGGGGGGTGATAAGGGGATCAGGGAGGGTAATAAGGTTCAGGGAGGGTAAAGGAAGGGGATAAAAAATTTATTTTTAACCGGGTTTAGATATGTTTAAAGATTTTAAAATTTTTAAAATAAAAAATTTTAATTTAAAAAAGGTTTTTTTCAAGATACGAAGATTTTTTAATAAAATTTGGAGTAAATAATAAAATTAAAAAGGAGAAGGGTAATTTTGAAAAAAGTTTTGAAAATTCCAAAAATTTTAAAAATTTAAAAAAAATTTTTGATATTCTGATAAAATTTTTTTTTCAAATCACCCATAATTTTAAAAAAAAAGGGGAAAGATAAAATTTTTCGAAAATGCCGTGGGGGTAAATCCTAATAAAAAAATTTTTTTAAACCCCTTTTTTTTAAAAAAAAATAAAAGATTGTATTTTTAACTTTTTTTAAAAAAAATTTTTTTTGGGGGATATTTTCCCTAAGAAAAAATTTTATAAAAAAAATTTGGGTTTATTTTCCCCAAAAAGGTATGGGGTTTATCCCCCCAAGGTTTGGGGGTGATTTTTATTATGGCATTTTTTTAAATTTTTTAATAAGGTTGGAATCAAAAGGGGAATAAAAAGGGGCGGGAAAACCTCGGGAAAAACGTTGGTTCAAAAAAATAACGCCTGCATTTCTCCCTGGTTTTTTTGTTTGGGGATGGGACTGGAAACCTAGGTATTTTTTATTCGTCCAAGGGGATAGTGGGGTTCAAGGAAAAGGATTGGGGGGGCTGAAGGGGGGGAGGGAGGGGGAAGGGAAGAGAACTAAGGCCGGGAATTTTCGGCCCAAAAAACTTGTTTGGGGACGGGGGTAAGTAGCCAGGTTTGGGGGAAAAAAAGGCGGTAGCCGGGGCCCCCCCAGAAAAATAAAAACCAAAAAGCCTTTCTTGGGTGTGTTGGGTTAGGGGAATGGGTTCCCTGGCCGGCCAAATCACAATTTTCTCCGTTTTCCCCCAAAATGGAGGTGGATTGATGATAAGGAAAAGGGTTTTAAAAATTTTTTGGAGAGAAGGCCCCAAGAGGGAAGAAGGAAAAGGAAAGGGGGACAATAAGACGGACCAGAAAGGTTTGTTAAAAACCTTTTGGGTTTTTGACAAAAGCTCACCAAATCCAAAAAAAAAACAGACTGCCCAGCACAAAAAATGATTATATTTTAAAAAAAAAGCCTCTTCGAAATTAAGGGTTTCCAATAAAAAGACCTTGTAAACCAGGAAAATTTTTAAAAATCTTCCCAAAAATGGACAGTTTTTTGACCCCCCAAATTTATTCCCCTCCTTTAAAAAGGCATTTTCGAGAACTTACAGGGGGGAAAAAAGCTGGTCTTTGCAGAACACTTTCCCCGGGAAAAGCAAGCCCAAAAAACCGGGTTTGGGGAACCTCCTTTGATTTCCCAAAAAGTTTCAAGTTGCGGGAACAAAGTGTCCAAAAAAAGGTTGTTTTTAAACCTTTTCCCTATAAAGGTTGAAAATAGATTAACTTCTAATCCAAAATTAAAACACTGCCAGACATTAAATCTTTACTTGAGGAAAATGAAGGTTCTTTGCTTTTAAAAATTTAAATGGTTTTTTGCCCCCCACTAAAAGAAGTGTCAAAATTTTCAAACTGGGGATGGGATCGACATCGTTGGAGTGAAATTTAAATACCAAATTAATTATTTTGAACCAAGTTTCAAATCTTATAAACTATGTGACCATAATGCCTACATCACTTAGACGCATCTCGCATTTGCTCGACAGTAGAGGCTGCAAAGACTGTATGAGGCACAAATACGCTCACACTTTGAGTATGCTTCACTTTCTTGGACTGCCTGTCTCCAGTCTAACCTAAAATTTCCTGACGGAATAAGGAACAAAGATAGACGACTTATCTTTCACCTCGACCCCGCCTGGACAGATCTGTCATCTCAGCAGAACCTTCAACACCGGAAGGATGTGGACGGCCTTACTGTCATGTGCTAAGCCAATGTTGTCAAGGCACCATACTTGGCTCCACTCTGCGGACAGCGAGAAGACTGTTTCCATACAACAGAACTAGTAGCAAACACCATCTACACTACGGCTGTACTATTCTCAAGACCATCAATTCATCTGAGATCATTTATTCTTCGGATGACTAGAGACAGGAATATGTTAGTAGAGCGTAATGACAACGATGACAAAGCCAGTTGATCAATTGAAATCGATCCCCACAGATGACTCCAACTTAATCCTATTCTCAATTCGCATGTCTCATAACAATAAAAAGGCTGCCATGTGAGCTGATGCGGGTAACAGCTCTTAGCTTGTAAATAAATGTAGGAATTCTAAACCTAAACCTGTAAAAGCATTGTGAAGAGAGTGAGTGAGAGAGAGAGAGAGAGAGAGAGAGAGAGAGAGAGAGAGAGAGAGAGAGAGAGAGAGAGAGTGAGAGTACGCTCACACCTTGAGTATACTCCACTTTCTTGGTTCGCCTGCCCCCCCCCCTTCTCATCTGCGACTGCTTGACAGAGTATAGAAGAGAGCAAGACGTATCATCTCTCGCCTGGACCATCCTGGATAGATCTATCATTTCAGCAGAGCTTTCAACACAGGAGGAATGTGGGTGGCCTTACTGTTATGTACAAGGCCAATATTGTCAAAGTACCACACTTGGATCCACTTCGAGGACAGCGAGAAGCAAGCTTCTATACCACAAGACGGGCAGAAAGCAGCAACTTCACTTTGGCTGTACCCTTCTCCAGAACATCACTTCATCTGAGATCATTTACCCGCAGGATGACTCGAGTATGGAACACATTCGTACAGCATAATGATGTCAACGAGATAAAGTCAGTTGATCAGATGAAAATGCTGCCCCACAGATGGCTCCAAGTTCATCCTTGTTCCCTGAATTGAATGTCTCAAACCATAAAAATGCTTTCTAAAAATCCTGATGTACAAACCAGCTCTTAGCTTGTCAATAAAGTTTAAGAAACCTTAACCTAACCTAGTTGTCAAAACCCCTCGTTAAAAAACAAGGAAGTAAGAGGGAAGAGGGGGAGAGAGTTGAGAGAAAGAGTGAGAGAGAGAGAGCGAATGAGAAGAAGAGAGAGAGAGAGACAGAGACAGAGACAGACAGACAGACAGACAGACAGAGAAACTTAGAGACAGAGACAGATAAAAGAGAGAGAGACAGAGAGAGCCAGAGAGAGAGGGGGAGAAAGAGAGTGGTGTGTGTGGTGTCTGTATTCTTGCTCTTTCGCTTGGATGTGTTTGTGTGGGGGGAGGTGGGAAAGGAGTTCCCATTAAAAACTTTTCGGAACTTGCAACCTTCAAGATCCTCCCACATTGAAGCTGTGTTGCCAGTTTTCTCCCTCCTTGACAAGTCCAAAATTATCACCCCTTTTTTTTATGAACAAACTTTTAATTAAAAGCAAAATTCTCAGTCGAGTACAATTAAATAAGTTGATATGTACTGAGTGAGAACGAAACTGTTAGGAGTGTTTTCACTGTTTTCCCGGCATTCTTTCACTGCAATAAACTGAAGACGACCTCTCACCTCCTCAGTTTATTTCAGTGTTTCGGTTTCCATTGGTCCTCTAGTGGCTTACCTCAACTGATTACACCGTTCCATCTTCCTAACACTGACTGATTGCCTCTTTTCTCTTACGGAGTTTAATGCTTTTATTATTATTATTATTATTATTTATTATTAGAATTATAATTAGAAGAAGAAGAAGAAGAAGAAGAAGAACAAGAACAAAGGAACAAGAAGGCAGAACAAGAACAACAAACCACAACAGAGTTGGACCCGCACTGTCACCGCACTCTGTCAAACATGTAGAATATCTCTAAGTAACTTGTATGTTATACCATGTCCTCTCATTGACTTTTCTTTCCTGACATGATGGAAAATGTAGATATTTTACCTCTTTGCAATACATATGTACAGACACGAAAGAGAAAAGAAACGCCACTGAAAGTGGCAAGAATAACTAACTCAGGCCTGAGGCCTGGGAGCGCGTATCCTGTGGCAGCTATCCAATAACAAGTCAGATGTGGCGTCTAAGAACAGTGGGGCTGAAAATTTCCCGCCGTGTATGAAATGTCGCGAACAGGTCTGAACGCAATCAAAGGTTTGTTAGGTGATGGATGTAATTTGCCGCAGACTTTGTCTGTCAGATTAGCCACAGCGCATGTACTCGGTACTATGCTCACGACCCGAGGGTCCTATTACTTGGGTGAGGTTTGCATCTTTTTCCCTGAAGTATGAACACGTATCGGTCTTTGCCTCTCCTAGTTTTTCATAACGTTTCATTTGTTGCTGGTTAAATTCAACAGGCACTTGTCAGTCCAATCACGGGCCATTCCAGGTTCATTTATAGTATAGTTCTGGACCTTCTCTGTTATATTATCTTCATTAATCTCGTGGCATCTGTAAACAGGGAGTGCTACGCAGTCTGGAAATGCCCTACAGTACGATCATTCCATTCTTCACTCTTGTTTTGTTTATTCTATCTGCCTTGTTCAGTCATGATAAATTTTCTCCTTGTTACCCTGGGTTATCTGATCTCCTAGTACTTGCCGCATGTTGGGAAAGGAAAAAGAGTTTGAGGGGAGTAAGGGAGAGTGTGTGGTATGGCAATAAAGGTCGGAGAATCTTTGTGGAGATGGTTTCGTTTGCACTGCAAAAGGTCAGGAACGTGAAGGACATGGAGGGATGGGGGAAAGAAGAGAGTAAAGGCTCAGGGAACGTAAGGGTGGCTGTGAAGAAGCTTCTTTGGTCTAGAAGGAAAAGGATTCTGGGTTTTTTTAGCAAGCGAGGAAGGACAACAGTGTGCAAATAGTGCTAAGGTTTTTGTGTTTATATGGGAAAGGGAAATGATGACAGAAAGTGACTGCAAAGGTCTGAGCATCTTGCACTTCTGGTGGTGAGCACTCTCAACTTCCCTTACATTTCTGCATTCCTTTTGTTAATATTTTTTAATAATCTCCCTCTCGAATTGTTTTTACGCTTCTTTTGATCTCCTCCTAATCGTGATACTCATTCTCAAGTCTTTCTGCTGACCTGCCTTGACGTAATTTCCGTTTCAAAGATGCATTCTCATGCCCTTTCTGTCTCATTGTCAGTTTGACTGGGGCATATTTTTTTTCCTTGACTAACACGTCATCTTTGGAATTTTTTAAATTGGTTCAGTTTGCCCATGACACCTGTTTACTACTCAATAATATTTTGAAGTTCCATTAATCCTCTACATATTATCAATATGTAATCCTTGAATCAAGCTACGGAAGCACAATTAAAAATGAGGAGACTTTCCCGCTTCCCAATTCCTGTCCCTCAAGTACACTGGCTGATAATTAGTGGCCTTTGTTTCTTCCTCCCTAATATCCTCCTGCAATCTCACACTTCCCGTGAGAAGTTATTTTTTATAATTTCTCTGGCTAACCCTGTGTCTTCCCCCACCTACTGCATTTTTTCGATTTTTAACCTCGTTCTTCCTTACCATCAACTCCCTTCTCCTTTAGATCTTCCAAGCTGCTTGCACATACCCATCTCTTCTGTGGCCTCAATTTTCTAATCTTTTATTTATCACTAATACTTTTTCTATTCACGATCATTATCGCTCTCAGCTATATTTTTATTTTGCTCACGCCACATACCTTGCTTCTGCCTCCTCAGCTTCACAACCCTTTTTTAAATGCCGTTTGCTTCCCATTTCTTCGTTCACTAAAAAACTTTTTTTATTTACTCAACTGGATACAAAAACATCTCATCCAGCTTGCAGCTTGTGCTGTTAGTAAGTAAATCGCTAGTTCCTGCCCCAAGTCTGTGATTTTGTGTGTGCACTCACTAAATTGTGGTTGCAAAGGTAGAGTCACAGCCTCCTGTGTGTGTGTGGGAGTGTGTGTTTGTGTGTGTGTGTGTGTGTGGTGTGTGTGAGTGCCACACTTAATTGTGTTGCAGTGTCGAGCCATCAGCTCCGCCCCCCGCATCTTTCACTGATTTTGCTGCTAGGCCCACACTCCTCCATGCTCATACGAACTATATATGACAAAGCTCATGTATGAATCCTGCCTCTAGTACATCACTCTCCAGACTAGTAGTCCCCTTCCTGACAACTCTAGACTGAAGAAAAACATCCCTGTGACTCGTCTAGATCTTCCAACTTCTAGTTGTTGACCCCTTGTCACTGAGTCCCATCTCTGAAACAACCTGTTTCTGTTGTAACCTTGTCAATTCCTTCTCAGTATATTAGGTCGTTCTCATATTCCTACCCCCCCCCTCACTCTCACACTCTCCTCTCTCTCTTTCTTGTCCTCTATGCCGACAGGGTCGATTTCCTCTAAACCTCTCCTAGTAGGACAAACCCCATAGCTCCGTGACTAGTCCGTTACCAACCATTGTCACTCTCTCTAATTTCCTGATGTGCTTGGCCAGTGTGCTTACTAAATTGGTGGCGCATACTCCAGTATTGGCCTGGATGTACACTGTGAACAGAGTCTTGAACGATTCCTTACAGAGGTGTCAGAACACATTTCATAAGAGTTCTAGTCTCGACCAAATGCTGCAGGCAGTTAATTTGGTTGATATGCATACTCATGAAAATGTTCGGCATTATACTAACCCAAGAATCCTTTTCTTGTGAGTGAGGTTTGCCCCCCCTCCCTAGACCTGTACTCTGTCTGCAGCTTCTTTTGTCCTTTTCCCCAATCTTCATGACTGCACTTGGTAGGTTAACTTTAGGAGCCAGTTTGCTGAACCAGCCTTGCAGCTGTCCACGATCCCTTTAACCAGTGCTGCTGTAACCTCGTGCCATTGAATTCTCCTCATTATCTCCTTCCACATCGTCTGCAGACAGGGACACTATCTGAGTCTATCCCTTCCGTTAGGTCAATTTATAACAGCAGAAAGAGCAGCCGTCATAAGACGACCCCTATTAAAGAAACCCCTCGGTCACAGGCACTCCAGTCTGACACCATAGTCTTCGCCGTACCATGACACGCTGTTGCCTTCCTGTCAGGTATACACAGATCCATTGTTGCGCCTTCCCTGTTATCCCTCCAGGTCTCTTCATCTTTTGCACTAATCATTTGTGTGAAACTGTGTCAAAAGCCTTCTAAAAGTTTAAGAAAACGCAGTCTAACCGTCGACCCCCCTCACTCTATCTCTTGACTTAACACCGTCAACATTTCATAGAAACTACAGTAGGTTGCGACACAGGATATCACTTCCCTGAACCGTGCTGGCTGTCATAAAGTTTCATTTCTTTCAAGGTGCTCCACCACTTTTTGGACAATCTTTTCCACGACTTTTGCACACTATACATATCAGTGACACTGGTCCTCTAGTTTAATGCTGCGTGCTTTCTCTTGTCTTAAAAATTGGACTACATTTGCTCTGTCTTCCACACCTCAGATAGTGTGTGAAGATTGTTGTTAGTATACACAGAGAGCCCGCTCCCACGCTAGGTCCCACACAAAGAGTATGTAGTCCGGCCTCAACGTCTTTGAGGTATCTAGTTCAATTAACAAGCCTCTTCACCTCCTCCTCAGTTGAATGTGCACTTGATGGAGAAACCGCCACCACTACCGTCCTCTCTGGAATGCACCTTTTCATCTCCAATGTAAATACTTCTTTAAATGTCTTGGTGGAGCTCCTCACATACGACTCGAATTGTTTCCTCTAATAACCTTCCTTCCTACTTCAAATTAATTACCTGGTCTTTGACTGTTATTTTCCTCCTAATTAGAGCGTACAACAGCTTTGGGTCAGACATGGGCTTTCGCTGGTATGTCAATATATTCGTATTATCGTTGGGGCCTCGCCCTCCTTATCTGTCATATATATTTCTGATTCTTCGACTAATACCTTTATTTTCTTGGGTCCTTTGGCTTGCTATAAATTTTTTCATTCCTCTAGCACACTTAGTTTTTGGGCCTCACTACGCTTTGGGTGAACAAAAGGGATCATCCTGGCATTCTTATTATTTCTGTTGACCTGGATATGAAACGCCTCCTCTGCTTCCTTGAAAACTGTTGTTACATATTACATCAATTATTTACTGAGTTTCCTGCAAATTTTTCTTTCCCACTGAAACCTCATGAAGGATGTTCCTCTTGCCTGTGTAGTCAACTATATTGATATCTGATTCCCTCCTCCTCTTGAAACTCTAGTATTTGAACTCAGGATGACGTGGATCATTAGGTCCAAGGAACCTTCATATGTGATGACCACCCAATATCTAAACTACTCAAGTAAAAACTAGGTCCAGATCCTGCTGGTTCCGTCCCACATCCTCTCTCTCTCCGGTAGTGTTTCCAAAACGTAGTACTGGGATAGCATAGGCTAATCCAGTACTACCTCAAATAATTTTAGGCCTCCACGTTACTGGGCACTTGTGGCCCAGGTTTTTGGAAATTAATTTCCTTGAGATGAAGTCACCCTACAATCACAGTAGTTTTGCCCTGCTTTATGGACCATGTCTCTGTTCCTCTCAACATATTCTTGTTCTAAAGGCCTCCTGCTGTCTGGTGGTGGGTTTAGACCCTTTTTTTCTCCTTCTCCTCTGTCTTCCCTGCCATATCCTCAAAAGTTCCTCCACCCCTATCTATTTCTTCTGTGTATATTCAGTATCTGATTTCCATCTGGAAAGATGGCATCTGTTAACATTCCTGTGAACTCTTTTCCGTGAGACCTATGATGTCATGTGGGATGTCCTCTGTGATTCTTTCTTCCCGATTCTCCCAGATATTTGTTTCCATCAGCTTTTTTCTACAAAACCTACGAGGGGGCTGGGGGAGTGGGAGACCTGGCAGGGTGCTGTGGGTTTTACTGTGTTGAGTGGGTGTGGCCTGTCAGTGTGGGAATGTGGTTTGTTTTGGGATAATGTTGTTAGGCGTTGTTGGGTTTGGTGGTATGTTTGCGATTGTTTGCCTCAACTCGAACTCAGTTGCCCGATACAGGACCTAGCCTCTCTCTCCTTGTTGCTAGGTTTTGTTTTAGTGTCCCTCTCATCTTCTGTCGTTCTGTCCTTGTTCTGTCGCGACCTAGGAAGCCCTCTGGAATATTGCTGAATTACGTTAGCCGTGGTTTTGCTGCAGAATCCTGATCTGCATCATTTCTGCTTGAAAATCACTTGGACAGGCCGATTTCTCCCCTTCGGGTATCTTCCTCTTCTCTAAAAAATATCAGCTCGTAGTTCTCCTTTCCTGTTAGACTGACGATATTTTCATCTCATCTTTTATCGCTGCCGTCTTTTCATCTTTTCTCTCTGCTGCCGTCTTTCATCGTATGTCGTCCTTTTCGCTCTCCTTAAGCCCATGTTTTAAAGACTGACCTCTCCCTCTCCTCCCCCAATGCATCACTGGTCCCATTTATACATAGCCACAGCCCTTCCTTATTTATTTTCTTGTAACTCCCAGTGACCTGTTTCGTGTCTCCAGGAGATCTCATTCACTTAACATTACCTACACACCCACCCACACTATCTGCTGTCCCTGTGGCCAACAGCAATGTTCCTATTCATTCCCCATAAATTTCTTGGTGGCCTGATAGAGCCTCAACATAAGTCTTGTCTCCTTTCATTTCGATTTAATAAAACAACCGCTCGTTAACATTGTAGTACCTGTTCCAGATGCTAAGTCCCTTGTGGTTAAACTTACTTTACATTACTTCCTCATTTTTCGCTTCAGCTTGCTAGTTTTAGCAATCCTGGCTGTTTCAGCTTCAGTACTCATCACCCACTTCTTTTCTGCTCCCATACCTCCATTTCATTCTCGTGTAGGCTCACCCAGCTTTCTTTCCCACTCTTCTTCCAACCTTTTCCATAGCTCTCCATTCATTCCATTCGCAGCTCATCTTCCTTTGTTCCCCCTGAGTCTTTTCGACTTCCCTATAGGGTACCCTTTTTTTTTGTTGTTAATTAGCAAGTTTTCGTATAGACGTTTATAATTTAGGTGTGTGTTTGAACGCGTGTTATGTGTGTTAGTGTTAATGTGTGGGTTTCTTGGGGGGGGGGTTTTTTAATTTTTGTGTGTTGTGTGTGTGGTAGTGTGTGTGTGGTGGTGGTGTGTGTGGAGTGTGTGTGTGTGGTGTTTTCCAAATCACCTTATTGTACTCACCAAATTGTGGTTTGCAGGGGGTCGATTCAAATCTCCTGGGACCCACCGCCTTTTCAACTGGTCGCTACTGGGTCACCTTCCTGCGCCAAGAGCTTTATCATACTCTTCTTAAAGCTATGTCATGTGTACCTGCCTCTACAAATTACTATACCAGTCTTTTCACTTGACAACGTCTAAAGGCTGACGAACATACTTTCAAACATCCCTGAGGCACATCTGATTCTTTTCACCATACAATTGTTGACCCCCTTGTTTCCTGCATCCATTCTGGAACATCCTGTCGTCGTCCACCAGTCGAATCCATCCAGTTACTTTATATGTCGTAACATTGTCCACCCTCTCTCTCCCGTCCCCAGTGTCGTCAGGTCCGATTGCCCTTAACCACACCCTCGTAGGACATGCCCTAAGCTCCTGACCATCATCTTTGTAAACCCTTTGCCCTTCTCACTCTCAATTGTCCTTCCTGACGTGCTTGGCCAGGTGTGGACTTCCAAAATTGGTTATTGCATACTCTAACATGGCCTGACCTACGCAGTGTACAGGTGTCCTGAACGATCCTTACTGAGATATCGGAAGCTATTCTTTGGGTTTGGTAGGCCATAAATGCAAATCTTGCAGCAGGTATATGGGTTGAGTGCACACCAGATAAGTGCTCGGTATTTATTTTCACCCCAAGAATCCTTTTTCTTGAGAGTATCACACACCAATTGTGGTCAGGGGTCGATTCACATCTCCTGGCCCTCCTCTTTATGGTCGCTACTAAGGACTACTATTATTCTGCTCCATGAGCTTTATCATACCTCTTCTAAACTATGTTATAGATTCTGCCTCCACTACATCACCTCCTACCCAGACTAATCCACTTCCTGACAACTCTATGACTGACGAAATACTTCCTAACATCCTTATGATTCATCTTAGTTTTCAACTTGTGACCCCTTGTTTGCTGTATCCCGACTGTGGAACATCCTGTGTATTGTGTATTTGTGTGTGTGTGTGTGTTGTTTGTGTGTGGTGTATGTGTGGTGTGTGTGTTGTGTGTGTACCACCTATTTGTACTCACCTAGTTGAGTTGCGGGGGTCGAGTCCGAGCTCCTGGCCCCGCCATCTTCACTTATCGCTACTAGGTCACTCTTCTCACTCCCTGAGCCGGTGAGCTTTATCATAACCTCTGCTTAAAGCTTTGTATGGATCCTGGCCTCCACTACAATCGCTTTCCCAAACTATCCACATACTGACTACTCTGTGGCTGAAGAAAATACTTTCCTAACTCCCAGATGAATCATCTGTGTCTTCAGCTTCCAACTGTGTCCCCTGTTACTGTGTCCAATCTCTGGAACATCCAGTCTTTGTCCACCCTGTCAATTCCTCTCAGTTTTTTTATGTCGCTATCCATGTCCCCCCCAAATCACCTCCTGTCCATCCAAGGTCGTCAGGTTGATTTCCCTAAATTAACCTCTCCTCGTAGGACATACCTCATAGCTCTGGACTAGTCCTTGTTGCAACCTTTGCACTTTCTCTAGTTTCTTCACGTGCTTGGCTAGGTGTGGGTTCCAAACTGGTGCCGCATACTCCAATATGTGCCTAACGTACACGGTGTAACAGGGTCCTGAATGATTCCTTATTAAGATTCTGAATGCTGTTCTGAGGGTTTTGCCATTCGCCCATATGCTGCAGCAGTTATTTGGTTGATGTGCGCTTCAGAGATGTCCTGTTTATACTCCACCCCCAAGACTTTTTCCTTGAGTGAGGTTGTAGACTCGGCCCCCTAAACTGTACTCAGTCCTGCGTCTTCTTTGCCCTTCCCCAATCTCATGACTTTGCACTTGGTGGGATTGAACTCCATGACCAATTGCTGGACAGGTCTGCAGCCTGTCCAATCCCTTTGTAGTTCTACCTGTCTTCGATCGAGTGAACTCTTCTCATCAACTTCACGTCCATCTGCAAACAGGGACACCTCAGAGTCTATTCTTCCGTCATGTATTTCTTTCACAAATACCAGAAACAGCACTTGTCCAAGGACTGACCCCCGCGGATCCCCGCTGTCACAGGTGCCCACTGGCTGACACCTCGCCACGTACCATGACTCGCTGCTGTCTTCCTTACAAGTATTACCTGATCCTTTGTAGTGGCGTTCCCTGTTATCCCTGCTTGGTCCTCCAGTTTTTGCAACCAATCTTCTTGTGTGGAACTGTGTCCAAAACGCCTTCCTTACAGTCCAAGAAAATGCAATCCACCCCACCCCTCTCTCTCTTTGTCTTACTGCTGGTCACCATGTCATAGAACTCTCCAGTAGGATTGTGACACAAGGAGTTTCCCGTCCCTGAAAACCATTTTTGCTGCTGTTGATGAGATTGTTTCCTTCTAGTGTTCACCACTCTTCACCAGAAATCTTCTCCATGATTTTAGCATACTATACATGTCAGTGACACCTGGTCTGTAGTTTTAATGGCTTGTCATGTCTGTCCTCCTTTTTTTAAAGATAGGGACTACCTTTGCTGTCTTCTTCCATGCCACAGGCAATCTCCCTGTTTCGATAGATGTATTTGAATATAGTTGTTAGGGGTACACATAGCACCTCTGCTCCCTCTCTCTATACCCATGGGGAGATGTTAACTGGCCCCATTGTGTGTGTTTGTGTGTGTGTGGTGTGTTGTGTGTGTGTGAGTGTTTCCTAGCATAGACTCAGTGTTTGTGTCATGTTAAATTAATTTTCTTTGTTTTTCCTTTCGTCAAAGACATTTATCGTCAGGAAACTTGGTCTATTTTGTGCCTTGGTCTTACTCACCTAATTGCTGTTGCAGAGAGTCCTAGCCCTCTAGACCCCACCCTTTCTAGCAGGCCGCTGTTGGTTTCTTTCCAATCCACACTCATTCCAGTCTGGCATGAGCTCTGTCATACCTAACCTTAAAGAGCTTATTTATTCATGTCGGCTTCTACCACTACTGTGTCAGTAGTGGTAGCCGCCGAATAAATACGCTCTAAGGCTAGAGAACTATTTCCTTACATCACTATGGTCCACCTGTGCTTTTAACTTACAGCTGTGACTTAGTGTGTGTGAAACCCGCCTCTCAAACAGGCACTGTCCAACCTGTGAATTCCTTTTATACATTATAAAAATGATCCCCTGTTTCTTTTGCTTTATCGTACCTCTTGTTGAAGCTATCAGTGCATGGACCCTGCCTCTACCACTTCATTCCCCTAGTCACTCCTGACTACTCTATGGCCCAGGAAATACTTTCTGATATCCCTATATCTTATCTGAATTTTCAACTACCAGCTCTCGTGTTCCTGTCTCACATCTCTTAGTTAGACAATCAGTCCGTACTCATCATATCAATTTCTTTAAGTATTTGGTACGTTATCATGTCATCCCCAGTCCCTCTGCTTTCTCTTGTCGTCATGCTGCATTCCATTAACCTTTCCTGATAGAACATTACCCTTAGCTGTAGATGAATGGTTCAGAGAACCGATATGTTGATAAATTAGACACATGTGCAACTCTTGGGTATCTTTATTGAGGAAACGTTTCGCCACACATGGCTTTATCAGTCCATACAAAGGAGAAACGTGAAGAGCAGGAGGAGAATGAGGTGATCAGTCCCTCAACCTTGAGTCGATGTGGTCAGTCCATCAATCTTGAATAGAATACAGCATATGAGCGGAGAAGTGGCTTATATACCATAGTCAGGAGAGGTGCAGCAGTCGTAGGTGGTGTCACATGGACCAATGTCACACCACCTACGACATGTGTCTAATTTATCAATCATACCCCTTATCTCCAGGACCACTCTCTTTGCAAGCCTCTTCACTCTCGCCATTTTTTGACATGTTTGAACACGAGTCAGTTCCCTACAGGTGCTGCGTACTCCAATATGGGCCTGATGTACACAGTATACATTGTCGTGAATGACTCCTTAGAAGTCTGAAACTAGCTACTTGTCAGACCAGACCTGCAACCTGTGCAGATCGATTTGTAGCCTTTCTTCCTCCATATCAATTTGTATTGTCCTCATTAGTTTTACACCATCTGTGAACACTGATGTCTCTGACTTGATTCTTTCCATTATGTCAGTGACATATACAAGAAATAGCCCTATCCTCATTGTTAATTCCTCTTAGCATTTTTTTACATCATCATGACTCCCCTATTCCATCCTGTCCTCTAGTGTCGTCAGGTTGAGTTTCCTTAACTTCTCGTTGGACTTAACCCTTAGCTCCGAGACTATTCTTGTTGCACTTTCTCCAATTTCTTGACGTGTGTGACCAGTTGTGGGTTCCATACTGGTGCTGTGTATTCCAATGGCCTGATGTACACGGCATACAGTAACGGGAATGACTTCTTACTTAGATGTTGATTATATTATTCTTAAGTTTGTCAGGCGCCCATATGCTGCAGCGGTTATTTGGTTAATGTCCCCCTCAGGAGAATTGCTCTTTTATGATATTCACCCGACGATCCTTTTCCTTGAGTGAGTTTTACACTCTTTGACCCGCTAGGCTGTACTCCGTCTGCGGAGTATCCTAGCTTCATAACTTTTCACTTCTTGGGGTAAAACTCCTGAAGTCATTTCTCGGACAAGGCTGGCAGCCTATCCAGATGACCTTGTAAGCTTCAATGATCATCGTTCGCTTGTATTCTCATTAGTTTCACATCGTTTGAGAACAGGGACACCACTCATTCTATCCGGTTTGTCATGTAATCCCAAGAACATGGAGTCTACCTATCCATCTCTTTCTTGTCTTACTTCTGTTAACTTGATGTGGAACTCCAGTAGGTTTGTGACGCAAGATTTCCCATTCCTGAAGTCGTGCTGGTCGTCATGTACAAGCTCGTTCCTATCTAGGTACTCTACCACTTTCTTCTGACATTCTCTATGACTTTACTTACTGTACATGTCAACAACACTAGTGTGTATGTGTAAGATATTTCACTAATGCTGCTATCCCTCTCGCCATAACTAGCTCAGTGGTAGGGTATTCCAGCCTGTGAATTTTTCATTGATAGTATTGTGTAGTAAAAGAGTGATCAATGTATCTTACCTCAGTGTCTTTGTATCAATGATTAAAAATTTTATTCTTGATGCGTTACAAAGGCGCCCCTCCCTCACTTGGCTCACATCTACGCTTTCTAGTATTTTCCCTTGACCTTCCATCGCTCTTCCTGTACTCTCTTGTGTACCTATCTTCATTCAAGGCCACCTCACTTCGATTCGTTGTGTGATCCTGTTAGCTTTCTAGCTAAAAAAAATAGAATTCATTCAAAAACTTTACCCAGGAAAGGTCACTCTTGAATAAACCTGTCTGAAGTGATGTGTAAAAATATATGCTGAATGAAATGTGTTAAAAACCATTCAAGCTCACAACTGTAAGCTTAAAGTAGTTGTTGGTATATTTAATTGAGTATATTTTCATGTAAAAGTGTCCAAGGAAGTTGAAGAGCAAATACCCATAAAAAATGCGAAAGTTTAATATCAGCGGTCGCTTGACTCGGGAATAAAAAACATAAGATATTAAGAATGCAATTATACGACATTATTTAAATTTAAATAATGGTTAAATGAACTCTGTTCAAAAATCATTGTAACGGACATAAATAATTACAGTTACACGTAGATGCACATCAATGATGCCTTAAACAACCTATATAACACAGACAAGCAGATGATAGTGAAGTCAAGCATAACTCAGACTGCACAAAGTTGTGAACGCAGCAGCCAACACTTTGGTACTCTAGGAGAATCTTGGGTTAACAGCTCAGGTCAAGCAACAGGTAGAAACAGCACAATAAAACCGCAATTGCGGTGTCTAGGTACAGTAATTCTGAATGAAATGTATCAAGACACTTGATATGTAACCGAAATAAATGATTTGAAATTAAACTTTCATTACTTCCCTCTAATAAATTATAAAGAAATGCAGTGTAACTTACCAGCAAAACTTGTGTGAGATTATAAAAAGTCTATAATTACAGCGCAGATGAAGGGGAAAAGGGAAACCAAAAGATCATCAATGTTTCCAGCACGAGTGAACAGCGCAGGTAGACGGCGCAGAGCACTCGTATACGTGAGCATGTAAAACGTCAAAATTATTATTATATTAAATCAAAAGAAGCGCTAAGCCACAAGGGCTATACAGAAGAAACGTCAAAATAGTTGATAAATACCGAATCCCCGTGGGTCCAATAAAGTTAGGATCCTTAACATGTCAAATAATTAGGAACCCTTAACTAACCTTGTCATACCTTTTGTAAAAAAAGATAAAAAAAAAAAAGGAGATGTGCAACCAGTTTTAGACAGTTGTGAACAAGTGAGGGAGTAGAGGTGGGTGGGAGACAAAATGCCAAAGTAAGGGAAGCGGTTATAGAGGATCTGGTAGGTAAGTTGGGGGTGGCCAAGTGTAAATGGACAATGAGACTTTGATTGACCTTTGTATAAAAAGCGGTTAGGTAATAGGTAATACATATTTTAAGAACAAATGGATAAATAAATAAACAAGATATAAAATAGAGCATAATGACAGTACTTTTATTATGAACTATGTCTTGTACATAAAAGACTGATGGGTTAGACCTCAGGATGTGAATATATATAGAGAGGCCACAGATATATCAAATCAGTTCTTAGTTGTAGCTACAGTGAGAGAAAAAGGAGGAGAGGGAAACAATAGAATGCAACAAGCAAGGTAAGAAGTAAAGGCTTATAAACCTAGAGGAAGAGACAGTTATACAAGAAACCACCAATTGGGGAGAAAGTGGGTTGTGGGAGTAATAGGCCAATGAGGTTGAAGAGGAATGGGTAGATTTAAAGAACGTAGTGTTAGTGTTCAGGGGAGAAGTTTTGCGGTTACAGAAAGTTGGTGCAGGAGGGAAGAAGAGCGACTGGTGGGAATGAAGAGGTAAAGAGAATAGAAAGAGAAAGAGATAGCATATGATAGGTTTTTGTAAAATAGAATGTGTGCAACGAGAGAGGAGTATAAGGAGAGTCTCTACAAGAGAGGTTAAGAGAGAGTGAAGAATGTAAAAGGAGAGAAAATGACAGGAATATGAGATGCTATCAACCAATTTTGCCGTTAATTAATGAAAAAATGTGGGAATGAGAGCATTAGTTATGAAAATGGATTTGAACAGTTAAGAAGTTGGAGAGGAGAGTTATAATTGGGAGTTGTAATCATCGGGAAATGGAGTGAACATATTGAGGAATTGTTAAATGTGTGATAACGATAGGAAGCTGTGATTTCCGTGCGCGTGGGCATGGAGGTATAACCATTCATGTAGGAAGAGCTCGTGTGAGTGTGGACGAAGTTGCGTGAGGCAGTGAGTAGAATGAAATGGGGTAAAGCAAACTGGGAATGATGTGAAAAAGACAGAAATGTTTAAAAGCAGGCGGGGATATAGTTATTTGGAATGGTTGGAGCTTTTGTTTAATAAATGTTTAATAAATGTGGGCGTGTAAGATCACAACAGGTGACCATAACCACGCAAGAGATGGAAATCTTCAGCTCAAATAACATTCACATTTCACTGCCTTATGTGCAACGTATTATAACAAAGTCACAGAATTGCTTCATGATGCCGAGAGCCTCGGAGGATAAAGTGACGTTAAACCAATGTTCACTTGTACCTCTTCTCATCTTCAGTCGTGAACGTGCCCTTCTCTAATGTAAAATATATAACCATTATGACTAAACCCATTTAACTACAGCTACATACAGGTAATGTTCGGTTACAGGTACACGAGGTTAAGTGTCTGCAAGTCATTGTTTGCAGCACTTCGGTATAACATATACCTGTATTAGTAAAACCTATTTCGGTACAAGCTGATTCAATCGGCAATTGCAACATGGTGATTTCAACCCAAAAGAATTAGGCTGTTAGTGTGTAATAAAGAAAATCCTGAAAATTTATGAAGTTATCTGGTTAATTAGGGCCTTAAAGAATAACCGGAATACTATGGAAGAAACCACGAGTCAACAAGGTACAGACATAATAATTGATGAGGACAATATCGGTAGCAGCATTTAGGAAATATTTAAAACTTCCGAACATTATATAATCCTCCCTTGAGATCTAAACGCTATTTAAGCAGACAAATGAGCACACTTGACTCTAGAACGTTTGCACATAACACAAGTTGTTTTTTTGTGTGTATTATCCACTAGTGCAATGAAATCTCTTGTAACAAATGACCTGTTGAAGGCTATTTAGAATAAAATTAAGAGTCTCTCTATGTATTCTCTTACCAGAGAGGGGTGGGGGAGAGGGGTGAGGTGGGTGGGTGATTGGGTGTATAGTTGCTTGACTGAAAGGGTGCCTCACATTTTGTGAGAAGAAGCTGTAGGTGTCACCACGCTAACTTTCCCTCAATTACTACTGTGAAACCTTGGAACATTTGCATAACTCATATGCGGAACGGGAGATGTGTGAAAGTAACTTGACAGAAGATATCCATCCCCCCGTGGGCTTGTCTTGTATTAATAAATATTACAAAAAGGGGAAGGTACCTAGGATTGCTGAGTACATGACAGTTCTTTGTATACAGGAAAAGGGTACCAAGGAGAAAATAAAAATCTAGGAAATAAGCGGGCGTAACGAGGAAGTAAATGTATTCAGATATATGGGAGTGGACCTGCCAGCAATGGGTCTATGAAAGACGACGTTACCATAGAGTTCTTGAGGGTGAGTGGTGCACTAAGGAGTCTGGGGGGGGGGTTGATGACAAAGAACGTTATTCCCCAAGAGGGGAATATACGAATGGATAGTGTCCAGTGCTCTTTATAGTGGTGAGAATTATTGGTGGCGAATGTTGAACAAGGAGAAAGGGCTGGAGGCAGTGTAGAGTAAAGTGTACGAAAAGCAATGTGCAGTGTGACTAAATGCAGAGAATCATTGCTTGAGATTAGAAGGTGCGAATTCTAAAGTAATATCCAGAGGGTAGAGTAAAGGTTATTGAGATGGTTTCGGACAATTTATAGAAATGGAACACAGGCAGTGTAGGGGTCGTCCTAGGAAAAGTTGGATGGAGTTTTGTGTGGAAAGGGCTTGTGCTTCCAGCACGAGAAAAGTATTGACCACAAATTCTCAGATCCTGAAGGCATCTTGCAATGTAAAAAGTAAAATCCAGAGGTACAGACTCCCTCTCTTGTTTAAAAAAGGGAAAGAAATGAACGGGAGAGAAGTAGCCCTTGGGATTCATAGACAAGGTGATTTCCCAAATACAGTAGCAACCCCACAGAGTCAGCAACCCTATCACCTGGAACGTGAGAACTGAGGGGGTTACTGGAATGTAACTTAACAATGAACTTCTGTATCTTCTCTTCGCAATCAGGCACACAATATAAGAAAGTGAACATTATTCCAGAGACACGTAAGCTAGCCAAGAAGTACGTCTCACAAACTCGATAAAAAAAACATGATGATAGACACCCACGTCGTTTTACAGCTAGGAAAACGTGAGTCGAATAGTTCTGTTTAGACGGAGCGGAGAAACCAACAAGTCTTCAGTCCCACAGTAAGAGCACAGTGAGAAAATAATCGTTGATCCAGCAAGAACCTATTTTGATGAAAAGTAGTCAACTTACTCCTCTGAAGAGGACGACGGAAGGCGGGTAAACAAAGAGTAAAGACATGCATAAAGACAAGAACAAAATGGCCAATTCCGTGACTTGAATAATACACAAATAACCCCACATAGGAAAAAGAAGCTAGATTGGACCAATGGTTAGTCACTGTTATGGACTATGGACCCAACACAACATTGATGTAAATAAGTTACAGTTACTCTGGAATACCTAATTAAAATGAATTTGATGGGGGACTTAGCTCTAAATGTCATAAGGCAGTTCACTCCTTAGGCTGTAAGGCATTTGAGTCAAGAAGCCTGGTTATTTCTCAATATAATAGGTTATACTTTATTAGACACACACACACCCAATTTATACAAGTAGTTTATCCAGTTGTATTTCTTATTGATAACAGTAAAATTAAGGTGTGGTAGAACTGTGGTAAACTATAGAATTTGTCTTGGCAACAGTCTTTCGTTTTTTGGTGGGATGTGGGAGGAGCTTAACTAGGCTCCTCCCTCTCTCTCTCGTCTCTCTCTCTCTTGTAGGACACTTCAAGCTGGTAGGACCTCTGGGTCCTCTTTCCATTTTTTTGGGCATTAATGTGTGCCACAGGGGTGAGTATTTTATAACTTAAGTTGGTGGCCTACACCAATACCACAGGGTGACTAAAGATGTGTCAAAAAACACTGTTTGCGGCAGAATTAGTCCAGAAGATCATAGTTGTTGAGGACATTAACTGTATACGTGAGTGTGTATGTGTGCGTGTTGTTGTATGTAATGTATGTGAATATGCATGAATGTGTACATAAGAAGGTACGGGTGTTTAATAACAATTATAGAATAAATTATCAGACAATGTCTATACTGAAATCTCCTCAGCTGTTCTTGAAGATGATTATATGGTTTGTCCTAAGCGCGCAGTGCTGCCATTTAATTCTTAAATTCAAATCTGAAATACTTTACTAAAAATTCCAAAGTTGCCAGGGATACACACCCCACACACACACACCACACACACACACGACTCACGAAATCGAATGACACGATTGCAACAAACCCACACCACGGTGGGGGTAAGAACCCGCGGTTAGAATCGTCGGGTTCTAACCCCGCCCGTTGAATTGTTTGTTTCACTCACACACACACACATATCCTATACAGAAAAACATCTAACAGAAACAAAATCCAGACCACTGTGTACCCCGAACTTGAAATATAGGTCCCTTAAAAAATAAGGTAGTGAATGCCTTTGGTTGTGTCCTGCCTTGTACACTTAAATAATTTAAAAATTAGGGACTGGCAACAAAGGGTCTTCCCAGGACCACGAACTAAAATTTTGTAGCAAAAAGAACAAAGATGAAATATTATTGTTTTTCATATAGTCACATTCAATGTGGTGGTGAAAATTTGTAATATGAGATTGATATGATTGTATACATATGTTGTTTATTATTGTTAATCTACATCATCTCATTCTCAAGCGATTATATAAGTAGTTCCCTGTTCATTAAATTTGTGGTATATTAATGAACCAAACAAGAACAACATTTAGTCTTTAGTAATGAACCATGAATATAGCAATATTGCATTTACGGTAATGAACCATGAACGTAGCAATAAAGTGTCTATTGTGAAAAAAACAGAAGATGTGGCATTTGCGGTTGTTTAAACTCCCCCGAAACTTTGCATTCACTCTTCATTCTATGCAATAGTAATGAATAAAGTGATGTTACGACTTTGATGTAACTTAAATAAAATGTTCCTGGCTCATAAAGGTACTCGTATAATAAACAATGTTAATTATTATTGGGAAGGAAGGACAAAGAACTCACCTATGCGCTCTCGACTAATAGTACTCTATTATTAGTAATAGTAACTACATTGCAACTTACAATCTACGGAGGCGGCGGGGGAAGAAGCGCACACGCGTGTGCACCCTCACAATAACTCACTAGCAAACTGCACTAATAAGCTAAACAAAATAAATGAACATTTAGAACATGGAGGCTCCATAACAACCTGTGATGGGCAGTCTCTCTGTCTGCCCCCTTCTGCAGGCTACATAGCCTAACAGTGGAAAACGTTAAAATACTCTTCCCCAAAAACACAAAGACCCTGCTTACTCGGCTTTACAAATAAACTGAGAACACTTAAAGACAAACACCTACATACTCACTTATCAAAAATACTACTCAAACTACCGCCCAACAGATGACTTCACCCTGTGACCACCCTGTCGTACTGAACTAAACACACCTCTCCTCTGCTCCTGTCCGGCCACTGCCTGACTTACAGGAATAAAATGTGGTTGCGTTGCGCTTACTGGGAATAATACACGCCACCTTCCATATTCTACAACGGAAAATGACATAAATGGAGCGTTAATTTATATATATATTTTTTACAGTACTCCTTTAACAAGGGGCAACATAAATCACCTGATTCCCCTCAGAATCTCTAAGCCTATCGCATAAAACCCATAAATAGTAATAACATTGATATCTGCTCTGATAAATTTTATCCAGCATACAGCGGTTAACTGAGGTTGGGAACCATCAGCACACAAGTATGAACCCAATAAAATCGATTTTCCATACTAAGAACCAGTCTTATGAGGACTCAATGGGTGTTGTACACAGTTTTCCTTCACCCAAAAAAATTAGAAATGAACATTAATTTTTCAACAAATACTTCAGATTGTTTATGGTTTAATCGAGAAAGATAAAAATTATGGCATTAGGTCTTTACTGTTTCAGCAAGAATAAGGAAACTGATTAATTATGTGATCGAAGAACGCGTGTATGTGTGACCGCGTCGGAGTGTATAGAGAGATATAAATAAGGATGGGAACATGATGAGGAGATACCCGAGATAGAAGGAAAATTTAATAAAATGAAAGTCTGAGTTCAAGGGAGTCCAGCATACTGACTGCGTATGGTAGAGGTATGACCTATATCGACGACGGAGGAGGTAAAGCACTCACGACTCAGTTAATCACATGGCACGAGTAGAACGTGGAGGTGTGTGTCGTGATGAGTTGACAGCGACTAGAGTAGATACTCATGGAAGGTCATAGTGAGTGAGCGAGTCGGTACCGAGAGGTGTATATCTTGAGTTCCCAAGAGGTGAGAGATGTTTCTCACCCGTGTTATAGTCCTTAACTGAGATGTATCTCACCTGTGTTATAGTCTTATTCTGAGATTTGTCCTTCGCCTGTTATAGTGTTAACTGAGATGAGTCACACCTGTGTTATAGTCTTTTAACCTGGGATGTCTCTCACTGTGGTAGTAGCCTTAACTTAAAGTGTCTCACCTGTGTTTTAGTGTAAACTGAGATTGTGTCACACCTGTGTTATAGAGTCCTTACCTGGGATTAGTTTTACCTGTGTTGAAGCCTTAACTGAATGTTGTCTCACTTGTGTTATAGTTTTAAACTGATATGTCTCACCTGTGTTTATAATCTTACCTGCGATGTCTTCACCTTGTGTTATAAGTCTAAATGAGATGTTCCTAAACTGTGCTGTTGTCTCACTCACCTAGGTGTTATGGGCTTACCTGAGAATGCTTGTGGCTCACCTGAGGTATTGTGGCTCACCTGAGGTGTTGAGCTCCACCTGAGGTATCCGAGTTTTATCTGAGATGTTGTGGCTCACCAGAGATGTTTGGATCACCCGAGTGTTGTGCTCAACTGAGGTTCTAGGTTTACCTGAATGTTGTGGCTCCCCTGAGGTGTGTGGTCTCACATGAGATTGTTGTGGCTCACCTGAGTTGTGCTCGCTGCACTCTGAGGTGTTTGTGCTCAACCTGAGGGTTTTGACTCACCTTAGATTGCCTAGGTTAACCACTGAGTGTTTGAGGCTCATCTGAGGTCCTTTAGACTTCACCTTGAGATGTTTGTGGCTCACCTGAGATGTTGTGGCGCACCTGAGGTGTTGTGGTTCACCCTGATGTGTTGTTTCTCCTTCATACACATTTAATATTAACACAGGGCATAAAAATTATTAGCGTTAACACTCGACATTCACACGATCGTCAAGCACTCATTGGTAAGTTCATCTGGCAACCAGTAATTAAACACAGAGAGTCAAGTAATAGATATTATATTTATACAGTTTTTACCTTCCTGTGTTATCTAATATTCAATACTCAACAAGCATTCCCTCATATATAATATATATATATATTAATATATATAATAAATATATAAATATGATATATATATATATTATAATATATTTACAAAAAATTTTGGAATCATATTATCAGTAACATTGTTTATAACACACAAGCCGTTTCCCACAAAGGCAGAGTGGCCCCAAAAAAGAAGAAACACTATACCCACACTCGCTCCATCACTGTCTTGCCAGAGGGGCGCCAATACTACTTCCTTCAGAGTATAGGCAATGTACTTCCAGTCTCCAGGCCTCAAGAAGTCCGCTTAACCAGTCTCCCTGAATCCCTTTATAAATGTTACTTTGCTAACTCTCCAACAGCACATTACGTCCATAAAAAACCAGTTTGTCTCCACTCCTTAAAACGCACACTCCCACGTTTACTGGAAGTCCAAGTCCTTCGAACAAAGAACCTTCTTCACCCACTCCCTCCAACCTTTCCTAGGACGACCCCTAACGCCGACCTTTTTCTCACTGCTATTCATACGCCTTCCAAGTCATCCAAATTTCCCCCAGTCCTCTCTAAAGATCCAGACAACCTCAACAAACCCTTCTTCAGCCCTGTGGATAATACTTTTAATAATCTCACACCTCCAAATTTTCAAGCTACAAATTGTCTGCATAATAATCAATCACAGAATTGCCCTCGGACATGACATTTCCACTGCCTCCAGTCTTCTCTTTTCTGCAATATACGCACACCCATTCTTCATACCAGCACCAAAGAGCTGTCACATCATAGGTGCCAGCGTACAACTCGCTCACCCCATTCCATCCTTCGTCATCTCTGTTTCATCTCGTTTTCACTGAACCCATTCGCTGACAATTCAAACTTCCAATTATCTGGACACATTCACTTCTCCATACTCCTTCCATACCAATCTGATAGTCGGAATATAATTGCCTAAATATTTTGTTGGCCCTAATTCACTTTGCTCCTTTCCTATGTTCACTTTCAATTTCCCTTCCTCCCCCTTTCACATTCCCTACCAAATTTGTCCACCAACCATGTCAACTTCTGTTTCAGAGTCTCCCAAAGCACAGTGTCCATATAGGAACAAGCATCTGTGACAATTCCACGTTGTCTTCGATTCTATTATCCCCAAATCCCCTCACCTCTCCCCCAACACCCCAATTATTCACTTCTCTCATTCAAGCTCGTCATAAATATTTAAATTAACCATTGAGACATAACGCATTCCTGTTCTATGGCTACTTTAACAGTGTAAAATTCCCTGTACTACATACTGAGACTTCACTATCCTCGAAAACCTTAACTGCTTTCAATAATCCTACCCCGTATTCCTACCTTTGCACTGACCGACATTCCCCTGCCCCCCGTATCCACCCTATCATTTCCTTTTCAAAAAACACACTACAAAAACACTCTATCCCTTTACCTACTGTTTAACTTATATGCACTTCTGCTCTCTGTCTTAACCCACAATCTTTCAATAATTACTCTACCATTTAAGTATACCTCAAAGGCTTATTAGAAAGTAAATATTCTATTACACTCTCTGTTGTCACCTTTTCCTTTATACAAAGGAACCGTTCAAGATCTCATACCATGTCGTATACCTTTCACTCTTTCAAACATTTTAAGTAAATAAAAGCATCACCCATTCGAAGAATATCTTCATCTGCTTTCAACATTCATCTTATTCAACCCATAATCCCACCTGTTATAACCCTTTTTCAATTTAGTACAGCCTCTCTCGCACCTCCCCATACTCACCACCAGTGTTCCTTTCTTGCGCTCCTAATGGCGTTATGAAGAGTGACCCTAAGTTTAAGTAGAATTAGGCAAGACAGACCTGTTTTTCTTACTTGTTATTATGAGACAGAAAAAAAAAAGAAAACCAGCAGTAACTACCATTATGAAAACAATTATTTTTTATATTTTAATTAAAACCTTAATAATTGTTACAAGGTTGTAATAAAATAATTAAAATAACACACAAATATAGGATCTGTACAAGATTGACTTGAATCATACCACATAGTGCCGAAGAAAAAATTTGAAACCCTAAACAAAATAGAAATGAGGTAACAAACACACAAAATACATATATACCATACAAAGACACACATAATATCAAATGATAAAGATATCTGACATACCACACAAAACTATTGGGGGGCATCCCCCCCCATTAAAACCCATCTATAAATACATCCATCATCAATTTCGCAACACGTGACACAGCAGTGATCAAACAATAAATTAATGTAACGTTTATATAGATATCAACTTAAAAACAAACTCTAGCAATTTATTCTAAAACAGACTCCATAACAAAAAATAAACATTATACCAAATTACAACGATCACATAAAACATCAACAACTGCAAAATTTATACACCATATAATAACTTGGAATCTTTTAGAGCGCAGAACGAATTACTCATAGCAATTCCACAAGAAGGTTTACGTATTTCATAATAGGAGAAATCCAGACAATTTTAAAATAATGAATTTTAATGTGTCTCCTTAAAAGCTTTATGCAGTGAAGGAAAGAGTCACAACATACCACATTGAAATATTCATAACTACCAAATAACTGGACTCTTACAACGCATGCTAAATTGATACATTACAGTGAAATTTTGTTGGAAGAATACTCTTAACTTTCTCCAATGCATAACTAAATATTATATCATTACACATATATCTTAAAAACCTTAACTAACAGTTTTTTCTGAAACTAACCCAAGTATACCGAACAACATTACACACGTACCCACACCTTTACTTTATCCAAAAGCATACTCACAGCGCCCACGCATACATCCAGAAAGCCAGCCTCATTTTACCCCTTAAGATTGCAACGCCAAGTCCCTGACGCGGAAGCTACGATATCCTCCCTCCGAAAAGGTTAAATGCCACCCTATCCCAGTGGATGTCCTTATTCCTACCGTTGCGTCCCATAAAACATGCTGCCAGTGTCCTGATTCCTCTCCCTTACTGACAACAATTCTGTAAACCCATGACGTATACACAAATTCCGTGACTAGATAAACCCATTGCGTTTCTGTACCGGCAACCCCCCTCCCCCCTCATAAAACTCACGCACTTAAACGCTAACACCCACCCCACCTCCACCCACCATACGTAAACCCTACTAAACCTCTCCCACACTGGTTCCAACCTCGCACAAAAAAAACAGCCGCATGGAAAAACAGTGTCAAGTTCCCAACACACAAACACGTCCCCCACCCTCCTGCACACGCCTAATTTGCCAACACCTTCTCCAGACGGAATATATTTGTGGAAAATTTTAACACGTTGCCTCCCCTTACCAATGCTTCAATCGTAACCCTTTTAAAACGGCCCCCATAAATCACTTCCACGCATACATCGGGATATATACCTTCCACCCTAGCAACCACCTCCCTACCACCCACTAGAGCCAGTCTTCCTATCTTGACCCTGCGTGGGTCCCCGTGCATAAATTAATAACCTTAACATTCCTTCACACATCTGGCCATCTCTACCCCTCACCTACGCTCCAAATCCCTTCGAACCCATGCCAAAAACCTGTGCCTGCAACCCCTACCCCCCTCAAATAACTGTGTATAACATACATCCCAACATCCTTTTGATGCAACGCCATTAACCCCAGCCCTCCCCGGCATGCCGGAAGACCACACAACATCCTCACGACAACCATCACATTCCCGACCCCAAAGTATATCGATTACACGCTTCTGATAGCACGATTCAATGGATATATACCTATCACATGCCACCAGCTTACTCATACAAAAGCACATTTCACGCACAATAGCACGCTGATGTTAACGTCAGTCCTCCTTACCAAACCCGCCAATCTACCAGAACCCTAACACAGCTTCTCTCGAATTCACCTCCCTCGCTTCCTGAAGGTATCCCATATAACCCCCCACACACCCCTTAATTTGACACACCAGGGGCCAGCCTTCTTCCTGTCCTAGAGCTCCACCCACGCCCTCCCCCAACCCCATAAAGCATAGACTTTTTCCCATTAACAACCGTCATCCCGTTGCCCTTGCCGAAACGTTCCACCAATGTCACCCACCTTTTCGTAAGCTCCTTTGACCTCCTAATAGAACCGTGGTATCATCCACATAACCCACGATCCCTGGTTCCATCGCCACATCATCTCTCTCAACTCTAAGTTAAAACTATTACAGCTTCGTCTCACATACGCTTAGGCAAGACATAGTACCCCCTGTGAGGTTGCTGTCTGCCAACCTAATATATATATATATAAATATATATATATATATATATATATATTTATATATATATATATATAATATATAGTATAAATAGTATATATATAACTATATGTATAATATATAACTAATCTAGATATATATAAATATATATATAATATATATATATTATATATAAATATATATAAATGTAGTGTATATAAATTATAGTTACACCCCGACTACAATAGCAACTCCAACTCGAGCAATTATGTAAGTGTATTTTGGGGGTCTGATTACAGACTAATCTAATTTACAATATTCCTTAAGGGAGCAAATTCAGCGTAACGGCACCGAACAGCTTCTGTAACGAATTAACATCGTTTAGTCGAGGTCCATATATGTATATATATATATAAATATATATATATAATATATATATATATATATATGAATAAAAAAAATAATAAATATCAGATATATATATATATAAATATGTCGTGCTGAATATGTAAAACTGGTCCAATTAGCAAGAACACATTAAAATAAAACATATCTAAAATTTTTCTCTATATGTTTAAAGATATAAATTTTTCATTTAAAGATAAAGTAAAAATTTTTTAAATTTTGGCACCAAAATGAATCTTGAGAAAACATACCTAACCTTATTGTAACAAGAGCAAATTATATTAGCCTAACCCAACTAAAATAATATTTTAAATACGTATACAATAATTTAGTAACAAACCAACACAGTCAAATATATTTTTTATCGTTAGGTTCATAATGAATTATGGCGATATTACTGCATACACAAAATTTCCCTATGTCGTCTATGGCACATGAGCGTTTTCTGTTTAAAGCCAAGATGGCAATTCTGTCTATTCGAGGCACGACAATATAAATATATAAAATATAAAAATATAAATAATATATATATATATAAATATATATATATATATATATGATATATGACGTGCCGAATAGACAGAACTATGCCACTTGGCTTAAACAGCAACTCCTCATCTTGCCATATAACACAAGGAAAAGTTGGTATGCAGTAAAATCGCCAAAAATCATAATGAACCTAACGAAAAAAATTATATTTGACTGTGTTGGTTTAGTACAAAATAATTGTAAACGAATTGACTACATTATATTTTGTTGGTTAGGCTAAAATAAATTTGCTCTTGTTACAATAAGGATAGGTAAGTTATTCCTAAGATTCTTTTGGTGCAAAATAAAATTTTTTACATTATCATTTATGAAAAAAATAATATCTTTAAACATATAAGAAGAAAAATTTAGAAAAGACTTAAATTTTAAACTGAGGTTCTAGCTACATTGACCAGTTTTACATATTCAGCACGACAATATAATATAAATATAAATATAAATATATATATATATAATATATATATATATATATCTTATGATGTGTGTGTGTGTGTTGTGTGGAAAAACATTATAAAGCCGGGATGTTTGAATGGTGTGTGAAGGTAGTGCAGATATTTCGAAAAGATCAATGCCAAGTTGTGAATGAAAAGAAGTTGATGTCCAACTCAAAGCATGAAAAAAAGCTGAAAAAGGCTAGGAAAGTTTTCGATTTGGAGAAATAAATTGGATAAGAGATTTAGACTAAGAAAGGGTAGTAATGAAGTTGAAGGAATAATTTTGAAGGAATTGAGGCAATTATGAATGCTAAATTCAAGGATACAGTGATTAAATAAGGATGGGAGGAGAAAAGTGGGTATAATAAGTGTTTTATGCACCCCCCCCCCCCCCCCCCCCCCACCCCACCCCCTCACCCCCCCCCCCCCCCACCCCCCCCCCCCCCCCCCCCCCCCCCCCCTCCCCCCCCCCCCCCCCCCCCCCCCCCCCCCCCCCCCTCCCCCCCCCCCCCCCCCCCCCCCCCCCCACCACCCACCCCCCCCCCCACCACCCCCCCCCCCCCCCCCCCCCCCCCCCAACCCCCTCCCCCCGCCCCCACAACCCCCCCTCACCCCCCCCCCAACCCCCCCCCCCCCCCCCCCCCCACCCCCCCCCCCCCCCCCCCCTCCCCCCCCCCCCCCCCCCCCCCTCCCCCCCTCCACCCCCCCCCCCCCCCACCACCCCCCCCCCCCCCCCCCACCACACCCCCCCCCCCCCCCCCCCCCCTCCACCCCCACACACCCACCCCCCCCCCCCCACCCCCCCCCACCCCCCCCCCCCCCCCCCCCCCCCCCCCCCCCCCCCCCCCCCCCCCCCCCCCCGCCCCCCCCCCACCCGCCTCCCCCCCTCCCCCCCCACCCACCCCCCCCCCCCCCCCCCCCCCCCCCCCCCCCCCCCCCCCCCCCAACCCCCCCCCCCCCCCCCACCGACCCCACCCCCCCCCCCCCACCACCCCAACCCCCCCACCCCCCCTCCCCCCCCCCCCCACCACCCCCCCCCCCTCCCCCCCCCCCCCCCCCACCCCCCCCCCCCCCCCCCCCCCCAACCCCCCCCCCACCCCACCCCCCCCCCCCCCCCCCCCCCCCCCCCCACCCCCCCCCCCCCCCCCTCCCCCCCCCCCCACCCCCCCCCACCCCCCCCCCCCCCCCCCCCCCCCCCCCCCCCCCCCCCCCCCCCCCCCCCCCCCCCCACACCCCCCCCCCCCCCCCCACCAACCCCCCCCCCCCCCCCCCAACCCCCAACCCCCCCCCCCCCACCCCCCCCCCCCCCCCCCCCCCACCACCCCCCCCCCCCCCCCCCCACCACCCCCCCCCCCCCCCCCTCCCCACCTGAGAAGAAGAGAAACGAGAGAGAGAGAGAGAGAGAGAGAGAGAGAGAGAGAGAGAGAGAGACTGCTACTGCGAAGTACAAGGCATGGAGAAGGTATAAGAGAAAAAATCGGCCATTTCCTCAATGGGAGGCCTGACACAAAAAAGAAAGCTGGCGTCAGTGGAGTGGGTTCCAAAACCTGGTGGTCCATGGTCAATGACAGACAAGGTATACCAAGTTTAATGAACTCATTCCACCTCTGAATGGATCAGGATGGGACCACCTCGACTAGCAGTCATAGAAAGCCTACCTCTTTGCAAACACTTTGCGCCAAGATACAGTTTCAGATCTAGTGAGGGACCCCTCCTTGTGTAACTGCAAGAATGTGTCCAAAAACTGTAATTGGTGACAATAAGGCAGAGGTAAGTGTAACTTCTTAAATCTCTGGACCAAGAAAAAAGCTGTGGGCCCAAGCAAGTTGAGCTCAAGATTGGTGACCAGCTAGCAGTACTTTTCTAACTAAAGAGCAGAGCAGAAATCATTAATTACAGACCATGTCACTCGCTGTCCATCACTGCAAGATCCCTAAGGACTGCAAATGACAGAGTTTTATTCATCACAGCACTTTGTTACCGACCAATACGCGTCAGAAAAGATTACTCAGACACTGATCAATTGTTAACATCGTCTGCTAAGTGACACCATAAAACTAAATGAACCTGTGTATGTAGCACTGGATTTGCTGGTGCTTTCGACCCAGTATGGCACCAGGGACTCTAGCTAAAACTGCCATCACTGAATTGCAGGCTCTTACTACTCAATATCTCCTTAGTGATTACCTTTCAAGGTAATGCTCTACTGGTAGTTATCAGAGGACCAGAGTCATTCAGCAGACATCAGCATATACAGATGAACTGCACACTTAACTGTTACTTATCCAAGAGAGAAAAGCCACCTGCTTGCTTTAGGCCACCTCAATCCACCAGCTTACAATATAATCATCTGGGGAAAATCGGATGCCAAGTAACATTGCTCCTGAGAAACCAGAAATGATCAATGTTCTCTAGGCACCATGATGGAATGCTCGAGCCATGTAAAGTATGATGTTTTTTTTTACCGGGGGAGGGAGTTTGATACCTCTTGGGGTGAAATCGAACACCAAACTGACCATGAAGAACCACGTTCTAAACCTGCAAACAAGGCGGCCTGGAGCATTCTACACTTCGATGTATCTCGCGTCTGCTTTCACAGTAAGGTTGTAGGATATGTACAAGGCACAAGTACTGCACACAACCTGAGTATGCCTCCACTTTCTGATGCCTGCCTTCCATCTCGAACTGCAACTTCTTGACAGAATAGAGAACAAATCAAGATGTTCTCATCTCTCGCCTTGGAACCATCCTGGATAGAGCTCTTATTTTCACAAGCCTTCAACAGCAGGAAGGATGTGGGCGCCTTAACTGTTATGTATATAGCCAACATTGTTAGACATCATAATTGGCATCCACATCAGAGACGAGAGAAAGCGCGCTTCTACAGCACTAGACAAGCAGAAAGTCACAACATCACTCTGACATCACTACATCTGAATCATTTATTTCTTGGATGACTCAGTTGTATCCAACATATTCGTACAGCATAATGATATTCAACGAAGTAAAGTCATTGATCCAGTGAAATTGCTGGTCCACAGATGACTCCACTTTCATTCTGTTCCTACTTTCATGTTTCATAACATTGACAAGGGTAATTTAAATGAGCTTATGTATGTAACAGCTCTTATACTTGCAATAAAGGTAGGACTTCCTTAACTTGTCCAAAAGCTTGTCCATAAAGTAAGGAATCCTAACTTGCCAATAAAGTAAGGAATCCGCTAAACGTTGCCAATAAAGTTAGGATCCTTAACATGTCAAATAATTAGGAACCCTTAACTAACCTTGTCATACCTTTTGTAAAAAAAGATAAAAAAAAAAAAGGAGATGTGCAACCAGTTTTAGACAGTTGTGAACAAGTGAGGGAGTAGAGGTGGGTGGGAGACAAAATGCCAAAGTAAGGGAAGCGGTTATAGAGGATCTGGTAGGTAAGTTGGGGGTGGCCAAGTGTAAATGGACAATGAGACTTTGATTGACCTTTGTATAAAAAGCGGTTAGGTAATAGGTAATACATATTTTAAGAACAAATGGATAAATAAATAAACAAGATATAAAATAGAGCATAATGACAGTACTTTTATTATGAACTATGTCTTGTACATAAAAGACTGATGGGTTAGACCTCAGGATGTGAATATATATAGAGAGGCCACAGATATATCAAATCAGTTCTTAGTTGTAGCTACAGTGAGAGAAAAAGGAGGAGAGGGAAACAATAGAATGCAACAAGCAAGGTAAGAAGTAAAGGCTTATAAACCTAGAGGAAGAGACAGTTATACAAGAAACCACCAATTGGGGAGAAAGTGGGTTGTGGGAGTAATAGGCCAATGAGGTTGAAGAGGAATGGGTAGATTTAAAGAACGTAGTGTTAGTGTTCAGGGGAGAAGTTTTGCGGTTACAGAAAGTTGGTGCAGGAGGGAAGAAGAGCGACTGGTGGGAATGAAGAGGTAAAGAGAATAGAAAGAGAAAGAGATAGCATATGATAGGTTTTTGTAAAATAGAATGTGTGCAACGAGAGAGGAGTATAAGGAGAGTCTCTACAAGAGAGGTTAAGAGAGAGTGAAGAATGTAAAAGGAGAGAAAATGACAGGAATATGAGATGCTATCAACCAATTTTGCCGTTAATTAATGAAAAAATGTGGGAATGAGAGCATTAGTTATGAAAATGGATTTGAACAGTTAAGAAGTTGGAGAGGAGAGTTATAATTGGGAGTTGTAATCATCGGGAAATGGAGTGAACATATTGAGGAATTGTTAAATGTGTGATAACGATAGGAAGCTGTGATTTCCGTGCGCGTGGGCATGGAGGTATAACCATTCATGTAGGAAGAGCTCGTGTGAGTGTGGACGAAGTTGCGTGAGGCAGTGAGTAGAATGAAATGGGGTAAAGCAAACTGGGAATGATGTGAAAAAGACAGAAATGTTTAAAAGCAGGCGGGGATATAGTTATTTGGAATGGTTGGAGCTTTTGTTTAATAAATGTTTAATAAATGTGGGCGTGTAAGATCACAACAGGTGACCATAACCACGCAAGAGATGGAAATCTTCAGCTCAAATAACATTCACATTTCACTGCCTTATGTGCAACGTATTATAACAAAGTCACAGAATTGCTTCATGATGCCGAGAGCCTCGGAGGATAAAGTGACGTTAAACCAATGTTCACTTGTACCTCTTCTCATCTTCAGTCGTGAACGTGCCCTTCTCTAATGTAAAATATATAACCATTATGACTAAACCCATTTAACTACAGCTACATACAGGTAATGTTCGGTTACAGGTACACGAGGTTAAGTGTCTGCAAGTCATTGTTTGCAGCACTTCGGTATAACATATACCTGTATTAGTAAAACCTATTTCGGTACAAGCTGATTCAATCGGCAATTGCAACATGGTGATTTCAACCCAAAAGAATTAGGCTGTTAGTGTGTAATAAAGAAAATCCTGAAAATTTATGAAGTTATCTGGTTAATTAGGGCCTTAAAGAATAACCGGAATACTATGGAAGAAACCACGAGTCAACAAGGTACAGACATAATAATTGATGAGGACAATATCGGTAGCAGCATTTAGGAAATATTTAAAACTTCCGAACATTATATAATCCTCCCTTGAGATCTAAACGCTATTTAAGCAGACAAATGAGCACACTTGACTCTAGAACGTTTGCACATAACACAAGTTGTTTTTTTGTGTGTATTATCCACTAGTGCAATGAAATCTCTTGTAACAAATGACCTGTTGAAGGCTATTTAGAATAAAATTAAGAGTCTCTCTATGTATTCTCTTACCAGAGAGGGGTGGGGGAGAGGGGTGAGGTGGGTGGGTGATTGGGTGTATAGTTGCTTGACTGAAAGGGTGCCTCACATTTTGTGAGAAGAAGCTGTAGGTGTCACCACGCTAACTTTCCCTCAATTACTACTGTGAAACCTTGGAACATTTGCATAACTCATATGCGGAACGGGAGATGTGTGAAAGTAACTTGACAGAAGATATCCATCCCCCCGTGGGCTTGTCTTGTATTAATAAATATTACAAAAAGGGGAAGGTACCTAGGATTGCTGAGTACATGACAGTTCTTTGTATACAGGAAAAGGGTACCAAGGAGAAAATAAAAATCTAGGAAATAAGCGGGCGTAACGAGGAAGTAAATGTATTCAGATATATGGGAGTGGACCTGCCAGCAATGGGTCTATGAAAGACGACGTTACCATAGAGTTCTTGAGGGTGAGTGGTGCACTAAGGAGTCTGGGGGGGGGGTTGATGACAAAGAACGTTATTCCCCAAGAGGGGAATATACGAATGGATAGTGTCCAGTGCTCTTTATAGTGGTGAGAATTATTGGTGGCGAATGTTGAACAAGGAGAAAGGGCTGGAGGCAGTGTAGAGTAAAGTGTACGAAAAGCAATGTGCAGTGTGACTAAATGCAGAGAATCATTGCTTGAGATTAGAAGGTGCGAATTCTAAAGTAATATCCAGAGGGTAGAGTAAAGGTTATTGAGATGGTTTCGGACAATTTATAGAAATGGAACACAGGCAGTGTAGGGGTCGTCCTAGGAAAAGTTGGATGGAGTTTTGTGTGGAAAGGGCTTGTGCTTCCAGCACGAGAAAAGTATTGACCACAAATTCTCAGATCCTGAAGGCATCTTGCAATGTAAAAAGTAAAATCCAGAGGTACAGACTCCCTCTCTTGTTTAAAAAAGGGAAAGAAATGAACGGGAGAGAAGTAGCCCTTGGGATTCATAGACAAGGTGATTTCCCAAATACAGTAGCAACCCCACAGAGTCAGCAACCCTATCACCTGGAACGTGAGAACTGAGGGGGTTACTGGAATGTAACTTAACAATGAACTTCTGTATCTTCTCTTCGCAATCAGGCACACAATATAAGAAAGTGAACATTATTCCAGAGACACGTAAGCTAGCCAAGAAGTACGTCTCACAAACTCGATAAAAAAAACATGATGATAGACACCCACGTCGTTTTACAGCTAGGAAAACGTGAGTCGAATAGTTCTGTTTAGACGGAGCGGAGAAACCAACAAGTTTTCAGTCACACAGTAAGAGCACAGTCAGAAAATAATCGTTGATCCAGCAAGAACGTATTTGATGAAAAGTAGCAACTACTCGTCTGAAGAGGACGAAGGAAGGCGGGGAAACAAAAAGAGGAAAGACATGCATAAAGAGCAAAGAACAAAATGGCACAATTCCGTGACTGGAATAATACACAAATAACCCGCACATAGGAAAAAGAAGCTTATGATTGGACCATTGGTTAGTCACTGTTATGGGACTATGGGACCCAACACACATTGATGTATATAAGTAACAGTTACTCTGGAATACCTAATTATATTGAATTGATGGGGACTTAGCTCTAAATGTCATAAGGGCAGATCACTCTTATGGCTGTAAGGCAGTTGAGTCAAGCCTGTTTTTTCTCAATATAATAGGTTATACTATAGACACACACACACAATTTAAACAAGTAGTTTATAAAGTTGTATTTCTTTTTGTAACAGTAAAATAAGGTGTGGTAGAACTGTGGTAACTAGAGAATTGTGCTTGGCAACAGTCTTTCGTTTTTTTGGTGGGTGTGGGAGGAGCTTAGCTAGGCTCCTCCCTCTCTCTCTCTCTCTCTCTCTCTCTGGTGGACTTCAAGCTGGTAGGACCTCTGGGTCCTTCTTTCTATTTTTTGGGCATTATGTGTGCCACAGGGGTGAGCTTTTATAACTTAAGTTGTGGCCACCATACCCAGGGTGACTAAAGTGTGTCAAAACACTGGTTAGCCCAGAGATTAGTCCAGAAGAAAGAAGGGCAATTTGTCCAGATCCACCATGTGGGCTGTCTTAGAAGAACAGCTAAGGGGTGTGCAGGCTTATGTTTTGAATATGTGAGTACTGTAATTGTATATTCTGTACATATCTATTTAGAATACAGTTATATTTTTATAGTAGTAGTTTAAATAACCTGTGAAGAGGGTTGGTGAAAGGATATCAGAGACACTGAGGATGATCAGTCATGATGTAAGTATTATCCTAGACAGATTAGGCCATTAAGTAAAAAGCTACCCCACACTAGAACATGTAGTGAGAACCTTACTATCAAAGTAATAAGGGACATAACATGACAATCACACTAACACACGAAGATAAAGGAGCCAGTATATATATAGGAGCGGAGGACAAGTACGGGACAAAGAGAGGAAGAAAGAAGTGGAGAAATTGTGGTAGAGATAATGCTGGTATTAATAATAATAATAATAATAATAATAATAATAATAGTAATAGTAGTAGTGGTAGTAGTAGTAGTAGTGGTAGTGGTAGTAGAGTGAGTAGTAGTGTAAATAGAAGCAGAAGTTGAGTAAGTCTAAGGAAAAGAAAATGGAACACTGCAGGAGAACTAATGGCCCACGAGGAGGGGGACCAAAACACAGTGAAAAAAATCTGAAGGAAAAAACACACCTGGGCAGAAATAAAGGGGACAAAGAAAATACAGAAATCGTGATGAGGTAGGGAGAGGAGTGAAAAGATAGGTGAAGTCACAAGTTTTTCTAACGTTTGGAGCATTTGAAAATGTAATGGGGAAGGAAGGCATCTACAGTGACAAATCCAGGACCTTACGATTCATATTAGGAAAGGTGTGTATTATGGATGCTTCAACAAGACGGCATTGCCAAATGCTGTAGATTTCAGAACACTCGTGACTTGATTTGATCTTTTTTCCTTTCTTCTACCTACCTCTTCTCCTTTCCGATATTTTCAATGTCTTCTTTACCTCTGTCTAGGGTATTCTGTCCTTCCCGTTTCCTTCCCCCATCTCTGAGTGTTTGGTTGCACTCTCGTCAGCCATTAACTCTCTTACAAGGCTGCTTTTTCTTATCCTTAGATTTAACTTTTACTTCGATTACTAATCTACTACTACTACAACAACAACAACTACTACTACTACTTTTAACTTGCTTCACTTCCCTTTCTGTCTCTTGTGCCGCTACCACTATTTCCCAGGAAGAAACTCAGGGAAAAACTAGAGCATAAAGGAAATTGAAAAAAAAAAAACTTTTTTCTTATGCCCAAATTAAGGATAAAACAACTTCTGTATTGGGCCTCTTACTCCAAGAAATGAGTAAGATACTAAAGTCCCAATACGACTCAGTGTTCAGCGAGCCGTTACCCAGACTAAGGGTCAACAATCTAAATGAATTCTTTATGACCGAAACCAAAATGTGGGCTCTAAAATCTTGATATTATCCTAACCCGACTTGAAAGCAATAAAGCATGCCCATGCACTCTACCGCAGGTTCAGACTCATGGAACCCCCGGTTTTATCAAGAACTGCAAGAAGTCGTGTCAACATGCCTTCAGCATTTTAGAAATGGGAGGGAGCATGGACACAGGAGTCATCCTACACTATTTGAAACAACAGACCCTAGCCCACTCTCAAAGGTGCCAGTTAAACAATTCAAAAAACTACAGAATGATAGCACTAACATCCTATCTCATAAAAATCATTGAAGGGTTCTAAGAAGCAAGATCGCCAACCACCTTAGTTACCCCTTAGTTACACAACCCAGGCAACACGGGTCAGAGCAGGCGTCCCGCCTGTCCCACTACTGGACCACTATGAAAAGGGCCTGGTTACAAGGGTAAACAAA
>NC_069423.1:51456295-51540676 GCF_026875155.1 Cherax quadricarinatus | reverse complement strand
AAAAAAAAAATTATCACTGTAATGTATAGGTTGTGTGTGAGAGTGTATTATCACTGTAATATACGGTGTGTTGTGTGTGAGTGTAATACCAATGTAACATACGGTGTGGTGTGTGTGAGTGTGTATTACCACTGTACTGTATGGTGTCGTTATTAGGTCTCGGGTTAAGTGCGATTCTAGTGCAGTAATCTGTTGTCGTGTATCTTTTTAATATATTTCTGTCATTTGTTTTAAATAAAATAAAAAAAAAAAAAAAAAAAAAAATATACGGCATGAAAAGCTGTTTCCGATTCCTCACAATGTTCGCATTTCGCCTCCTTTACCAAACCCATCACACACAAAGCCTGCTTTGACGCTAAAATCCCCATTACAAACCTATAAACTAACTCCCTTACCCTCGGCATTAATCTAAGTTTCTGGAAATCATGCCAAATCGTACCCCAATCATACAAAGGGTATACCGCCACCCCTTGCATCACTTCTGGTTTCCTACTCATCTCTACCAACCTTCCCGCCTTGAGCTTTTTTACCTCACCTATTACTAACATAACCCTTAACATATTCTCACATTCCATCAAGTCCTTTCCTCCCCACCATCGTCGTACATCCCTCATCACCCTCCCAACCCTCACCGCTTTTACCCCCCCTCCCTTACGTACTTTTGTTTAACATACATGGCCTTTACCCTCGGCCCTAGCATCAAAAGCCCTACTCCCCCTCTGCGCACATTCGTCATAACCACCTCTTTACTTAGCCATGCTCGTCCAAAACCCCATATATAACGAAGCACTCTTCTCTGTATCTCCTTTATCTCCTGTTCCCGTAAAGGATACACCACTGCCACGTTCCACACTTTACTATAAACCAATGAATTTATTATTATTGCCCTTTGCATTAGAGTAACATCCTTCGCTCTTAGGTTCCTAATCCGTTGTACAACTTTCTCTCCCACCAATTCCGAATTCCTCCGCCTAGCCTCTTGCTCATCTGCCATATAGATAATCCCACAAATTTTCAGCTGTTCAGTCACATCCCATCCAGACTCCACCCCCCATTCTACCCCCCACCCAATCTCCATATCTCTAATAATTTCGATTTAGCCCTGTTGACACGCATGCCTGACGCCCTCTCCTAAAAAAACTCATTACTCTCTCCACCTTTCGCAAACCTTCGACATCATTGATCAGTATTGTTGTGTCATCTACATAACAACTACCTCTGTGAACCCCTTACCCTCCTCCTGTAACGTTGTTGCTTCCTTAACCATTCCATAAAACGGGTGTTGCATACATGCAAACAGAATTTGAGACATAGGACACCCCTGTTCAAACCTTTCTCCATTTTCAACACGCTACCCAACCTACCATTAATTTACACCTGAATCGTAGCTTCTGCATACAAGGTCTTCACCCATTTTACTATTCCCTCCCCAAAACCCATAAGCCTTAAAGTGTCAACCATGTACTCTCTATTCACACCGTCATAAGCATTCTCCCAATCAATGCCCAAAATTCCACCACCCTTACAACCCTGCAAAAATTCCCTAATACGACTATGTCCATCCCTCATACTACGACCCGGAATTCCCAACTGACCCTTGTGCACCATACCACCTATTACCTTCTTCATCCTGTTCCCTAAAATCTTAGCAAAAATCTTATAATCTGTACACATTAAAGATATGGCCCTGTATGTGCTCAGTGTTCTCCCCTCGCTTTTTTTCTTTACAAGCACGACCACACCCGTCCTCTGTGACGTTCCCAATTTCCCTTCCTTCAGCATACAATTCAATTTCATTCGTCTCTCAACCCTTGAGTGGAGAGGACGTGTGCTGCTGCTGCCCCCTGGAGTTGTCTGGTGGCAGTATTATTTTCACCAACATGGCGCAGGCTCGCCGGCGCAGGGTAAATACAGTCTGCATTGTATTAACCAGTGGAGCTGTAACGGGGCCATCAATGGAGTTGCTTTTGCCTGCAATCATCAGAGATACCTACGGAATAGCCAAAGAGGAGATTTGTGGACTTGCATTGAACGGAACGAAGAGGATTTTTGTCAAATTTAGTTCGGCGACTGTGTATGAGGCAGTTGTGAATAAGTTTCAAGAGGTGGCCATACCAGTTAACCATGCTGTGACGGTGCGGCTGCATGATGTGTCCAGCTATTACACATGGGTTAAGATCAGGAATGTGCCGTTCGAGGCGGATGCATCTGACATCCGGTTCATTATGTGTAAATACGGCACAATACATACGATCACTGCAGGAAGGTGGTCAGTTGGCCAGTATATGGGGATACCTGAGGGTGCATTCTCTGTCAAGATGACGCTCAGACATCCAATTCCATCGTACGTGGTGATGGAAGATTTCAGGACTCAGGTTTTTGTAACATACGCTGGGCAGCGAAGCACTTGCCGTTTGTGCGGCTCGTATGATCACTGGCTGCGCAATGTGAAAGAAGACGTGGTGATAGGGACCAGCAGCAACGACGTGATGTGAGGAAAGGAGAGAGGATCAAGATCAACTGTTTTCGACTCTGCCTCAGCAGAGTTTGACATGGAGTGAGGAGGTTGAGAGGGCCGAAGAAAAGGAGATGCGGGGGCTACGCAGGGGACGACATCACTTCCCTGGACGTTGTACAAGTGCTTGATGAGGTCATCGCGGAAGCGAATGGTAGTGACGCGGAAACTACGATAGTGTCGACGTTTGAGAACATTTTGGATAATGAGAGTCCTTGTCCGGATGTTGGTACAGACCTGGATCATGGGTCTGCAGTTGAGGAGGGCGTGTGACGCCAACCCAGACTGAAGTGTGTCGTAAGGATGCACAGTTGGTGAGAACTGTGGAGGTGGAGGTTCATCATGGCACTGAGCTGGATGACTTGATGCAGGTCGCGGGTACGACGCGAAAGCGCGCAGCAGTGCTTTCGGATTCCGACGACGTGCTTACGCCCGCACAAAGACCTGGGAAGAAAACATGGGCGGAAGCCATGCGGAGAGGTTCAAGTGGCGCCCAGGGGCAGGGGTTGGGTAAGGGTGGACAGAAGGGGGGGGGGGGGAGGGAAAAGGGTGCAATGAAACGATCAGGTGATAAGTCGGTAGTGTCAAGAGGGAAACCCCCTTTGTCGGTTTTAAGTGCCTGACATTGAACATCAATGGCTTGAGGTCTCAGAGAAAGTGTGAGTGGTTTAAGGAATATTTGGTGCGTCATGACGTTGACGTTGTGTTCTTGCAGGAACACAATTATAGACCGGGTTATGAGTTGAAGGTGGATGGGTATAATGTGTATGTTGAGCATGCAGTCAGATTGAAAGGAGGTGTGGCCATTTTGGTGAAAGAAACTAGCCCGTTGGTTGTCAGCATAGTGAGGGGGAGAAGGGGAGGGTGATTCGCGTGGATGGGTTATGGGTCAGGTACAGATGACGTTGGTGTGTGTGTATGGCCCAGCAGAGGGAGATGTGAGGATAAAGAATAAATTCGTAAGGGACGTTCTGGTATATTATTTGCGTGGATTGCCGGGGGTTGCTGTGATAGGAGGTGACTGGAACTGTGTGATAAGGAATAAGGATGTTGAACCGAGAGGGGCAGGCATTGTTTGGGGATATTGGGAGAATTGTTATCCGGGATAGGATTGACAGATGTTGAGGGAGGTGAGGTGGTGGAGCACACATTTATTAAACGTGGGTATGCGGCTAGGCTCGATCGATATACGTTCCCAGGACAGTTGTAATACATAGTGTGAGGGTAATGGACGTAGTATTTTCTGATCACAGGGGTGTTTTGGTGGATATAGGTTGGGAGGGGTTGCCGAGAAGGTGTAAGGGGTTTGGAAGTTGAATGTAAAGTTTGTTGCAGCAAGAAGAGTATCAACAGTCATTTGTTCAATTGTGGGAGGAGTTGGTGGCGGAGGCGCCTGGGAATAGTGAATTGGTTAGTTGGTGGGACTCTGTGGCGAAATCTCGTATTAAGGAATTTTATATTCGTAGTGGGAGGGAATATAACAGGTTGAAGTATGGGTACCAATCTTATCTTGAGGGACAGTTGAGAGCTTGCTACGAGCGTGGGAGTGCTAGTCATCCGGTGGATGATATTGAGGGTTTAAAGGAGCGTATCAGGGATTTGCAAAATGAAAGATTTGATGGCGCGCGAGTTTTGGGTGGGCTGGAAGAGGTGTTATGGGGTGACAGGCCTTCGGCATGCGTGTTGAGGAAACAGCGTAAGAGAAGAGTGGCGACGGAGATGATGGGATTAACTGTTCATGTGGGGATGGGAGGGTATAGAGAGGGGCAGGTATTAGTAACGACAGAGGGTATGAGTGGTTATCTAGATGCATGGTTTAGGTCATATGCACAAAACGGAGGTATTCGAGATGAGGCTTTAAAGGAAATGGGAGGTTTCGTGCAATGTGAGATTGATGGTATGGATAGGGTAACATTAGAAGGTCCGATCACGGAAAGTGAGATTTCGCAAGCTTTGTCTGGTGCAAGTTTAGGTAAGGCGCCCAGGTGTAGATGGGTTGCCTAATGATTTTACGTTAGGAATTGGGAAGTATTGAGAGGATTTTTAGTTAGGTTATTCAATGTAATGAAGGATGATGGGGAAATGGGGGAGCAGCAAAGGACTGCTGTCGTGGTATTAGTTCCGAAAGGTGGACAGACTACAGTAGAGGATTACCGAGCAATATCGCTTATGTGTGGCGATTATAAGTTATTTGCACGAATATTAGGGAATAGAATAAAAAAGGTGATAGGTAACGTAATTGACAGAGGACAATATGGGTACCGGGTAGGACAATGTATGAAGGGCATGGAGTTCTTAGAAGTTTTATAGAAAAGAGGGGGGAGTTGGGGGGTGGGGGTGTGTTGGCATTGGATTGGCGAGCTGCTTACGATAGTGTGGAGAGGGATGCGTTATGGAGGTTCATGCGTTGGCAGGGATTCGGGAAGGAAATTATATCTGGGCGAAAACATTGTATCAGGGAGCATCTATGAGAGTACAGGTTAATGGAAGGCTAGGTGTTAACATTCAGATGGGAAGGGGTTTGCGAACAGGGTTGCCCTCTATCGCAAATATTGTTTGCGTGCCTCCAGGATCCTTTTATAGGCAGTTAGGTGGAGTATCGCAAGTGGAAGGGTTAGTAATGAACGAGAGGGTTGGCCGGGTATTGTGGGTTATGTGGATGATACAACTGTATTGGTGAGGGATGAGACGGATTTACACAAGGTTGGAAAGGTGGTAGATGTGTTTGGAGAGGCTACTGGGATGGAAATTAATGTGGCAAAGTCTAAGTATATGGACCTAGGCAATAACGTAAATAGAGATGGGACTGTAGGGCGCGGGTGGAGTGTGGTGGATCAGCTATTGATTTGTGGGATAGTGTACGCTAAGAATGATAGGGTCGCACAAGAGGTAAATTCGATGCGCACCGTGGATGGGGTATTGAAAAGATTGGGTGGTTTGAGGACGGCGCAGCTAACGTTGCATCAGAGGGTCATTGTGACGAACGTGCTGTTGTATAGTAAGATATGGCACGTGGATGGCAGTATACCCGCTGAGGCGGCGAGAGGTGCAACGGTTGCAACATGGATTTTCCGATTATATGGGGATCGGTGGGTTGTGACTGGCTAAGTAGTAGGGGTGGTGACGCTTCCCGTTAGCCACGGGGGGCTGGGGCTTATACATTTAGAAAAGCGTATGATGAGTGTGTATCTAAAACGCGGGTATTGGGGGAGGTGGGGGCGAGGAAAGGGGGGCTAGAAAAACTGCGTATGGATATGCAACGATGGTGGGGGGGTAAGGATTTAATGATTGGTGAGGCCATGTTGAGGGTTTTAATGACGGTGAGGGATCCGAAGCGCCTTAAATTGAGGATTCTTGAGAGGGTGGGGGGGTGGGTCTGTGGTGGCGGCAGTGAGGGGGGCATACCCCATGTAGCGTGGGGGAATATCTGGAAATGTTTACGGCAATTGCGTATTAAACCAGGTGTAAGGGAGGTAATGTTTAGGTTCTACATGGAATCTTGCCGTCTGGTGTTGTGTTATTTAATAGGAGACTAAGGGAGGGAGGGGAGTGCAAAGCGTGTGGATGTTCCGAGACTATTTTCATGCGGTGTATTTTTGTAATTATTTAGAAGCTGTAAGGGTATGGTTAGGTAGGGTAGTTAGGTTAGTGGGTGGGGAAGGGTTACAGGTGTTAAGGGTGTTAAGTTTAGATATAGGTGGGATGAGTCAGATGGTGGTGAATGCGGTTGCGTATGTGGTTACTGATTTTATTTATACGTCTTGGGCTATGAGGGAAGTGGTGTTGGATGAAAGAATAAAGGTGTTAGCGGCCACCATTTATAGAACTAAGTGTCGCAATAGGGATGTTTATGGGGGAAGGTGGGAGACAGCGTTTACTGAGGGATACCGGAGTTTTAAGTTAAAGGATTACGGGATTTAAGTGTAAATGGGTAGCGACGGGCTAGTTTCTTGAGCGGAGATGTGTGGATGGCTTTTAAAGTGTGTGGACTGGATTTGCACTGATACATTTATGCTTTTCTGAGTAGTGAGTGTGGTGTGGGTGGTGTTTTTACACATGTGTTCCCTTTATGTTGTGAAGATTTTGGATAGTATATGTACGTAATGTATTGGAGCACTACATCATTGTGTGTATACAAGGTGAATGAAAGGGTAGAATCTTAAAGTTTTGTGTGTGTGTGAGAATGACTGTTCGTTATTGTGAGAGTGCCTTCAAAGATGTTATAGAAAGCATATACTAAATGGTGTTACTAAGGTATGCCATATGACTGTATCGAATATGCTGTGATACAAAGTCGGGGTTTCCCTTCTTGTTGGATGCATTCTGTAAGACACAATTTCTGTATTCAGAAGGTTCGAAGTTTACATAGCTGTAATGAGTAACGTGGTACAGTTTTATATTATGCGAGATTGTATTTTTGTACATAAGGCCTAACATATAATGTTTCAGCGGCCTGGTTAAGATTATATAGTACATGTCGTGTGACACTGTATGTGTAGGGTAGTGTTAAATATTTTAAGTACACGCTGTTGTTTTCCCTTTGCTATTTTATTGTTTAAAAGTCACATATAAGAGTATATGTAAGGTAATATAAAAATGTATATTGATTTTGTGTAAATACGCAATTTCAGATGACTTTGTTGGATCAGGTGTGCATATGAGTTCAAGTAGCGGTGTATATTATGTATTAATACTGGTATAGGGTATATAGTGTATGAAGAAGTCTTGGGTGGATTGCACCCGTGCTGAGATATAGAGTATATTATCCTTGTATGCTAGGCAAAGTTTTCATAATTGTTACTTAGAGCAAGTAGTATCTGCGCTCTTATAGTATGTCATTGTTTTGTAGGTATTTGATGGGGGGGGGGTACATTTTACTTCCAGAGCACATATGTACGACTTTATAAATGTACCTTTGGTGGGGGGTGATGTATAGGTTTTAATGGTATGTGGTGAGGTTTTTACCTTTAAGAATTGTTTTGTATATAAAACTTGGCATAAGATGTTTAAGTGTGCTGAAGTAGATTCTCTGGATATGTTGTTGGTACACCTGTGCGAAGTTTCTTTTTCTTTTTTGATTGTGTATACGTATGTTGTACAATAATTTTGTTGTTACATGTTGATTGGTTTCGTAACATGTTTGCTTACACGTATAATGTATACTGTATTTTAAATACAAAAAAAAAAAAAAAAAAAAAAAAAAATGTATAGAGGATGAGGGACAGTTTGTGTCAGCACAAAGTTAAATGTTTATGTGTATTTTGACAATGTAATTTATAATTCTGGGTAAGAACTGATACTATGTTCTTTTATTTATTTAATGTATTGTATTGTTTTAAATATAAAAAAAAAAAAAAAAATTCAATATCTGAACCAAACAAACATTTATGGTTTCCCAATGCACTCTGTAAAAGTCATTGGAAAGCCCATCAATTCCCGGTGCTTTCCCCTTACTTAAATTGAACACTGCCTCTTTCACTTCTTCCATACTTATTATTCCCTCCAATCTCCCTCTGTCCTCCCCACCTTTTCCCAAGACCTTCACCCCTCCTCTTTCTTTATTAACTATCCCCACATTACCTTTTTCCCATTTCCTTTTAAACCAATAGTCCGCATAATTACTTATCCCCTCAGTTGTCACCAACATTTGCCCCTTAGTATAACCTTCGAAATCGTCACTAACCTCTAAAAGTATTATAGTGGACTCCTGTTGTCTAATGCGATAACTTCTTAACACACTACCCGACGGTTTATCTCCCCATAGCACGGCATCCATACCTGCCCTTACCCTTAATTCATCAAATCTTTCATTATGTATGTCCCTTAGTCTCCCTCTTAGCCCTGATATTTCTTCAAAAGACTTCCCCTCATCTCTCGCATAACACTCATTGAGCTGCTGTTCCAAATAATTCTGTAAACCGTACCTCCACCTCGCCTCCTCCCTTCCTTTATATTTATAAAACCCCGCGATACCAGGATTAGCCCTATTTTCCCACCAATCCAAAATACTCCCTACCCCATCCCTTGCCCTCCACAATTGTCTCCACCAGTCTCTAAACTCTGCGTTCACCACCTCACTCCTCACCAACCTCGCATTTAACTTCCAGAAACTTGAATATACCTTTACCACTCCCTCCCAATCCAGTTCTACCAAAACTGCCCTATGATCCGAAAACCCTACGTCCACTGTTTTTACCCCCCTACCCTAACTGCTCCGTTATATAAATCCTATCTAACCTCGCTGAATAATTTCTCCTAAAAAAAGTGTAATCGACTCTCCAAGTCCCACTCCCCTCCACGTCCCTCACCCCTGCATCCTGTAAAACATTGCGTAACGACCGTAACACACAACCCGCCCCCCCTTGGCTCCACGTGCCCCCCCCCCTATAACACAGTTCCAGTCCCCCCAATTACAGTGACTAGAGGTAAACCCCTTAAAAAATACACTAAAACGTCTCTCACAAAATCCCTTTTACTTTGATTATATTCTCCGCTGGCATATAAACCCCAATGAAAAATACTCGAGATGCTCCCCACTCACCATCCACCCTCACTACCCTCCCCCCCTTCTTCTCCACTTTATAATACGTAAGGGACTATTTTCCTTCACAGCCATGCCACTCCCCCTTTTAACCTAACAGACCCACTTACATACAATTTATAACCTTTTTAATGCCAAAGCACAGCCTATCTTATAATTATGTTCTTGTATAAAGCATACATCCACATTATATCTCCTCAAAAACCATTCCATCCATACTCGTTTCACTTCATTCTTCAATCCATTTCATTTACAGTTACTATCGTGAATTATTTTAATAGTGGTGGTTTACCCTTTCTTCTTGGCACACACCTCCTATACCGTCCTGCTGTATGGCATCTTTCTTGACAGCTTGCTTATTCACCCCCCCTATCCCTTCATTATCCCTAGAACCATTGAACCCTACATTACCCCTTCCCTCTTTCCCCTTATGACATACATTTCCCTTTTTCCAAGATTTTTACTCCTGTTCTTTGTCCTGGAGTAAGAACATCGTCCATCTCAGACGTTCCTGCAGTTCTCTTACGAGAACTCCCCTCCCCACACACCTCGTCACCTGTCTTTTCCGCCCTATGGACCTCTGCCACAACGGTGTGCACATTAACATTAGTGCACACAGTATTCAAAACCTCCTGATCTAGCTGCACCGTTGCCTGCACCAGGTTACACCCTTCATCCACCTGTCCCTCTTCAACGTCATGCAAAAAGGAACTAAGTACTTCCTCCAGCAAGCCATCCTGTTGGCCCGTACCCTCCTCATCAGACGTCGATGTCGTCTGTCCCTTATCAACTGTTAGTGTTACACTTTCCTCCATGGCCGCCTCAGCCCTATCCACTTCGTCACTCCATCGGCAAGGAATCTTGTTTGGCCTTACTCCTTCCTCCGACACCTCCAGAGCATTCCTCTGTTGTAAGATCACTGGTACCTGGTTCTCCTCTGTCCAGCATTATTTATAGTATGTGCTTGCCATATGTTCAAAAGAACCACATAATCTGCAAGTCTTCCCGCTGCTCGGAGTAGTACACGTAGACCTGCGTTCGGGAGACCTCCATAATACGTTAAATGAATGGAAATGGCAGCCCATCGTCATTTTCAGCGTAAAAGATCCTTCAGGTAGCCTCTCATAAAGGTCCATTTTGCCACACCCCCATCACTGCTGAGTGGATTTTTCCATAGCTGCTAACACCCCGTCACATCATGCTCCGTCGCTCAAAGCACGTTTCGTACTTTTCACCCACGTCACATTGCTGACACATCATGTAAGCAGACTTCCACCATAGTGTTTCACTGCCAGCCTCTTCTCTTGATATTTTTGTTGACAATGCTTGGTAGAATCCTGCGTCTTTAAACATGATTAAATTCTCGACACAACCATGTTACTGGCTACTCGATATAATTCTATCGGTCGGTAATTCTCATATACCTCACTGATGAATGGCATGCAGTAACACGTGCATGGATGTCCTGTAAGCGTGCCACGCACCAATTCCACACAAATAGTGCTCACCCGGCGTCCAATGCGATCCGCCATGTTTGTATGGCACAAAACAGGAAAACTGCGCCAGTAAAACCAGTTGTATCAGGAGCTACTGCGCAGCCTGACCGCACGGCACAACAGCGATGCGAAACAATGTTCTATTACTTATTACATGAAAATCAATTGACAAACGGAAGGATTTGTACTGTTCAGAGTGATAAGAGTTTTAATGAATGCCACCAAATTAAAAATTTTGAAGCCGAGCAGAATTTTCAGTAATCGATCTGATTCCAACCTAATCCAAGTCTTAAATATTTCAGCAAAATATCAAATTTAACTTATTCTGACTAATCTCACAATTAAACAATAATACTGTCATAATATTTTGTAGTCAATCAGAAAAAACTTTCGCTACATATTGAAGAAAAGATTAAATCACTTTAATTCAATAATATCGGTTAAATTTAGACTTATAAGCAACCAATGGCACGTAAATCTTGTTTTTATAGGAAACCCCGTCATGCTAGCAAATTGAAGCCGATTCCAAGGAGTAATTCTCCAGTTATGGCACAGAATTCATCAATTCCAGTTATATTCTATTTTACTACTCAATAAATTGACCCTCACTGCAAAGGAAACTAGCAGTAAATTCCTATTCATGGACGCATCAGGAAATTCAAATATTGAAGGCCGTCATAAAGGCATTGAAATTTATTAAGGCGGATTTAAAAAGATTAATTTTTTTATCACAAATCGTCAGATTCTGCACCCAAAGACCTGAATTACACTCTCACTACGCCGTTCTATTATCTCACGCCTTTAAATGAACGTTGATCGCGCCGACTCCATCCTGATTTTGGAAGTTTATCTCTGAGCCAATGAAAGAGGATAAGGGGAAAAGCATCCGAAACTGTGGTCCATGGGGAACGTGAAATGCAATTTGTAAGGAGAATTTCAGCCTTGTTGCTGTACCAGTGTTGAAAATTTGAAGCTTATAATGAGGCGTCACGACTTACGTGCAAAACTGAACGAAAAGTAAGAGATGAACAACGAAAAAAAATCGGCAGCCTATTATATTAAATAATAGGTACCGTTAAATAAGAGGTTGACTCTTAATTAATGGTATCCCTTCGGAGATATATGATAAATATCGTATATATTAATTTTTATTAATATACTTCATTGCTTTTAATTATATTATTTATTATTATATTATTATTATTATTATTATTATTGTTATTATATTATTATTTAACTGTTTTTTGACATTAATAAAGAGTATTATATACTTTTCATTCCGGAAGTGGGATGATAATATCCAGTTTTTCAATATAGTCCCTTAATTGCTTGTTCCGTATTAACTTTTTTTTTTTTTTTATTTTATTTAAAAGGCACAATACATATTCATATTTATTACTATGCATACGTTACATAAACTAAGACATGGTTATCCATTAAAATGAAACAACAATTCCACATTCCCTATCCCAGCTCTAAACCTAACTTAATAGTCACACTGCTTCAATTAAACAATGATTGCCATCCCAAAAATTCCATCATACATGTGACTACACAAAAGCAAACCCAGACCCAAACAAACAGTAAGGTTTAATAAATACAAATACAGTTTCTTCTTCTTCTCTTCTTCTTTTCCCTTCTTCGTTCTCTTATCTTTCCTTCTTACTCACAAAAGACTATATAATCCAAAGAAAATCACACGTAGTACTTTTATACATAAAAGGCTCTATACAAATTCATACCATATAATCGGTTCCTTACCCTCCTCATTTTAACAACGAATACAAGAACGTATAGTGATTAATAAAAAGAAAATTGTCTGCATCGCTCTTGGCTGATGTAAACCACCTTGCCTGACGCTTCCTCAGTTAACCTGACAGCAGTGGTACGAGGAGGTGTGTTGTGTCCCTCTGTTGACACCGCGGCAATTACTTGGTGTAGAGATGGCGGTTTGTTTATCGCAGACTACGGCGTTACCACTATTGGTATTGAACAGCTTCAGGTGCGATTACACCTAGTTCAGCTCAAAACTCTACCCTAGATATTCAGGGAGACCTACGGCATACAAGATAGTGAATTGTATGGGGTAGCGCTGAACGTAGCGCATAGAGAATTTTGAAACTGCTTGCTGCGACAGTTTTAATGAATCGGTGGTTACGGGCGCTTTCAGATTGTGTTTTGACGTTACTCCTTCCTGTGCGTTTGAGGACTGGTGGACGTGACTCGATATTATCCAGGATAAAATTGAGGAAATGTCCCCTTCGAGGACAAACGAAGCTTACATCGAGAAAACGTATTTATAGAGAAATATGTACTGTGCATTCTGCCCGAGCAGGGTAAGTGATAATGGGTGGCCTACACAGGTAAGCCGGAAGGTACATTCAGCCTTAAGATGACTTGCGCCAACCAACTCATATTGAAATCATCAAGATTTTAGGACACATGGTAATGGGGTTTTATATCCTGCAGCGGCGTACTGTCGCATTTGTGGAGAGTATGACCACATAGCGGCGCATGTGAATAAGAACAGACGCGTGACCAAACTGTGCAAGAAGACGTATGCCCCATACCACACCTATGACGGGTGAGCATCGTTCGTCAGAGGAAGGGCGTGGTCGTTTGTGGAAGTAGATGGGAACAGGCTTTCGAAATGGAGAGTGAGTCCTTCCCTCAGCTGCCTGCACCTGAAGTCGTATGTCCGCTACCATCTACTGATTGGTACCCCGGCATGCGACGTGTGAAGTATTGGTCGAAGACGATGTCGGTGAGGATTTAGACGAAGTCTTAAGGACCTTGTCACCCGCAAGTGTGGAAGCTCTGTCTCGGAAGACGTAGCTTAGAGAACTTTCGAGTCCGGATTGTCAACAATACGAGACGCCGCCAGAGGACGACGAGACTGGGACCACAGGAGACATCATAACCCTCATTGTGAGGTTGGATGTAGAGGTAACACCGTCGCTTCCTCGATCTTACAATGGAGGATGAAACGTTACCAGGAAACGGGCAGCTACGTCAGAGTCGGATGACGTACTGACGGCGGCACAGAGGACTGGGAAAACAAACAAGAGAGGGATGGGGTGAGGGGAGGGGTGGGGGAGGGGGGGGTCATGATGGACGCCATCGCAAGAAGGGAGGCGAATGGGAAGGAACTGTAAAGAAGACACATAGACGTAACAAATCAAGTGGTGAACCACGGAGGAAAGAGAGAAAGGGTGGAAAATATAACAGGCCTTAGTGTATACTGCTAATGTTAAACGTTTGTGTACAGATTAAAGAAGATTTGTTGAGTAGTTTTCCTACAAAACATAGAATTGATGTTCTCTCTTCAAAGAACAACAATTTCAAAGAAGGAGAAGTTGTTTGCAGTTGCAGGTTTATACAGTACAGACCCTGCCAACTGTCGTTGAAAGGTTGGTGTGGGTCTTTTAATAAAAGAGACGAGCCCGTTTGTGTTGCAGAGATGTGAGGGGGGTGGGGGGAGGGTTTGTTGCGAGTGGATGGACTTGATGGGAAAGCGTGTTCCTAGGAAAGTGTCTATGCCCTGCGGAAATGACACTAGGTTTCGAACGGATTTTGTGTTGAGGACCCTTGTTAAATTTTTTGCGTGGTCTTCGCGGAAGTAGCGAAGTGGGGTTGAACTGGAGACAGTGTCATAAAGGCGCTGACGTCGAACCCCAAGGGGCTGGCATGTGTCCTGCACTCTCAAGATTTGTTGAGGATGTCTTAAGTTAAGAGATGTGTTTGGGGGAGGGGTGTGGGAAACAGAACATACTTTTTATCAGATGGGGATATGCTGCAAGGTTAGACAGAGTGTAATTTCGCAGGGAGTAGTTGTTAAAGCGTCTTTTAATACTGTGGAGACGGTCTTGTCAGATCATAGGGCAGTTGTAGTGGAGGTAGGGTGGGAGGAAATGGCCCGAAATTTATAGGAATTAAAGAAATTAAATATTAGTGTGTTAAGTGATAGGAAAAGGATGGAGGGTTTTTCTATGCTGTGGAATGAGCTTTCAAGGAAGCTCAGGATGGAAGACATTGTAAACGTGGTGGGACTTTCGGTGGCAAAGGAAAAGGGATAAAGTACTTTTTATTGAGGGAGGGTATGCGTATAAACACTTTAAAATATGTGCTAGCGAATTATTTAGAGATCGATTACGAAGTAGTTAATGGGCAGGGACGGTTATTGTGTTTTACCCATGGACGAGCTTGTAACATAAAAGAGAGCTTGCGAACGTTGCAATAATGAGCGGTTTCAAGCGGTGAGGGTGCAAGCAGGATTAGAAAAGTTTTGTGGGGAGATAGGCCACCGCGTGTGTGTTTAGACAACAAAATCAAAAGCAGCAGGCGCTGACGCAATCCCGAACTTTGGAGGTAAACGGACGATGGAAACCATAGAGTTCAGGTCAAGTGAAACGAAACACAAAAGCATGATCATATCTGCAAACAGGAATAAAAAACAAGGACTAGTAGGGCGTGAATGAAGTGGAATTAAGTAAGGTGTGCACGTATGCTTGAGTGCAATTTGGGTCACAGTGAGATGAAGGCATTGGGTGGGTTTATACTGAGGAGGAAATTGAATATTGCTTACACGGAATTGATAAGGGTAAGTCCCCGGGTATTGAGAGGTTTACCGGTGGAATTTTATTTGCACATGGGAGTTGATTGGGAAGATTCATGTAAATTATTAAAAGTGTATGAAGGAGAAGGGTACGTTAGGGGATACGCAAACGCAGTTGTGGTGTTGGCCGCGAAAGCAAAAGGCAGCCAAACCTTGGGAAGTAATAGGGCGATATCGATTGCTTCTGTGCATACTATAAGGTTTTCGCAAAAATATTTGGTAAAGGTAAATGAGCGTGGTGGGAGGGTCGTTTCGCCATCGCTAGTAATGGGGTTTGCCGGCAGGTCGATGTTTAGAAGGTCCACGGGCTTAAAGAAGTTTTGTGGAGTCAAAGGGGGGAGGGGAGGGGGCCGCTTTACTGGCCTTGGACTGGCGAGCCGCCTAAGATAGAGTGGAAAAGAGGTGGCACTTGCAGAGTATACTTCGGAGACAGGGTTATGGAGAAGAAATAGTTTGGGAGGGTAATACACTCTGTATAAGGGGGGCAAGGATGAGGTAACAAATAAATGGGGTGTATGGGACGGACTTTGATATGGGTAGGAGGGTTAAGACAAGGGTGCCACTATGTCACAGATCTTATTTGCATGTTTGTCCTGTGATCCTGTTTACAAGGCAGGTTGAGAGCACAGTTAGTTCCCGGGGTGGGGGTGGGGTAAGGGGAAGGGTTTTGTTGGCCGGCATTAATAGTTATTGAATGAAACGACTGTTTTGGTGTGAGAACTGAAATGTCTATGAAAGGGTTGGAAGATGTTGTGGCGTTGTTTGAACGTGCACGGTGTATGAAGGTAAATAGTGAAAAGTCGATTGATCATTGGTTTGGTTACCTGGAAATGGGTGGAATTGTGAGCGTAACGTGGTTTAACGACAACTGCGATGTCATTAAAGATTTGCGGTATTATTTATAGATACCGGAATTGGAATTGGCGCGGGAGGAAAATTCAGTAAGGACGTTGAAAGGTCATTGTCGTCTGGGTGTTTTGATGCGCCAACATCACACTCTTGCCCAACGAGTGATTGTGTTATACGTTTTTTATTGTATAGTAAGGTGTGGCACCTTTGCGGCTGGATCCCAATTACAGGAACAGCGATCAATGGAATATTAGAGAGTAATCTACCTTTCTGTGGGAATCGAGTTGTGATTGGTTAAAACGTGAGGTTGTTATGTACCTGTACGTTTCGCGGCGGTTTAGGATTGTTGGACAAAAAGCGTAGGGTGAAATGTGTTTTTCTAAAGTGGGAGGTTTGGGCGTGTGGTGTGATGGCGGGAAATAAAGACCAAGTATATACGAGGTGAAAAAGAAGTGTATAGGGGAATGGAGTTAAGGGAATGTGAGATTGTACTACAGCTATGTTGATGGTAAAGGAACGGAGGAACATTCGCATAAGGTTTTTAAGTAGGTACTAGGGGGCACGTGCGCAGCTCCAGTAGAAGTTTGTTCCCCATGTACTCGGGGAAAAATATATGGTCTCCGATTTAGCAAGTTGAAATTACGGCCTAGGGTGCTGAAGTTCAATTCGTTTTTTACATGTATATTGACCGTCATAGGGGCAATACTAAACGATCCCGAAGAGTCGGGGTGGGAGGGCGGGTGTGTTTGTGGTGGGGAAGACACGGCTTTTCACGTTGTCTATTTTTGCGAAAGGTTTAGAAGATGTCAGGAGTTGGTTGGGTAGGGTGGAACAGAGGTGGGAGGCAGAGGAGTGCAGTCCTGCGTGCGTTAAGTCCTCGACATCGGTGGATTAGACCAGGACGTTTTGAACGGCTTTAGATATATTTCGTGGATTACATTTAATTCGTGGTAAGCGGGGAAAAGGGTTCAGTGAGTAAGAAGGCCGTGTCCTTGCATAACGTTTTCATCGAACAATGTGTAGAATAGGGAATTAGTAATGGGAGGAGGTGGATTAAGGGTTTTTTTCGGACGGTTATAAAGGCTCACTCTTGAAACCCTTGTGAATCTGTGATAATATACGGGCAATGCCGAATAAGGTTGTCGTGTAGTTTCCAGTGGGGCAATACTGGCTCCGTCTCTTGGGGGGAAGGCTGTGAGTTGCGTAAAATGAGTTTGGGCATGAATGTTTTTTTAGTTGTTATGGATGTGTGTTGTAGATTCAGGATTAGGGTTACTTATTGTACCTATTGTGTACAAATGACTGGGGTGCCTTTATATATTTGTTTATATTTTTGAGCTTCCATTGTGTAAAGACTCGTTTTATTCTTGAGCTCACTAGTTTTTCTAGTTTTGTTTTATGACTGTGTTATGGAGGTTCAGATATTTGGGCAGATGATCGTGCATAGTATATGTGTAAAATGTATATGTGTGTTAATGTGTATTTTGGTGTGTATGTATATAGTATATATATGTGTATATATGTATATATATATATATATATATATATATATATATATATATATGCATGTGTATGTTATATGTATTGTTATGATATGCATGTTTTGATCCCTTCCCTGTTACTGTTCATATTCGTGAGTCACCAAAGTATTAAAGGGATATAATACGTGACATTACCCAAGAGTATACAATTGTATCCTATAAAATAGGTAGCAGACAGTTAAAAAAAAAAAAAAAAAAAAAAAAAAAAATAAAAAGAACTATAACTGGATATTTATCAAAATTCTCTACCACACATTCCAGAACTTTAAATAACACGTAACCACCGTAGGTGAATTACCACCATTTACCAAACTCCTTTTTAACAAATTAAAAAACCAGTGCATCCAAAAAATATTTTTCATGGCACAGTTTGCAAAAAAAAAACCTCAAGTAACCTAACAATCAAAAATACAAAAGAACACAGAAATTACATTATTTTACTACAACGGAACACACTTGTAAATTGGGCAGAATATCATCCACATATTCTCAATCCAATAATAAAAAACAACAACCATGAAAAGATCAAACATCATTGTATAACATGTTTTTTACACATAAATTAGAGGATACACTTCTTTAAAACAACCTATAACATATTTTAATATAACATATCAAATGGGTTCTCACAAGGACGGGGCAAACTTGTTAATGACTAAACAAAATTCTAATTCTTTTTCCTATCTGAAACACAATTAAACCTCCTTGGGACTAAGTCCATAATCTTCACATTCTCTTGTTTGCAATGTATTACATCCTCTTTTATTAAGAAGTACCGTTATAAAGGAAATACATTGTATACTAATTATCTAAAGAAAAACTAATCCAAGGAAATATGGAAAGTAACTTGCAGCTACACTTAAAACTACTAAAAAAAAACTTGACTACAGTTTTTACTTCCCTTTATTTTATATTTTAAAACCCTTCTCAACGTTAATAAAAACAATACTATAATTCACGGGTAAAACTTTTTTTTCAGGGTGTTCAGTACTATTTGGGCCTAAAAAGCATAACAGCCACTTAAACCACCTCTCCTCGATAGTGAGTGCAATAATATACCCAACCAATATGAAATGCAAGGCATTCCAATTATGCCCAATGTATCCAAGGTACTGATCGCCAATATCAAATATTTCACAGAACATAGCCATTTCAAAAATATATGCCCTCACTATCTCACCCTCACACCACCTTCCACACTGCTACCTAACCTTACCCCCCCCCCTCACAAAAAAGACCCTACCCTTGCCCCCCCCTGTTCCTTAGAAGCTGTGCTACAGAAAAATTACGATAACCAAATCGAAAAACTTGAATCCCATCTCCCCCCATATATTAACCTATTCCTACACCTTGTCCTATAAAACCTCGCTGCTAACGCTTTTATCCTCAACTGCCCTACAATCTGCCTCATACCCCAAGAAACATGCAAATATCTGCCATGACATACATCAAAGCCCTACCACCTCCCCTTGCTTACCCACTAACATCCATTGACAACGATCTAAAAAGACCAACTCCCCCCCCCAACAGCCCCAATAACCCCCGCCATCCAGACTCTCACCACTTCCAAAGATGAACAAAAATATACCACATGATATGCCGTCTCCTCCTCCCCCCAGAATAAACATGTTGCCTCTCTAACAAACCCCCTCTTATGCAACATATACTTAGATGCCACCACCCCCATTAGAAAACGATACACCAACTCCCTAACCTTGCTGGTATCCGAAGAGTCCTGAACTCCCCTCCATATTTACCCTCCAGTTATACATGGGTATACTGGACCCCCTGCAATGCACCCCTTCCCCACACAACACCCACCACTGCTTTTAACCTTCAACCTTTTTACATGCCCCACTGCAACATGAATATTATTACATCTTAACACTTTTCTCAAATCCTAACCACTCCACAGTTTAGCATCACTCATCAACACTATCCACCACTAACACCCCTCTCCCCCACCCACTTAATATCTCTGATATAATTTATAAACTATTACTAGACTCTAAGTCCAAAAAAAACCTAGACCCCCCCTTTTCACTCCGTTCATGTCCCACATCTTTGGACAACACAGGCCTACAAACCCCCAACACAAACCTCAACACCATCCTCTGTATTTCCTGTATATCCGCACACTCAAAGGGATACACCCTCCGCTACACCCCAGACATGCTATACACCACCGAATTAATTACCAACACATCTGCTGTAACGCCACTTCACTGGCACTCAACTTTTAACTTGCCTTTAACCTAACTCGTGGGACTGCTTCTGAGTGCATCCTCCTACATTCCTGCAATTGCTTCATTATACCATATCCCTCACACCTTCAATTCATATACAAAACCGTCATCCCATCTCCTTCCCACTCTCCCCCAACCATGTTCCTCACTTGTAATAACCTAGACTTTGCTATAATTAACTACCATTCCTGAAACATACCAAAGCTCCTAATGACCTCTCCCACCCTTCGTAAAGCATCCCACTGTAATAACACAGTTGTATCATCCACATAACTACTATGCCCCCACCCATATTCCCCCCCCACATCCCCAATTCCCGTCCACAGCTCAAAGAAAGGATGTTGCATTGCATGCAATAAGAAACTGTGACAGCGGGCACCATGCCTTAATCCCTGTTCCATTATCACGCCCCCCCTGCTTACCATTAAATTGCACACTATTACTGCCCCTTCTTACAGCGTGCGCACCATTCTCACTACCCCCCTCAAAACCCATTTTCTCCAAACATCCCACAAAAAGTCCCTCTTCACACAGTCATATGCCTGAGCCAATCAAGCCAAGGACGCACCCCTCCATGACAGTTCTCTATAAAATCCCTATAAATCGCCACTATGCCCTTATTCATTGTCCTTCCCGGAATCCCATACTGTCCGCTCATGTACTTACTCCAATTACCTTCTTTAACCTGTTTCCCCAATGACCTTCGCAAAAATTTGATAATCGTACACATAACGACAACGGACGGATAATCTCCCAAAACCTTCTCCTCTCCTCCTCTTTGGCACCAAGACACGACCCAGTTCTCTGTGTTTGCGCCATTCCTGCCAATTCAACATATAATCAGAACTCCACTAGGCACTCCTCAGAAACCTCCCAATGCGCTTTGTAAAAATATTAGGTAACAATCTATTCCCGGTGCCCTTCCCTGACTCAACCCATTCACCACTTCCCCCACCTCCTTCCCCGTTAATGCTCCTCCAACTCATATACCTCTTCCCCATACCTGCGGTACCCTAATCCCATAAATGTTTCTATCCCACCTACCCTCCCATTCTCTTCCATTTCTCGTAAAACATCACATCAGATTCCATACTAATCAGAATCTGTGTCAGTGAGACCCTGTCCCCTACATAACCCTCCCCACCTCCACAACAATATGTGCCACGGTAGTCCTCAAACCTGTCTGTCCTTGAATTTTCTGAGAAAAATACCCGGTTGGCTTATCTACCGTTAGTCTTCCTCCAATCCTGCCCTGACCGAGTGCATCAAAACGGTCAGTATGGCATCTTTACTAAACGACTCTAAGTTCCCCATAACTCTTCCCTCCCTCCCTGCTCCCCCCCGCCATAACAATCATTCAATGACCCTCTAATATTCTGCAATCCAAACCTCCAACGTGCCCTTTCCCTGCCCCTCATCTTCCTAAAAAATTCTACAATTTTCACCTTTGCCTGCAAACTCCCACCTATCTAACAAATCCACATGACTGAAAAAAGGGCGAACTTGATACTCCTCCTGTTAATGTAAAAAACAAAAACCTCACATTAACTTTCCAATAGCCACTGATTTATTCTCGGAATATCATCCACCCTAAGATCAGCCAACATGCTCTGGTGGTCTGAAAAACCCCACGTCTATGTTCTAACTCTCTCAACTCCATTATCCCTGCCTCACATAAAATCCTATCCAACTTGCTCATAATTCCCTGTAAATAGGTATACTCAAACATTAGTGTGTGTCATAATATAGCGCACCAGTAAGATATAACATCTACCACCCGAATACTCACCCAATGCTCTATCGACACCACTTAAATATCTCACCCAACAACACCCGCACACACAAGTCCAAGGTACTACGTCTACATGCCTAATCACACAATTCCAAATCACCTCCAACTAATTCATACGTTATCGGCAGCGTAAACCACTGATATGATATAAAAAAAAGTACGAACAAAATATGATTTTTATCCTTACGTTTACCAATCGCAGGCATATAAACTCCCACAAAAATTACTACTTCTCCCCACCACCCATCACCCGAAACCCTCCCCCCACCCCCTCCTCCCACCCCATGACTCGAGGGACTGGTTCTCCTTTACTAAAACAGCCACTCCGCCCTTTAAAGCGTTAGCCATGCTCACAAACAAACTTATCATCCTCTCAATCTCAACTCATACCTGACTATAGTTATGCTCCTGTAGGAAACCAACAAAAAATCGTACCTTTTAAGGAACCACTCCAACCACCTTTTAACCTCAGTTTTTTAGCCCATTGCATTTATCGTTACACACCTGATTGGTAAGGAGAGGCGGCTTTACCCCCTTATGCCGCTGTGCTTGCCACACTTCCTTCAAGCTGCTTCACACTTTCCTTATTTAATTTTTTAATGAAGTTTCCTAACCCCCCCTTGATCTCTCCCCATCGTTGACTCCTTCCCTGTACTCCCCCCCCTGTAGGGGAATTGCGGAACACCTCCGCCACAAACCTTCTTACCTGGTCTTTGCCTCAGGTGTTAAAACATCATCTAACTTTCAGTCAGCCCCGTGGTCTCTTCCTAGAGCTGCCTACCAAGGCCACCTCTTACTCTGGTACATCCTCCCTGTGTACCTCTGCCACTACAAGTGTATCTTTCCAGTGTTCCTACTACTGCCGAACTTCTCTCTCAGGCTTTGCAATTGCTGCTTTTCCTGATCCGTTCATCCCATGGCCCCTCCTACCAAGGCCTCCTCCAAGAATTCCTGGAGCACTGACTCCAAGGACAACTCTGTGTCAGTCTCCACCACTTCCTCACCACCTCAGATGTTGGAGAAGGATCGTCCTCCTCCACCGAGGAGTTGTGCACACGTCCCATTGTTCTCACACTCCTTCTCCACCTCCTCACTCCATAGAGAGTCCCATTCGTCGCCGCCGCCACCACACTCGCATGCTGGATGTCTCACCGGGGGACTGACACCCCAGGGTAAACTCTACGTGCAACATTGTGCCGCTATCATGGTTCAAAGAGCACAAAGACGACAAAGTTATCCTTTGCCCACATACCGACACATATACATGGTTTATTGGTGCCTGGCAACATTACTACGAAGGTATAGGCGTACTTTAAAGTCATCTTGATATTGTATGGCCCTGCCGGGAGGCTCACATATGGTCATCGCCAAACCCCAACTGCTTCATGGAATTGACCACCATACTTGCGTAAAATTCCTGTATACCAAACTGCCGTTGACTCGAAGGGTACATTCCTAACATCGTACCCAGTTGTTTAGAATGTAGATTACGTCATGCAAGAACACATCATCGTCGAGTTGAGTTGAGACACATTCGCCGTTCCTGATCACTCCTCCACTCACTGCTGTAGTAGCTTATTCCTCAGGAACTTTACAAATACTCGTTTCATCCCATTAAGGGCCACACCATACAGTTCCTCATTAGGGATACCATATAAATCCCTAATAATTGCAGGTAGAACGACGTTCATAGTAGCAGGGCTCAGAGAACCCCTCAACAGCTCAATGCAAACTGTATTTATCCTCCTGCCGGTGTACTCCGCCATGTCTGAACAGTGAAAAAATGCGCAGAAAGAAACCAGTTGTAGTGGGAGCTACTGCACAGTGCGTCCGCACGGCCCAACAGCGATGCGAACAATCTTCCGTATTACTGTGTACATCGACACCATGCCTAACCCTTCTAGGGTAGGGTAGGTGCCTGAGCCCGAGCCTTTAGCTCATAAGACTTGTCATCCCATTCTGCCCCCTTGGGACGGGGATGCAGACCAGAGAGGCCTAGCTTGTGAGCTAGCATGGGGACAGTTGATCCCAAACTGAGGTGGTACTTGTGCATCCTCACCATGGGAGACTTAGGTCTCAGACACCCCTAAAGAGGCGCAAGGGCGGGCCACCCAATTGGAAAAGGGCCGGGCGCGGAGAAATACAGGCTAATCTTTAATATTATAATAATTATGTGTAGATCGACACATGCCCAACCCTTCTAGGGTTAGGGTAGGTGCCTGGCCCGCTGCCTTTAGCTCATATGTACTGGTCATTCCCATTTGCCCCCTTGGGGCGGGCGATGGCCAGACCAGAGAGGCCAGCTGTGGCTAGGCCCTGGGGGGGACTGTTGGTTCACCCAGTGTGCAAGATGAGGAGGTACTTGTGGGCCTCCTCCCATGGGGAGACTTAGGTCTCAGACACTCCCTAAAGAGGGAGCAAAGGCCGGGCCACACTTGGAAGGACAAGGCCCGGAGGGACGGGAGAATACCGGCTAACTCTTTAATATTAATAATAAGTATTGTAATTAGCAGTTAAACATTCTACTTTATAGCACGAGGATTCTGGGTATTTATCTAACTATTTTGGCGTTTCATGTGTATAGCCCTTGTGGCTTAGCGCTTCTTTTTGATTATAATAATAATAATTTTGACGTTTCTACATGCTCACCGTGAAACGGGGTGCTCTGCGCCGTCTACCTGCGCTTTTTCACTCGTGCTGGAAACATTAATGATCTATTTGCTTCCTTTCCATTCATCTGCGCTGTAATTATAGACTTGTATAATCTCACACAAATTTGCTGGTAAGTTACACTGCATTTCTTTATAATTTATTAGAGGGAAGTAATGAAAGTTTAATTTTTCAAATCATTTTATTTCGGTTACATTATCAAGTGTCTTGATACATTTTCATTCAGGAATTACTGTACCTAGACACCGCAACTGCGGTTTTATTGTGTTGTTTCTACCTGTTGCTTCGTCTGAGCTGTTAACCCAAGATTCTCCTACAGTACCAAAGTGTTGACTGCTGCGTTCACAACTTTGTGCAGTCTGAGTTACGCTTGATTTCACTATCATCTGCTTGTCTGTGTTATATAGGTTGTTTAAGGCATCATTGATGTGCATCTACGTGTAACTGTAATTATTTATGTCCGTTACAATGATTTTTGAGCAGAGTTCATTTAACCATTATTTAAATTTAAATAATGTCGTATAATTGCATTCTTAATATCTTATGTCTTTTATTCCCGAGTCAAGCGACCGCTGATATTAAACTTTCGCATTTTTTATGGGTATTTGCTCTTCAACTTCCTTGGACACTTTTACATGAAAATATACTTATTAAATATACCAACAACTACTTTAAGCTTAAAATTTTGTGAGCTTGAACGGTTTTTTAACACCATTCATTCAGCATATATTTTACACATCACTTCAGACGGGTTTTTTCAAGAGTGACCTTTCCTGAAATGGTGAGTAAGACGTTTTTTTGCAAAGAGGTGATATTTATTTATTTTTAGCTAGAAAGCTAAACAGGATCACACAACGAATCGAAGTGAGGTGGCCTTGAATGAAGATAGGTACACAAGAGAGTCAGGAAGAGCGATGGAAGGTCAAGGGAAAATACTAGAAAGCGTAGATGTGAGCCCAAATGAGGGAGGGGGCGCCTTTGTAACGATCAAGAATAAAATTTTTTTAAAACATTGATACAAAAACACTAAGGTAAGATACATTGATCACTCTTTTAATACACAATACTATCAATGAAAAATTCACAGGCTGGAATACCCTACCACTGAGCTAGTTTGGCGAGAGGGATTTGCGCATTAGTGAAATATCTTACACATACACACTTGTGTTGTTGACATGTACAGTAAGTAAAGTCATAGGAATGTCAGAAGAAAGTGGTAGAGTACCCAGATTAGGAACGAGCTTGTACATGACGATCAGCACGACTTCAGGAATGGGAAATCTTGCGTTTACAAACTACTGGAGTTCCACATCAAGTTAACAGAAGTAAGACAAGAAAAAGATGGATAGGTAGACTCCATGTTCTTGGGATTACATGACAAACCGGATAGAATGAGTGGTGTCCCTGTTCTCAAACGATGTGAAACTAATGAGAATACAAGCGAACGATGATCATTGAAGCTTACAAGGTCATCTGGATAGGCTGCCAGCCTTGTCCGAGAAATGACTTCAGGAGTTTTACCCCAAGAAGTGAAAAGTTATGAAGCTAGGATACTCCGCAGACGGAGTACAGCCTAGCGGGTCAAAGAGTGTAAAACTAACTCAAGGAAAAGGATCGTCGGGTGAATATCATAACGAGCAATTCTCCTGAGGGGCACATTAACCAAATAACCGCTGCAGCATATGGGCGCCTGACAAACTTAAGAATAATATATCAACATCTAAGTAAGAAGTCATTCCCGTTACTGTATGCCGTGTACATCAGGCCCATTGGAATACACAGCACCAGTATGGAACCCACAACTGGTCACACACGTCAAGAAATTGGAGAAAGTGCAACAAGAATAGTCTCGGAGCTATGGGTCAAGGGAGGGGGCTCGCCAAAAAATATTTGACGTCTTTATTTATGAACCGATTACATTCATTTTTGGTGTACTATTAGAAGCTTATATCGAGTATGCTATGCTGAAGTTTAAAAAATATCGGCCAAAAAGGAAATGAAATATGCAAAATTTACGAAAAATTACATTTGGCAGGGGACCTGTACTTAGTGGTACTTGGAAAAGTGGTTTTGACTCTTTCTGCTGATAGAACACTTCTAATTCCATCATTTTGCAGATTAAAATTATATAATAACTCTTATCTTCATGCTAAAAAAAAATAAAGTTTCATAACTTTTTTGACATTTTGGAAGATGTCGGTCTTGCTGCCCACACAAATCTGAAAATATTTGGGATAGTTCAGAAAGGTACCATAAAACTTGTAAAGCAATCATTCTTCTATGTTTGTTGTGAAAATCAAGTCAATTCATTCATAAATAAGGATTCAGTCCCCCTAAATAGGTAAATAAGTTACTTTCGAGATATAGGCCGAAGCGCGCGGCACCCCCGCTGCCCGGGAAATAATTTTTTTCCCCGAAAAATTCGCTTTATTTTACACTTTTTCCGCGACCTACGAGTGTTTATTACAGTTAACCATTGTAAATCCGTTTTCTCTCATCACTGATGAGAGAGGGCGGATCCTCTCTTCACCTTCAGGGGAAATATCGATAGAAATTTATTCCTTGGGGCGTCATATTATGCTATATATTTTTTTTTGAGGTGTACTTTTTATGTTTATATGCTATTATTATATTGCATTATATCATAATAGATCAATTATGATAGATAAATAAGCCTTATAATTGATATTAGCGTGGGTATGGAATATTTTGTTGGCTGGAGGTGTCGGCCATTTTGTGCACTATTCCCAGGGGTTCCCGATTGGTTCCTTGATCACATTATCTCCGCCCACTCGGGAATGATCTCAGATGGTGAATTTGTATTATATTAGACATAAAGATGTACGAAAACGATAAAAATAACACGGGGAAAAACGTAACAAAAACGTCAACAAAGCTGAGTCACCGCTTCTTACGCAACATGTTGTGTCAGCACTGTCACCATGCCTGTTATAAATGGCTGTAATTCCTTTTAGAAACATCGTACAAGGATAATAATTATACCAGCGTGTAGCCAGAAAGTTCAGCTATTTTTTTGGTAACAATAACTCCATTTTCATATTTTTTCGATTTTTTTTTTGCTCCGCGCGCGGAAACCCTGCACCCCCCACGAGATATTAAGGAAACTCAACCTGACGACACTAGAGGACAGGAGGAACAGGGGAGTCATGATGATGTATAAAATGCTAAGAGGAATTAACAATGAGGATAGGGCTATTTCTTGTATATGTCACTGACATAATGGAAAGAATCAAGTCAGAGACATCAGTGTTCACAGATGGTGTAAAACTAATGAGGACAATACAAATTGATATGGAGGAAGAAAGGCTACAAATCGATCTGCACAGGTTGCAGGTCTGGTCTGACAAGTAGCTAGTTTCAGACTTCTAAGGAGTCATTCACGACAATGTATACTGTGCACATCAGGCCTATATTGGAGTACGCAGCACCTGTAGGGAACTGACTCGTGTTCCAACATGTCAAAAAAATGGCGAGAGTGAAGAGGCTTGCAAAGAGAGTGGTCCTGGAGATAAGGGGTATGATTGATAAATTAGACACATGTCGTAGGTGGTGTGACATTGGTCCATGTGACACCACCTACGACTGCTGCACCTCTCCTGACTATGGTATATAAGCCACTTCTCCGCTCATATGCTGTATTCTATTCAAGATTGATGGACTGACCACATCGACTCAAGGTTGAGGGACTGATTACCTCATTCTCCTCTTGCTCATCACGTTTCTCCTTTGTATGGACTGATGAAGCCACTGTGTGGCGAAACGTTTCCTCAATAAAGATACCCAAGAGTTGCACATGTGTCTAATTTATCAACATGTCGGTTCTCTGAACCATTCATCTACAGCTAAGGGGTATGTTCTATCAGAAAAGGTTAATGGAATGCAGCATGACGACAAGAGAAAACAGAGGGACTGGGGATGACATGATAACGTACCAAATACTTAAAGAAATTGATATGATGAGTACGGACTGATTGTCTAACTAAGAGATGTGAGACAGGAACACGAGAGCACAGCTGGTAGTTGAAAATTCAGATAAGATATAGGGATATCAGAAAATATTTCCTGGGCCATAGAGTAGTCAGGAGTGACTAGGGGAATGAAGTGGTAGAGGCAGGGTCCATGCACTGATAGCTTCAACAAGAGGTACGATAAAGCAAAAGAAACAGAGGAGTCATTTTTATGATGTATAAAAGGAATTCACAGGTTGGACAGAGCCTGTTTGAGAGGCGGGTTTCACACACACTAAGTCACAGCTGTAAGTTAAAAACACAGGTGGACCATAGTGATGGAAGGAAATACTTCTATAGCCTTAGAGTGCATTTATTCGGCGGCTACCACTACTGACACAGTAGTGGTAGAAGCCGAATGAATAAATAGCTTTAAGGATAGGTATGACAGAGCTCATGCAGACAGGAAAGAGTGAAACCAACAGCAGCCAGCAGAAAGGCGGGGACCAGAGGCTAGACTCCTGCAACAGCAATTAGGTGAGTAGACAAGCACAAAATAGACCAAGTTTCTGTCGATAAATGTCTTTGACGAAAGGAAACAAAGGAAAATTAATTAACATGCACAAACACAGTCATATGCGAGGAAACACACACACACACACACACACACACACACACACACACACACACACACACACACACACGAAGAGCTCACTCGAGCAGAGCAAAGTTACTGGTAATGGGCGATTTCAACCACAGGGAGATCGACTGGGAAAACCTGGAGCCACATGGGGGTCCCGAAACATGGAGAGCCAAGATGATGGATGTGGTACTTGAAAACCTCATGCATCAACATGTCAGGGACACAACCAGAGAGAGAGGGGAGGATGAGCCAGCAAGACTGGATCTTGTGTTCACCCTGAGCAGTTCAGACATTGAGGACATCACTTATGAGAGGCCCCTTGGAGCTAGCGATCATGTGGTTCTGAGTTTTGACTATATAGTAGAGTTACAAGTGGAGAAGGTAACAGGAACTGAAGGGGACAGGCCAAACTATAAAAGGGGGGACTACACAGGTATGAGAAACTTCCTGCAGGAGGTTCAGTGGGACAGAGAAATGGTAGGAAAATCAGTAAACGAGATGATGGAATATGTGGCAACAAAGTGCAAGGAGGCAGAGGAAAGTTTTGTTCCCAAGGGAAACGGAAATAATAGGAAGACCAAAACGAGTCCTTGGTTTACCCGAAGGTGTAGGGAGGCAAAAACTAAGTGCAACAGAGAATGGAAAAGGTACAGGAGGCATAGGACCCAGGAAAACAAGGAGATTAGTAGAAGAGCCAGAAACGAGTATGCACAGATAAGGAGGGAGGCCCAGCGACAGTATGAAAACGACATAGCATCGAAAGTCAAATCTGACCCGAAACTGCTGTATAGCCACATTAGGAGGAAGACAACAGTCAAGGACCAGGTGATAAGGCTGAGGAAAGAAGGTGGAGAACTCACAAGAAACGATCAAGAGGTATGTGAGGAGCTCAACACGAGATTTAAGGAAGTATTTACAGTAGAGACAGGAAGGACTCTGGGGGGACAGACCAGATGGGGACACCAGCAAGGAATACACCAACAAGTGTTGGACGACATACATACAGATGAGGAGGAGGTGAAGAAACTGCTAAGGGACATCGATACCTCAAAGGCAATGGGACCAGACAACATCTCCCCGTGGGTCCTTAGAGAGGGAGCAGATATGTTGTGCGTGCCACTTACCACAATCTTCAACACATCCCTGGAAACTGGGCAACTACCTGAGGTATGGAAGACGGCAAATGTAGTTCCCCTTTTTAAAAAAGGAGACAGAAAAGAGGCACTAAACTATAGACCTGTGTCATTGACGTGTATAGTATGCAAAATTATGGAGAAGATTATCAGGAGGAGAGTGGTGGAGCACCTGGAACGGAACAGGAGTATAAATGCCAACCAGCACGGATTCACGGAAGGCAAATCCTGTGACACAAACCTTCTGGAGTTTTATGATAAAATAACAGAAGTAAGACAAGAGAGAGAGGGGTGGGTTGATTGCATCTTTCTTGGACTGCAAGAAGGCCTTTGACACAGATCCTCACAAGAGATTAGTGCAGAAGCTAGAGCATCAGGCGCATATAACAGGAAGGGCACAGCAATGGATCAGAGAATACCTGACAGGGAGGCAACAACGAGTCATGGTACGTAATGATGTATCACAGTGGGCACCTGTGACGAGCGGGGTCCCACAGGGGTCGGTCCTAGGACCAGTGCTATTTTTGGTATATGTGAACGACATGACGGAAGGGTTAGACTCAGAAGTGTCCCTGTTTGCAGATGATGTGAAGTTAATGAGGAGAATTAAATCTGATGAGGACCAGGCAGGACTTCAAAGAGACCTGGACAGACTGGACACCTGGTCCAGCAAATGGCTTCTCGAATTTAATCCTGCCAAATGCAAAGTCATGAAGATGGGGGAGGGGCACAGAAGACCACAGACAGAGTATAGGCTAGGTGGCCAAAGACTGCAAACCTCACTCAAGGAGAAAGATCTTGGGGTGAGTATAACACCGAGCATGTCTCCGGAAGCACACATCAATCAGATAACTGCTGCAGCATATGGGCGCCTGGGAAACCTGAGAACAGCATTCCGATACCTTAGTAAGGAATCATTCAAGACACTGTACACCGTGTATGTCAGGCCCATACTGGAGTATGCAGCACCTGTTTGGAACCCGCACTTGATAAAGCACGTCAAGAAACTAGAGAAATGTGCAAGAAAGGTATAAAATACCGACAATATGAAAGTTAAGACACATGTGCAACATCTGGATATCTTTATTGTAGTAGACGTTTCGCCATCCAGTGGCTTTATCAATACAGATTCTAGGACATAATAGGAAGACAGTAGAACTATATACAAAAGATGAGGTAATCAGTCCCTCGGCCTTGGAGTTAGTGTTCACAGCATCGTGGTGGAGGAGAGTCTGGAGCAAAGGCAAGAAGACTGGCGCTTTTTATAGGCGTCAGTGAATGGGACGGGCAGCAGACGAGGGCAGTCACTGGTAGGCGGGATTCCCCGTGGAAGTAGGTCCTTCCCAAAGAGATGGGTTAGTTGCAGCAGCCGTGAAGAAGGTCTTGTAGATGTCCTCTGAACCAAGATTCCATGATGTTGCAGTGTCTGACAAGTTGTGCAAGAAAGGTATAAAATACCGACAATATGAAAGTTAAGACACATGTGCAACATCTGGATATCTTTATTGTAGTAGACGTTTCGCCATCCAGTGCTTTATCAATACAGATTCTAGGACATAATAGGAAGACAGTAGAACTATATACAAAAGATGAGGTAATCAGTCCCTCGGCCTTGGAGTTAGTGTTCACAGCATCGTGGTGGAGGAGAGTCTGGAGCAAAGGCAAGAAGACTGGCGCTTTTTATAGGCGTCAGTGAATGGGACGGGCAGCAGACGAGGGCAGTCACTGGTAGGCGGGATTCCCCAGTGGAAGTAGGTCCTTCCCAAAGAGATGGGTTAGTTGCAGCAGCCGTGAAGAAGGTCTTGTAGATGTCCTCTGAACCAAGATTCCATGATGTTGCAGTGTCTGACAAGTTGTGCAAGAAAGGTATAAAATACCGACAATATGAAAGTTAAGACACATGTGCAACATCTGGATATCTTTTATTGTAGTAGACGTTTCGCCATCCAGTGGCTTTATCAATACAGATTCTAGGACATAATAGGAAGACAGTAGAACTATATACAAAAGATGAGGTAATCAGTCCCTCGGCCTTGGAGTTAGTGTTCACAGCATCGTGGTGGAGGAGAGTCTGGAGGCAAAGGCAAGAAGACTGGCGCTTTTTATAGGCGTCAGTGAATGGGACGGGCAGCAGACGAGGGCAGTCACTGGTAGGCGGGATTCCCCAGTGGAAGTAGGTCCTTCCCAAAGAGATGGGTTAGTTGCAAGCAGCCGTGAAGAAGGTCTTGTAGATGTCCTCTGAACCAAGATTCCATGATGTTGCAGTGTCTGACAAGTTGTGCAAGAAAGGTATAAAATACCGACAATATGAAAGTTAAGACACATGTGCAACATCTGGATATCTTTATTGTAGTAGACGTTTCGCCATCCAGACACTGCAACATCATGGAATCTTGGTTCAGAGGACATCTACAAGACCTTCTTCACGGCTGCTGCAACTAACCCATCTCTTTGGGAAGGACCTACTTCCACTGGGGAATCCCGCCTACCAGTGACTGCCCTCGTCTGCTGCCCGTCCCATTCACTGACGCCTATAAAAAGCGCCAGTCTTCTTGCCTTTGCTCCAGACTCTCCTCCACCACGATGCTGTGAACACTAACTCCAAGGCCGAGGGACTGATTACCTCATCTTTTGTATATAGTTCTACTGTCTTCCTATTATGTCCTAGAATCTGTATTGATAAAGCCACTGGATGGCGAAACGTCTACTACAATAAAGATATCCAATGTTGCACATGTGTCTTAACTTTCATATTGTCGGTATTTTATACCTTTCTTGCACAACTTGTCAGACACTGCAACATCATGGAATCTTGGTTCAGAGGACATCTACAAGACCTTCTTCACGGCTGCTGCAACTAACCCATCTCTTTGGGAAGGACCTACTTCCACTGGGGAATCCCGCCTACCAGTGACTGCCCTCGTCTGCTGCCCGTCCCATTCACTGACGCCTATAAAAAGCGCCAGTCTTCTTGCCTTTGCTCCAGACTCTCCTCCACCACGATGCTGTGAACACTAACTCCAAGGCCGAGGGACTGATTACCTCATCTTTTGTATATAGTTCTACTGTCTTCCTATTATGTCCTAGAATCTGTATTGATAAAGCCACTGGATGGCGAAACGTCTACTACAATAAAGATATCCAGATGTTGCACATGTGTCTTAACTTTCATATTGTCGGTATTTTATACCTTTCTTGCACAACTTGTCAGACACTGCAACATCATGGAATCTTGGTTCAGAGGACATCTACAAGACCTTCTTCACGGCTGCTGCAACTAACCCATCTCTTTGGGAAGGACCTACTTCCACTGGGGAATCCCGCCTACCAGTGACTGCCCTCGTCTGCTGCCCGTCCCATTCACTGACGCCTATAAAAAGCGCCAGTCTTCTTGCCTTTGCTCCAGACTCTCCTCCACCACGATGCTGTGAACACTAACTCCAAGGCCGAGGACTGATTACCTCATCTTTTGTATATAGTTCTACTGTCTTCCTATCTAGATCTGTATTGATAAAGCCACTGGATGGCGAAACGTTCTACACAATAAAGATATCCAGATGTTGCACATGTGTCTTAACTTTCATATTGTCGGTATTTTATACCTTTCTTGCACAACTTGTCAGACACTGCAACATCATGGAATCTTGGTTCAGAGGACATCTACAAGACCTTCTTCACGGCTGCTGCAACTAACCCATCTCTTTGGAAGGACCTACTTCCACTGGGGAATCCCGCCTACCAGTGACTGCCCTCGTCTGCTGCCGCCCTTTCACGACCCTATAAAAAGCGCCATCTTTTCCCCTTTGCTCCAGACTCTCCTCCCCCACGAGCGTAAAACACTAACTAAAGGCCGGGGGACTGATTACCTCATTTTTTGTATATAGTTCTACTGTCCCCTATATTCCTAAAATCTGTTTTGATAAAGCCACTGGAGGGCGAAACGTCTACTAAAAAAAAAAGAATCCAATGTTCCACATGTGTCTTAACTTTCAATTGGAAATTTCCCAAATTGTGCAGAAATATGGTTTGGGGGGGGGGTTTTGTGATAAATTTGGGGGGGGGGGGGGGGGGGGGGGGGGGTTTTGGGGGGGGTTTTGTTTGGTTTTTGGGAAAAAAAAGGGGGGGTTTTTTTTTATTTTTTATTTTTTTTTTGTGGGGGGGGGGGGGGGTTTTGTTGTTTTTTGGGGGTTTTTTTGGGGTTTGGGGTTTTTTGGTGGGAATTTATAGGAAAAGTTTGGGAAAATGTGTGAAAAAAAATATGAATTTATGGGGGAATAGGTGGGAAAAAAAGGATTTTTTGGGAGGGGACCCAAGAAAAAGGGGAATTAAAAGACAAAAGAGCAAAATAGAAAATTTTTCTTCGTAAAGATTTTAAAGGGAAAGGGAAACCAGAAAAGACGATGGAGGCAGGAACCATACACATTTTAAGAGGGGGTTTGAAAAGCTCATGGAGGGGGAGAGGAGGGCCTAGTCAACCGGGAAGGGGCGGGGCCGGGAGCTGGGACTCGACCCCGCAACCACAAAAGGTATAAACACACACACACCCACACACACACACACACATACACACCACACAGGATGTTCCACGCTGGGATTAGAAACAAGGGTCAAAAGTTGACTCAGATAAATCATAAAATGTTAGGAATATTTCGTCAGCATAGAGTTGTCAGGAATGGAATGTCTGGGAGGGATTAGTGGAGGGGAGAATTATACATAGTTTTTTAAGAAGAGGTATGATAAAGCTATGGAGCAAAAGAGTGCCTAATACGACCCAAAAAGAGGCGGGGCCCGGAGCTGTGAATCGAAACCCCCGCAACCACAATTTGGGGGAATCTCAAGGAAAAAGGGTCTTGGGGGTGAAAATAATACCGAGCACAGATCCTGATGTGCACATCAACCAAATACCTGCTGCAGGAAGCATTTATGCGCCTAGCAACCCAAACAATAGCATTCCGATATCTCAATAAGGAATCGTTCAGGACCCTGTGCACTGCGTGGGTCAGGTCCATGTTAGAGTATGTAATACCAGTTTGGAGTCCACACCTGGCCAAGCACGTCAGGAAATTGGAGAAAGGGCAAAGGTTTACAAAGAGACTAGTCACGGAGCTAAGGGGCATGTCCTACGAGGTGTGGTTAAGGGCAATCGACCTGACGACACTGGGGAACGGGAGAGAGAGGGTGGACATGATAACGACATATAAAATACTGGAAGGAATCGACATGGTGGACAGAGACAGGATGTTCCAGAGATGGATGCAGGAACAAGGGGTCACAATTGTAAGGTGAAAATCAATCGTCCTCAGGGAATGTTTGGAAGTATGTCCCTCCGCCCATAGAGTTTCCAGTGAATAGACTGGAACGTATATTGTAGAGGCAGGTGCCATACATAGCTTGTAGAAGAAAGTATGATAAAGCTCCTAGGGCAGGAAGGGTGACCCAAGTAGCGACCAGTGAAAGGCGGGACCAGGAGATATGAATCGACCCCTGACAACCACAATTAGGTGAGTATACAATAGGTGATTGAAAACAAACACAACACACACACACACACTCACCACACACACACACACACACAACACACACACACACACACCACACACAACCCACACACACACACACAAAGACACACACACACACACTAACACACATAACAAGCGTTCAACACACACCTAAACAATAAAACTCTCATACTACAAACATAGCTCATAACAACAAAAATTGGACCCTATAGGGTAAGCGAGACTCAGGGGAACAAAGAAGATGAGCCTGGAAAGGGAATGAATGGAGAGCTATGGAAAAGGTTGGAAGAAGAAGTGGGAAAGAAAGCTGGGTGAGTCTAACCACGAGATGAAGTGGAGAAATGGGAGCAGAGAAGAAGTGGGAGGATGAGTACTGAAGCTGAAAGCCAGGAAGCAAAAACTAGAAGCTGAAGCGAAAAGATGAAGGTATGTCAAGTAGCAATAATCGCTACAAGGGACTTAGCATCTAGGAACAGGTACAACCAATGTTAAAACGAGCGGTTAAAACGGATGAAGGAACAAGACTTAGTTGAGGCTTCTATCAGGCCCACCAAAATTTTTGGGGAATGAAAGGAACATGCTGTTGGCCACAGGACAGCAGTAAGTGAGGGAGGGTGTAGGTAATGAATTGACAATCTCCTGGAGACACGAACAGGTCAACTGGGAGTTACAAGAATAATAAGAAGGCAGTGGCTATAGTATAAAATGGGACCCAAAGATGCATTGGGCAGGAGGAGGAGGGAGAGGTCAGTCTTCAAACATGGGCTTTCAGGAGAGCGAAAAGGGAACACGACATACGTGAAAGACGGCAGAGAGGAAAAAGAAGAGATTGAAAATATCGCCAGTCAACAGGAAAGGAGAAACATAACAAGCTGCTTAATTAATTTAAGAAGAGGAAGATACCCCGAAGGGGAGAAATCGGCCAGTCCAAGTGATTTTCAGACAGAAATGATGCAAATCAGGATTCTGGCAGCAAAAAACCACGGCTAAAGTATCACTAACATACTCCAGAGGGTACGCGTTCCTAGGTCGCGACAGAACAAGAACCAGAACGACAGAAGCTGAGAGGACACTAAAACAAAAACTAGCAACAAAAGAGAGAGAAGGATAGAGTCAGTATGGGGCAACCTGAGTCGAGTAGAGCAACAAGCGCAAACATCCACAGAACCCAACAACCAAACACATTATCCCATATCCAACACATTCCACACTGACAGGCCACCCAACTCTACACAGTAGAACCCCACAGCACCTGCCAGTCTTCCCCACTCCCAAGCTCCGACACAGTAGGTTTGGTAGTAAAAAGCTGATTGGAAAAACAAATATCTGAGATCTGGAATGAAAGAATCACAGAGACATCACCAGACATCATAGTCTCACGGAAACCGAGTTCACAGGAATGATAACAGATGCCATCTTTTCCAGATGGATATCAGATACTGAATATAACAGAAGAAATAGAAGGGTGGAGGAACTTTGAGGAGATTGGCCGGAAGAAAGACGAGAAACAAAGGGTTAAAACCCACCACAGAACAGCAGAGGCCTAACAAGAATATAATGAGAGTAACAGAGACATGGTCCATAAATGGCAGGCAAAGCTACTGATTGTGGGTGACTTCAATCTCAAGGAAAATAATTTTTCACAAACTGTAGCCCACACAGTGCCCAGAAACGGGAGGCCAAAAATGATTGAGGTAGTACGGATAGCCTCATGCTATCCAGTACTAACGTGGAACACTACCAGAGAGAGAGAGAGAGAGGACGAACCAGTCAGGACTGGAACCTAGTATTTACCTTGAGTAGTTCAGATATTGAGTCATCACATAGAAAGGTTCCCTTGACCTAATGATCACGTCATCCTGAGCTTCAAATACATAGAGGTTACAAGTGGAAGGGAATCAGGAATCAAAATAGGTGACTACACCAGGCAAGAGGAACATCTACATGAGGTTCAGTGAGAAAGAAAAATTTGCAGGAAACTCATAAATAATATGATGTAATATGTAACAACAGTTTTCAAGGAAGCAGAGGAGGCTTCATATCCAAGGTCACAGAAATAATAAGATGCCAGGACGAGCCCTTAGTTCACCCAAAGGCGCAGTGTGGCCAAAACTAGTGTGCTAGTGAATTGGAAAATTTATAGAAGCCAAGGGACTCCAAGAAAATAAAGGTATATTGTCGAAGAATCAGAAATAAATATGCACCAGATAAGGAGGGAGGCCCAACGAGATAATACTAAAATGACATACCCACGAAAGCCAAGTCCTGACCCAAAGCTGTTGTACGCCTCTAATTAGGAGAAAAATAAACAGTCAAAGAGCCAGGAAATCAATCTGAGAAGGAAAGGGAGGGAATATTAGAGGAAACAATCGAGACGTCTGTGGAGCTCCACAAACATTTAAAGAAGTAATTACATTGGAGACTGAAAGGATTTCCCAAGGGACGGAGGGTGGGTCTTCACCCATCAAGTGCACTTACAACTGATAGGAGTGAAGATGCTATTAAATGAACTAGATACCTCAAAGGCGATGAGGGCGGACCTCTCTTCTGTGGGACCTAAGAGAGGGAGGCAGAGGCTCTCTGTGTACTACATCAACAATCTTCAACCCTACATCTATCTGAAGGTGTGAAGACAGCAAATGTAGTCCCAATTTTTAAGACCAAGAAAAGACCCAGTACAGCACCTAAACTAGAGCCAGTGTCACTGATATGTATAGTGAGCAAAGTCGTGGGAAAAGATGTCCAAAGATTGTGGAGCACCTTGAAAGAAATGAACTTACGACAGCCAGCACGGTTTCATGGGAAGTGATATTCTGTTCGCAAGCAAACCTACTGTAGTTTTGGTATTGACAAGTTGACGGTGGTAAATCAAGAGTAAGAAGAGGGGGGGACGAAGGTAACTGCGTTTTCTTAAACTTTTAGAAGGCTTTTGACACATTTTCAACACAAATGATTAGTGCAAAAGATGAAGGACCTGGCAGGTATAACAGGGACGGCGCAACAATTGGATCAGATGGAAAATACCTGACTGGAAGGCAACAGCGATCATGGTTAAGCGCAACGAGGTGTCAGTGCCTGCTGACGAGCGGTTTCTTCTATTATAGGGGTCCAGTCTTATGACCTGCTGCTCTTTCTGCTGTATATAAATGACCTAACGGAAGGGATAGACTCAGAAGTGTCCCTGTCTGCAGACGATGTGGAGATAATGAGGAGAATTCAATGGCACGAGGTACAGGCAGCACTGTAAATTTAGGGGGGAGACCGCCAAGTCTGAGCCTAGATACACCAAAAAATCGAAAAATATGAAAAATGAGTTAATCTTACCGAAAAATAGAGCAAAGATCTGGCAACATTGGTGTGCGTCTCGTCCTCTGAGGATAAATTACTAAATAGGCTATCGTAATTATAACAATGGTAACTACGTCATCAGCGCGGCCCAGCTAACGTCATAAAAATACCACGTGCTCCAGCGCGACTCGCTTCATAAAACAGTATCACAGGTATTTTTTTCCTTTTTTTTTTGTGTATTTTGAGCTAGATCTTCTAAATAGGTACTGGCAAGCCATAAGGTACTGTGAGAAGAGCTGCTGCACCACACCTCAAGTCAGTGCCGACTGGAAGTCTGAAGAGAGAGGGTGTGTGTCACCTTGTCTGAGAAGGCAGCTGACTACCCTTGGGACGTTACTTTTCGCCTTCATTGTATACTTTTTTGGTACACAATTCCTGCAAAGAAGAACAGTTTGCCTATAAACATTAGCAGGAAGAGGAGAAGGGAACATGAAGCAATGATAAGGGCTAAACAAGCAAAAGAACAGCGGCAGCAGCTTGCTGTGGGTGGGTGACGCGCCGCCACCATGCTAGTACCACCACCATCCCTCTCTAAGACCTGTCCTTGTTTTGACTGCTACTGAACCTATTGGATATTCCATGTCAGAAACAAGGAAGACAAAATATAGAGCATTCACCTTTGCCCAACAGGTGATAAATCTGGTGTTTTCTACCAGCAACCACAGCAGGCAGACCTTCCCCCACCATCTCACACCAAATGAAAGTGCACTTCCAACTGAAACCTGCATACATGAAGAGGTTGCATAATGTCTACAAAGACCTAACATCAGATGAAATGATGCAGCGTTGTTTAAAAGGCAGAACGCAAAACTCTAATGAAAGTCTGCATCACCGCATATGGTCTTACAGCAATAAAGAGCCAAATATCAAAACCAAGAGCACCTGAATTTCGCCATCAGCATGCTGTTGCTGACTACAATATGTGATCATGTGAGGAAAGCTGTCTGGACCACAGTACGGGCTCAGACGTTCAGCAGTGACTCAACACAACTTGAATTAATGGAGAAGCAGATGAAGGAAAAACGGAACCGAGGTGGAAAGAAGAGGAAAAAGGGGGGTGGACAACGTCCAACAGCCGGGGGGACATTAAAACATGTTTCCACCAAAACCCCCTCAAAGGACGTAATTATTAGTGTTTTTTTTTTGGGAATTTTTATATTTTGTATAAAATCATATATGGAGCAGTTACATGTTTTTTACATTATCACTGGGAAAATCACTGGGAATAATCACTGGGAAAGGATTTTTAGAATTTATTTCTTTCCTTTTCAGATTGTTGGGAGGATTTTTCCCCGATGTCCGGCCACCAAGAAAATTCAGACAAAGGATCTTCTGGAACTTCAGGAAAAAATGTCTATAAACCATTTCTACTCTCAATAAAAGTAAAAGGCACTATGAGTATTTTTACCCACTGATAGTAATTTTCAATGTTTTTGTTTATTTTTTTCAAAAGTGCATTTTTTTTGTTTTTTTTTATCCTGAACCATTATTTATGAACCGATCATTCTGAATCTTACAAAAGTTATTCAGGGGAGCCTGTTTGACTTTGTAATGGAGTTGTCTTGGGTAATAATACCTTAAATTTTTTGCATAAATTGATGTAAAGTGCAAAAAAAAAAAATTAAAATAAAGTCAAGACATAATAATATTTTTTTTGGGTACCATAAAAAATGTTATTACATTATTTAAAAATGTTAGATGGTCAATTTGGCATTACTTTATCATTTGTGATTATCACCAATGATTTCGAGATTGCCAATATTGATTTTTTTTTTTTGCTATAAGTGTTCCCCTCAAGGAAGGTTCCTTGATGTTGGTGAGGGGCTCTTGATTTAGGGAATTGGATCTGTGCTCCAGTTCCCCGAATTAAGCCTGAATGCCTTCCACATCCCCCCCCCCAGGCGCTGTATAATCCTCTGGGTTTAGCGCTTCCCCCCTTGATTATAATAATAATAATTTGCTATAAATGTTGCCATGTCCAATTTTTCACATTTTTATTTTTTATAACTATTTATTGGACGATCTTGATGCAACTTTAACCACATGAGGTTCAATATGCCTAAAGTCTCTGGTAAAAAAATCAACGAAATCGAGCAAAGGAAAAAAAAAAAAAAAAGGGCCCTTCCCCCCTTACGTGTGCAGGACCTGCACCCCTCTCCCCCCCACCCTCTGTACCACCCTACCTAACCAACCCCTGACATCTTCTAAACCTTCGCAAAAATAGACAACATGAAAAGCCGTGTCTTCTCCACCACAAAACCCACACCCGCCACCTTCCACGACTCTTCTGGATCGTAGTATTGCCCCTGACGGCAATGTACCATGTAAAAAACGGAACATGACTTCACGCACCCTAGGCCGTAATTTCAGCTTACTAAATCTGAGCCAAATATTTTCCCACGAGTACATGGGGAACAAACCTTCTACTGGAGCTGGAGTAACCTACTTAAAACCCTTATGCGAATGTTTTTCCGTTCCCTTACCATCAACAAAGCCCGTAGTACAATCTCACATTCCCTCAATTCCATTCCCCCATACCACTTTTTCAATCTCGTATATACCTGTTCCATATTTCCCGCCATCACACCCACACGCCAAACCTCCCACTTTAGAAAAACACATTTTACCCTACGCTTTAATCCAACAATCCCAAACCTCCTCGACGGACAGGTAACATAACCTCACGTTTTAACCAATCACACCTCGATCCCCACAAAAAGGTAAATACTCATCTCAATATTCCATTGATCGCTGTCCCTGTAATCGGGAATACAGCTGCAACGTGCCACACCTTACTACACAATAAAACGTTAACAACGATCACACGTTGGGCCAGAGTGAGATGTTGGGGCCTGAAAACACCCAGACGACCAATGACCTTTACCAACGTCCTTACTGAATTTTCCTCCCGCGCCACATCCAAATCGTCTCTATAAATAATACCACAAATCTTTAATGACATCGCAGTCGTGTTAACCACGTTACAGCTCAAACCCTTCCTCCCCCTTTCCAGGGACCCAACCCATGATCATTGACTTTTCACTATTTACTTTCATACCCGTGGCTCGTTCAAACACACGTACAACATCTTCCAACACTTTCATAGACATCCGTTCACACACCAAAACAGTCGTGTCATCCACATAACCTATTAATGCCGGCCAACATCTCCCTTCCCCTAACCCCCCCCACCCCGGGAATTGACTGTGCTCTCAACCATCCTGTAAAAGGGATCCTGAAAACACGCAAATAAGATCTGTGACATAGGGCACCCTTGTCGTAAACCTCTGCCCATCTCAAAGTCCGTCCCCATACACCCATTTATTTGTACTCTCATCTTTGCTCCCTTATACAGCGTGTTTACCCATCCAACTATTTCTTCACCGTAACCTTGTCTCCTAAGTATACTCTGCAGTGCACCTCTTTCCAATCTATCATAGGCGGCTCGCCAGTCTAAGGCCAGTAAAGCGGCCCCCCCCCTTTGACTCCACAAAACTTCTTAAAATTCCGTGACCTTCTAACATCGACCTGCCCGGCAACCCAAACTGCGATGGTGAAACAACCCTCCCCACCATGCATTTCACTCTATTACCCAAAATTTTAGCGAAAACCTTATAGTCTGCACAGAGCAACGATATTGCTCTATACTTCCCAAGGTCTTGCTGCCCTTTGCCTTTCGGGACCAGCACCACAATTGCTGTATTCTGCTTATTCCGTAACGTACCGTTCTCCTTCATACAATTTAATAATCTTACCTTGAACTTCCCAATCAACGCCCAATGCTGTAAATAAAATTCCACCTGTAAACCATCAATACCCGGGGCTTTGCCCTTTCTCATTCCGTGTAAAGCAATTTCAATTTCCTCCTCAGTAATATCCCCACCCAAAGCCTTCCTATCACTATGACCCAAATTGCACTTGGCATATGTGCACACCCTATTTAATTCCACTTCATCCACATCACTACTAGTCCAGTGTTTTCTATACCACATATCCGCATATGCACTCATAGCTTTCGTGTTTCTTATCACTTGACCTGCTCTATGGATTCCCATCGTCTCATGTACCTCCAAACTCGGGATTGCCATCAGCGCCTGCTTTTGCTTTTGCTGCCGCAACACACACGCGGATGGCTTGTCTCCCCACAAAACTTCTTCTAATCCTGCTTGCACCCGCACCACTTGAAACCACTCATTATGCAACGTTCGCAAGCTCTCTTTTATGTCTACAATCTCGTCCATGGGGTAAACACCACCAACCTTTCCCTGCCCATAACCTCTTAATCGATCCTCTAAATAATTCACTAGTCCATATTTTAGAGTGTTTATACGTTTACCCTCCCTCACGTAAAAGGATTTTATCCTTTCATTTGCTACCGAGTCCCACCACGTTACAATGTCTTCTACCTCCTGAGCTTCCCTTGAAAGCTCTTTCCACAGCATAGAAAAACCCTCTAAACCTTCCTCATCACATAACACACTAATATTTAATTTCCAATAAGGCCGATAAAATTCCGCCATCCCCTCCCACCCTACCTCCACTACTACTGCCCTATGATCTGACAAGACCGTCTCGACCGTATTAAAAGACTTTGCAACTACTCCTTGAGAAATATACACTCTGTCTAACCTTGCAGCATATCCCCTTCTGATAAAAGTATGTTCCGTTTCCCACACCCCTCCCCCAAACACATCACGTAACTTAGCATCCCTCAACAAATCTGAGAGGTGCAGACATATGCCCAGCCCCTTTGGGTTCGACGTCAGCCGCCCTGATGACACAGTTCCAGTCACCCCCCACTATCGCCACTTCCGGAAGTGCACGCAAAATATAAACAAGGTCCTCACACACAAAATCCTTTTGTACCTTCGTGCTATTCTCCGCAGGGGCATACACACTTACTAAAGATACACGCTTTCCCATCCAAGTTCCATCCACTCTCAACACCCTCCCCCCCCCCCCCTCACATCTCTGCAATACAAACGGGCTCGTCTCTTTTGTTAAAAGACCCACACCACCTTTCAAACGGATAGTTGGCGGGGTCAGTACTTTATAACCTGCAACCTCCAACACTTCTCCCAATTTGAAATTGTGTTCTTGAAGGAACACAACATCAACTCTATGTTTGCTAAGAAAATTGTTTAACCAATCTCTCTTTAGTCTAGAACATAAACCGTTAACATTAGCAGTCATACACCTAAGGCCTGTTATATTTTCCACCCTTGCCTCTTCTCCTCTCGTTTTTCACCAATTGAATTGTTATTTCTATGGGTTTTCTTTACAGCACCTTCCCATTCGCCTCCATTCTTGCGATGGCGTCCCACATGACCCCCCCACCCCCTCTCCATCCCTTCCCTCTCCCATCCTCTCAGTTTTCTTCCCAGTCCTCTGTGCTGGCGTCAGTACGTCATCTGAATCTGACGTAGCTGCTCCTTTCCTCGTAACGTTCTTATCCTCCATGTCAAGGTCTGAGGAAGCCTCACGGTGTACCTCAACATCCACTTTACAGTGAGGTATGAAGTCCCCCGATGTCTCAGTCTCGTCGTCACTCCGCTGAGTCTCATATTGTTTACAATCTGGACTCAAAAAGTCTCCAGCTACGTCATTCGTAGACGGAGCTTCCACCGCAGGTGGTGACAAGGTCTTTAAAACTTCGTCCAATTCCTCCCCTATATTTAACACGTCATTTCGGGGTACCAATCCAGCAGCTGGTATTGGCAACGACTCAGATGCAGGGAGCTGAGGGGAGGACTCACTCTCATTTCGAAAAGCCTGTTCCACCATCTCACTCCACAAACGACCACGCCCTTCCTCTGATGATCGATGCTCACCTTCACAACGTGTGACCGGGGCTACCTCTTCTTGCACAGGTTTGGTCACGCGTCTGTTCTTCTAGCATGCCGCCGCTATGTGGTCATACTCTCCACAAATGCGACACGTACGCCGTTGTCCAGGATTTAAAACCATTACCTGTGTCCTAAAATCTTGAAGATACACGTATGATGGTATGCGTTGCCGCAACGTCATTTTAAGGCTGAAAGTTCCTTCCGGCATACCTTCGTAGGCACCCATCAACCACTTACCCTGCTGGGCAGAATGCACGGTCCCATATTTCTCAAATACGTTTCTGATGTCAGCTTCGTTCGCCTCAAAGGGGACATTCCGCAACTTTATCCAGGTATAATATCGAGACACGTCCACCAGTCTCACACGCACAGCAGGCGTAACGTCAAAACACACATCTTGAAAGCGCGTAACCACCGATTCATAAACTGTCGCAGCAAGCAGTTTCACAAATATTCTATGCGCTCCATTCAACGCTGCCCCATACAATTCACAGCCTTGAATGCCATACGTCTCCCTGATTATCTTGGGTAAGAGTATCTGACCTGAACTAGGTGTAATCGCACCTCGAAGCAGTTCAATATCAATAGTATTAATGCGTCTGCGATGACAAACCGCCATCTTAACACCAGTAATTTTCCAGCGGTGTCAACAGAGACACAACAACACCTCCTCGTACCACTGCTGTCAGGTTACTGAGGAGCGTCAGGCAAGGGGGTCTACACGGCCCAAGAGCGATGCAGACAATGAAAAAATGTATGACAAAATAAAATATTGCAAAACAATGCAACCCTCCCTCCCAAGACAAAAACAAACAAACGATATAAAAGAAGGTAGGAAGGTTGGTGGTCAAGTTAGATCATCGGGAGGTAAAGTGTTGTATTTTATCCTCATTCAGACTGATGTTATTTGGGTGTAATTACTCATACACAATCCACTCACAATATTTTCGATATATGTTGTTACTACGCTGAGATACAAGGCCACACTGTGGCATAAAAAAATTAAAAGTTTGATGCTATTGTCAACGTCAAAGTTAGTTCTGGGTTACCAGACCCAGCCATCAGTGGCGTCTTTACGGTCCACTCACCAGTTACTCTATCAGGATTTCCTGAAGAGAATCCTTTAAGTGCTTTTACTTTAAATATAATTAAGTCTTCCTCTTCTGAACGGCGTCAATACGTAAAGATTGATGCATCTTACTGACAAGATATTACCCATTAAGTATTACCCATTAAGTTTATACTGTGTGCAAGCAAACTTGTCTCTAGTAAAATAGTAAAAACACTTGGAATCGTTGGGATCAGTTCCATAACTAAAGAATCACTCTTGTGATATATTTAAACAATGATAAGTGATGAGTGATGTCACTGAGTCTTAGATAACGATGAGTGTTGTCATTGAGTCTTAACGACGAGTGATGTCACTGAGTCTTAGATAACTATGAGTGATGTCATTGAGTCTTAATTAACAATGAGTGATGTCACTGTGTCTTTGATAACGATGAGTGATGTCACTGAGTCTTAGATAACGATGAGTGATGTCACTGAGTCTTAGATAGTGATGTGTGAGTCTTTGATAACGATGTGTAATGTCACTTATGTTTGAACAGAGTGAAGCCTGGGCGTATGGGTAGCTTACCTTGATGAAACTCTTAAATTTATTAATTAACCCCGGGTTTTGTCCCAGGGGGCCATTTTTGTCCCCTTCATTTTCCCCTTTCCCCCTTCTTGCCCTTTTTCCCAAATTTTCCCCGGGTTTCATGTGCCAAAAGTCCATCTGTGTCCCCCCCAATATTCTCCCTTTCCCCCTTCCGGGCCTTTTACTATCCTCCCTTTTCCCCGGGTTCATGTGCCAGGACCCATCTGTGTCCCCCCCCCCCCCCCCCCCCCCCCCCCTTTTTTCCAGATTTTTTTCCCTAAAACCCCCTTTCCCCACTTCCGGGCCTATACTATCCAAACCTTTCCCCGGGTTTCCCATTTTTCCCCTTTCCCTACTTTCTATCATAACTCAATATCTGGGTTTTTTGGGCACCAAAATCCTAATTTCCCTGCCCCTATACTACCTACCTTCCCCCCGGGTTCATGTGTCCAGGGTCCCATCGTGCCCCTAAAGATATTCCCCCTCCCCACCCCCCGGCCCTAAAACAATCCTCCCCTTCCCCGGGTTTCATGTGCCCCAATTAAACTGTTCCCCTCAGATATTTCCCCCCCCCAAATTCCCCGTCCTATACTATCCGGGTTTTCCCACAAGTGCATGTTTCCCAGGAGTCCATCTTTGTCCCCTCAGATTTTCCCCCTTTTTCCCCCCTTTCCCTGCCCCTTTTCCCAATCCTACCTCCCCCAAAGGTTTTGTTTTCCCCAGGAGTCCCTCCGATATTCTCCCTTCCACACTTCCTGTCCTATACTACCCTTTACCTCCCCGGTTCATGTGCCCCAAGACCCCTCTTGCCCCCTAAAGTTTATTCCCCTTCCCCACTTTCCCCCCTATACTTTTCCTACCTTCCCCTTTTTCATGTGTCCCTTCCTCACTTTCAAAAACCCAAAAAATAGTCTCGGCTTTTGAAACCTAATCCCACTTCCTTCCTTTTACAAACCTACCTTCCCCCCGGGTTTTCATTGTCCGGGACCCTTTCTTGCCCCCCTCAGTTTATTCCCCCCTTCCCCATTTCCCTTTCCTATTCTATCCTACCTTCCCCGGGTTCATGAGCCCAGGAACCCTATCCGTCCCCCCCCGGAAGTTTCCCTTTTCCTCTGAAGCCCGGGAAACCCCCTTTTCGTATTTTTTTTCCCAAACTCGTCCCCCCCCCCCCTTTATCACAGTCCCAACCCGGGTCCGTGGTCCCAAATTGTTCATCCATAAAACCCTTCACCCCCATTCCCCGGGTTTGTCAAAAGGTCCCACCCCGGGTCTGGGGTTTCTGGGTTCACACCTTTCCCCAACCTCCCAAGGGCATTCCCCCCCCCGGGTTTCCTTTTTTCCCAAAGGGTTTTTCCTTTCCTTACACCCTTTAAACCACTTCCCTGATCACCTTTTTTAAGCCACCTTGAAGCATTTTCCCCATATTATATTACTAAACAAGGGGTTTTAAAAATTTCAGTTACAGGGGGAAAACTTTTTACCGAGGGGGACACGCAGATAACTGCGCTCTTAATAACATCCCCCCGGGACGACTCGAACGTCAACTACCTGAGCAAGAAAGTTTCTCTTTTTACATTAACCCCCCAAAGGCGGGCCAAATCTTTGAAAATTTGGAACATATATTTATTTTTAAAATATTGAAACCAAAGTCAATTATTGCTTTTATTCAATTATTTATTCAATAAGTGTATTTTTTAGCGTTTTTAGGTGCATAAATTAGTGTGGGTGTGTGAACCTTTGGTTCCCTGAAACGATAACGGGTAATTTTTTGTTTTTAGTTATTTTTTTTTTTTCCTTTTTTGTAAAACTTTTTTTTGGCTTTGGTAACAAAGGGGACTCAAGCACACACTCTTCTTTTTCACAAAAATTCTGGATTTCCACATTTCGTAATTATTGTTTTCTATTAAAAATTTTTGTTGTCTTCAAATTTTAAAGTTCAAAAGTAGTTATTGCACTTACAACTTTCTCGGGGAGCCACTAAACTCTTTTTACATAGGAATTCTTTTTAAGCCCCCCAAAAATTTTCTGAAAATTTTTTCTTGATTTTTCTTGAAACTTAACCTTTACTTGATATATTAATAAAGGTTCTTTAAAAGGGAAAGTTTTTTTTGAGACTTAAAAAGGGAAAACGTGTCAGTCGGGCTCTAAAAATGATCTGATAAAATTATTTTTGTCATTAAATAGATTTTCCAAAATTTTGGTAAATTTTTCTGAAAAGTTTTTTTATGTTTGTAAATTGTCATAAAATTTTTTCTGTCTTTAAAAAAAGGTTTTTTTTATCTCACTATAATTTGTCTTTTTAAATACTGTAAATTTTTTTATTGAAAGACGACAAAATTTTTATGCGCTGAATCTTTTTGAAGTTTGGGGTAACCAAGTGACAAACCCAATTGGGAATTTAATTCCTTAAATAAATATTTATTAAACGATAACTAAAAATGTTTTTTACTGTCGGAAGAAAACTTCTGAAGCTCCCAAACTACTGATCCACTGACTTCATTCCTGCTGGAAGGAAACCATAAAAAAACCCCTTTCCCTACTGCCCCATAGAGACGAAATTCTTGTTTGGAGAAACAGAAGACAGTAGTAGCTACTGAAGCTTTTGAACGGGAATTGATCCCCTTCCTTAAAAAGTTGTAGCATTTCACTGCATTTTCTCGCTTCTAAACAGCAAGAATAACTAAAAAAATTTATGCCCTTTTTCCCCTCAAAAACAATTTTGTTTTGGTAAAAAAGCCTGAGCTTAGTAAAAACAAATCAAAGTCGTACACAGTTTAAACAAATTTATAAAATATTTTTAAATTAAAAACATTATTTAAAAATGGGTTTAAAACCAAAATACAAATTTTCAAACGAATTTAAGCAAGAAATTTCTTTTGCAAAAAATGAAAAAAAGAAACAGCATTACTGGGAGGCAATAACAATAACGAACTAGCCAGGCTCCCGGGAATGAGGGACTACAAAGGGCTGCGGGGAATAACGAACTAGCAAGGCGCGGGAATGATAAACTACCAGGCTGCAGAATAAACAAAATAGCAAGGCTGCAGGAATGTTTTAGGGAAATCTTTTTGGTGGTGAGATGGGAAAACTGTCTTAGGGTCAAAACTTTTTTTTACCTGAGAGTTTTTAATTTTTAATGGGGAAATTTGGGGATATTTTTATTTGGTTTAATTTTTTTAAATTTTTGGACAAACAAAACAATCAGAAAAGGGGTTTCTGGAAGATTTAAATGAATGTTTTTGCGAATTTTGAGTGATGTTAAAAAATTTACAAATCGAAATTGTTTTTAAAAAATGTTGTTTAGTTAAAAAAAAAGGGTTTAAAATTTCCCTCCCAAAAAAGCTGACGGGTGTGTCTTTTAAAATTTTTTTGTAAAATTTTCCGGAAAATTAAAGTTTTGTTTCGGTAAAACCCTATAAAAGTTTTTAACTTAGTTAAAGCAACATAAATAAAAGCATTAGAAGTGGGAAAACCCCAAATCTCGGTTTATTCATGTAAGTTTTTAAAACCATCCAATTGATTTTCAAAAGGGCTGAGAAAGTTGTATTAAGCAAGTCCAGGGTCGCAGGATATGATAGAGTCAAGTCGATAAAACAAATTTTTGAAAAAAAATATGAAATTACTTTTTAGGTTACATAAACTGGTTCATTTTTTGTTAATAAAATTTTTGGGGAAAAATTTTAAAAACACATTAAATAAAAAAAATTTAGGGCAGAATATAACTTTTTCAGGGAACCCTTTAACCTACCAAACAGGTGTCGGGTTGTTTTTATATGGCCGGGAGCTTGGGTCTCATCTTATTTTTTTTCCTGTTAATTTTTTTAATTTTTAAACTTTCCTGAAAATTTTGAGAAACACGAAAAAGCGGGAATTTCACAAATTTTTTTGCAGTGGTTTTTCTGCATTTTGTGTTTATCACCTGTGTGCTTTGATCTTATTATATATATAAAATAATTTTATAATATATAAAATTTTAAATATAATAATATATATAAAATATAATTTTATATATATATTTTATATATATAGATAATAAAAATTATATAAAATAGTCCCCCAAAACGCTTGGGAAAATTTTGGTGGGAGCTAAAACCCCCCGGGTTTTACTAAAGCGAAATTTCCCGGTGGGAAACCCTTACAATTTCCTCCAGTAACCACTCCCCCCAAAAACAGCACAAACAGCCCCACGGGGAAAAACCGATCTTGGAAAAAATCGCCAACACAATCCCCCAAATTGCTTAAAGGAAAGAAAAAAAGCTCGTCCCCCGGGCAGTAAAGGGCCCACACTCAGGTTTTCCCCTGTTACTTTTCCCAAATTTCCTCCCTGGGAAACCCGTCCCGACCCACGGGCCCCCCCATTGGGTTTGGTGTTGCTTTTTCGCCTAGCCCCCCCCAATCCTCACCAAACATGGGGTTTTTTGGCGGCAGGGGGGACAGCTAAACCCTTTTGGGAAATCCATGGTCTCGTGGGGTCACCACAAAAGGGGGTATGCCAACTTTAAAAAAAATTTACATAATAAAGAAAGCCCCGCCACGCCCTTTGCCCAGCTCAACGGGAACCCCAAGAAAAGAGGTCTGAGGGAAGTAAAAAGGGGCGTCCTGATGACCCACTATGTTTACCCGGGAAAGGATGGAAAGCAGATTGCCGGGGACTACACCTGTGCGCCACATTGGCAAAAAACCTACTTGCCAAACTCTTAGGGGGAAGGGGTGGAGCTGCCAGCCACGGGGAGACCCAGAAACCCCAAAAAATTTTTATAGCCCTTTCCCCCCCCTTGCTATAATTTCTTTCCCAAATAGGGTGGGAGCCCCTTTGGGACATGGGGCAAGTTTTCTCTAAAGTTCCCAAAGAGTTTGGGTTAAAACTCATCAAAAAAACCAAGGCCCACAGTGCGACCACCCTTCCCCTTTTTCAGAGACTCTTTTTTGCGATCCAGAGGGGAAATGCCTGCTGCATTCGGGGCACGCCCCCAAACCAAAGGAGAGCGGGACGAAGTATTTCGAGATGTAGCTCTGATTTTACCTTTTGTTGTTTTACTTTGTATCATATTTTTGTGAATTTTCGGGCAAGTATTTTGTCTTTAAATAAAAAAATACATACATAATATTTGGGGGGGGTGGGGAAAATTCTCAAACCGCTTCAGGGGGAATCTTGAGTTTTTTCCCCGAAGCAATTTTTTCTTTTTCTCTGAGGAAGAGGGGCCCCATGAAAGTTTTTAAGGGGGTACCTCCCCCCCCCATAAAATAAAATAAAATATATATATATAATATATATAAATATATATTAATATATAAATTAAAAAAATTTTATATATATAAAAATATTATAAAAAATAATATAAATTATTTTTTTTAGATATATAATATAAATAATATAAATATATAAAAATTTTTAAAATATATATATTTTTAAATGCAATAAGTTTACAGAAACAGGTGATTTCAGAATATGCAAAACAGCCCCTGTAAAAGATAAAAAATTCCAAACGCTTTCGTGACTATTCACATTTTCAAGGAACAAAGTTTTCCCTTTATAATGTTAGTAGTCACGAAAGCGCTTGGAAATTTTTCTATTCCCTTTTACATTGGGTTTTTTGCATATATATATATATATAATATTTTTTTTATATATATATAATAAATTATATATTTATATATATATAAATATATATAAAAAATATATAAAATATAAAATATATAAGTGGGGTGTTGTGGTTTTGTGTTTTTGGGTGGGGTGTGTGTGACGTTTTATAGGTGAATGGAACAAGTGGTTTTTAATACTTTAAAAGTGCTGTTGGGGTGGAGCAAAAAAACCTTTTTGAAGGGGTTTTAAAGGGAAAAGGGAAAGGGCGGGCTTGAGTCCTGGGGATTGGGGAAATACATGCCTGCACCTGAAGGAGGGGGGTTAAATTTTCAGTTTTTAAAAACCCGTAATTTTAAAAAAAACCCCCCTGATAAGACAGTGATGATTAAAGATGAAAGTTTTTTTTTTTTCGGGGCCCCCCTGCCTGGGGGGGAATTCGGGTGAAGGTTTTAATAAAAAAAATAATTGTATATAAAAAAAAATAAAAAATAAAAATATTTTATATAAAAAAATATATAAAATATATATATATAAATATATAAATATATAATAAATATGCATCAATAAGAACACAGAGAAAAAGGTTTAAATTTTTAAAAAAATCAAAAAAACCACGTGAAAAAGTAGGGAAATTTCCCAAACGCTCCCCCGTGACTACCCCACATTTTCAAAGGGAAAATTTAAAGTTAAAACACAAAGGAAAGGGAATTTAAAACTTAGACTACAAACCCACATCAACCCCCCACAAAAAAAAGAAACACCCCACGCGCACAATACCGGGCCATAAGAAAAAAGGGAAAACTGCAGTAGGTCCGCTGGGCCAACCCAGACAGGGCCCCCACGACATCCCACTAACAAAAAATTTTAAACCCCCCAAATAAGGGTTTAATTTTTTTGTCCCCCAAAGCATTATTAAAATCTAACAAAAATTTTTTAATTTTAAAAAGAGGTTCCCAATTTTTTATAAACCCCAAGGAATATTCCCAAATTTTTTTTCAAAACTGCTTTTTATGAAACAAGATTTAATTTTTATTCCCCGTCCCACCATGGAAATTTTTTACACAACTTTTTCAACTTTTTAAAATCAATTGGTTTCATAAATCTCTCAATAAAAAATAAGCATTTTGGGAAACTTGTCCTTTTTAAAAGCAAAATTTTTGTTGTTTTAAATCTAAGCTCGAGATTTTTTTCCAGTTTGAAACCTTTAAAAACCTTTTTCGCAAAATTTTAAAAAAGGAATCTTTTAAAAACACATCCCTCGCATTTTGAGGGAAAAATTTTTTACAGTAAAAAAATTTTGATACAGAAAAAAAATTTTTAAAAAATTCCCCCCCCAAATTTCTGACGGGTGTGTCCCCCAAGATTCCTTGTAAAATTTTTCGGTAAAAATTTTTTTACGGGCAAAAATGGTAAAAAACCCAGATTAGATTAAAACAAAATAAAATAGCATTTAAAAATGGACAAGATTCCAAGCTCTGTTGGTCTTTCGCAACCCCCTTTTTTAAAAACCCCCCCCTTTCTGATCGGGACTGACTTTTGGTTTTAAAATCCCTTCCCCTTTTTGAAGCAGCCAGGGGCTTTTTTGTATGGCGGGTGTTTAACAAAACCCTGTGTCCCCGGGCACTTATTGTGCTTTGTCTTAGGGACAAAAATGACACCCTTCTTTTTACGGGAAAAATGTTGCAAACCTTCCCTCCAAATCTTATGTTTTTTGTAGGGAATGATTTCTGTGAGCAGAAATTTTGGGACCAACCCCTCTAGGGCTTTTCCCCGGTGTAATTAAGATGTTTTTTTTCTTGGGCCTTTCGTTCCGGAGTGTACGGATCAAAAAGCCTTAAAAGTTCCCAGTTAAATTTAAGGTTCTTGGGCTGCCTAATTTCCAAAAAGTGAAGATTCCAGTTTCATTTCCTAGATATCATTTCCCGCCTTTAATGGGGGGGTTTTAAAGTAGAGCAAAAGTCCAGGGCCGATTAAAATGGTAAAACACTGTATGAAAATCCCCTGCTTTTAAAAGGGTTTTTTCCCTTATGAAACTAATCATTTTTTTCACAATAATAAAGTAATAAGCTGTTAAACCCCCTTTAAGGGGGACTTCCTCTGACTTTTAAAAATACTCTCCCCAAGGCCTTTTTCATTACTTTTTTTAACTCATTGGTGGTTAGGAAATTTTTGAAAACTCCGTTCCAGCTAATATTTTCCTTTCAAGTTTTTTTTTAAAAAGAAATAACGAAATTTTTCCTTTCCCTTGAGCATTAAAATTTTTTTTCCCTGGGCCCCTTTGAAAAAAATTGGGGTTTTTTCCACTTGGGATTTACCTTCTCCCCTCAAGTGCAAAAGAAGGGACGGGGTTTTTTGATTTTAAAAATCTCTATCTTGGCTGAAATGAGGGGGAGGAACAAAGGGGGCGAGTTTTCGTGAACTCTGTACCATCAAACTCTTCGGTTTTAGGGTTAGAAAATTGAAGACCCATCTGCCCCAGGGACTGTATCTGTGTTATGCGAAAGCAATCACTTGGGTTTTTAAAGTCCCCATGAAACGCAAATTTCCAAAAAAAGGCGGGAACTCCAGCAATGGGCCCCGCAATTTCCTCTTTTCCCCCCAAATAGGTTGTTCGTGTTGAAATTTTTCCCGCTTGGTCCATTTTATTTTATTTGGGAAAGACTCCTTTTGGGCCCGTTTTTTAAACACAGCCGAGAGGTTTGCCTTCTAACTTTACTCCCTACGGGGTTAAAAAAGGGAGCCAAGATGAAGTAAGAAGTCAACAAGGGTTTTTTATGTCAAAACACGCAAAAATTTTTATCAAAATCCCCGTTTAAAAATGTTGGTTTAAAGGGAAAACCCAAAAATTATAATATGTTGACACTTTTATTGGGAAACAGAAGGGAAATCCCCCTTTTTTTTCCCCCTCAAAATTATGGAGTCCTTCTTGCGGCCGCGGGGGCCTCTTTTTTGCACTCAGTACACATTACTTAACATAGTTTAAAAATTTTTTCCTAGTGATTTGGGGGGGGTAACATCAAGGGCTTGGCAAGTCACTTTCAGAAAACAAAAAAACAACACCTCCTCCTTTCCTGGGCCCGTGTCCCTTTTCATCCAAAATACTAGAAAAATTAAAACGGGGAAACCCTTCCCTCCATTTTGTGCAACAACGGCTATCATGTAATGAAGTTGGTAAATTACCGACAATATGTAAAATAAAAAGGGCACAATTTCAACTTTAAAGTGACCCTTTTATTGTGGCAACGTTTTGCTCTCCCGGAGCTTCATCAAGCCATTACAAACAAAACTTGGACACAAATGGGGATATATAGCTTTAAAGTGAGGGGCAATACTAATGAGGTACCTTTTGATGGTTTTCCTTTGGGTTGGGAAATAAAGTATATGACCCAAAATAATTTAAAAAATTTAGAGCAATTAATTTTTTACATGAAAAAAGGGTATAAAACCAAATTTCCCTTGGGGAACATAAAAAAAAGGTTGGGCAAAAAAGACTGGAAAGAAGCACTTGTTTCAAAGGGGTTTTACCTTTCCTTTTATGGCTTGGTAGTAAAAACAGAAAAACTATGTTATGGCAGGTTTAAAATGTTTTCAGGAGATCTTCTAAGACTTTTGGAATAGTTTAAAAATGCCGTTTTTTTTTTTAATTGTATTCGAAACAGCGATCATTGTTTTGAGGCAAATTGCCCTCTACGGAAATTATTTTTTTTGATCACTAATTGGGCGTCCTGAATTTTATTAGGTTAATTTGTGGAATTTCGGGGTTTTAAAACAGCGTTTTCAAGTTTTTGTTCCCCACATGCGCAAATGTGTTCATTGGGGGCGGTGTCGAGGGTTTTTTGTTGTTTTTCACCCACTAAAAACTTGGGCAAAGCCTCCACAGGGAAGTGTAAACCCCCCTCATTGACTTGTTTTGTGATCTTGGATTTTTCCTTTTTGTTTCCCTTTTTTTTAAAATGCTAGGGGAAAATCGACCTTTGGGGTTACTTGTAAATTAAAATTTTTAGACGTTCAGTGCAACCTGGGGTGTTGGGGAAAATTTTTAAAATTTGTTGGAATGGGGTTGGGGGTGAGAAATTAAAGAACTGAAACTCTTTCTTGCAGTCTTTATGAAAAAAGGAGGAAAATGTAAAATCTGAATGTTTTGGGAATGTTAATTTTACATTTCCCCGTCCCAAAAACTCAGGACACAAATTCGGGAAAGCCCCTTAGGAAAAACCCCATAAAAATGCCTCTTTTTTTTTTTGGTATCTTTTTTGGAAAAATTGTGTGAGATCATTTTTATTTGGGGGTTTCCGATAAACTTTTAAATCTTAGTTGTTTTCTACTTTGGGGAATAGACGTCGAGGAAAAATACTTTTCATTTTGGGCTCTTCTTCAGTTAAACTGGATCGGGCCCTTTTAAAATGCGTTGAGCCCCCTTTCCGAAGATTCCCCTAAATCCCAAAAGTTTTGGGGGTTTTACGAGGACGTTTGTCCACGTAACGTTAAACCCAAATGACGCTTGAAGGGATGATGTTGGCGAAGTGTTTCGGACTCAAGGGTGTTCCATTATAAGTTTGGCTAGACGGCACTGAGGGGACCCCATTCCCAAGCCGTAGTTTGTTTGAAGAGCTGGAAGCCACTGACAGTGTTACTTCTCCAGCGGAGTGAGACACTGAACAGTGTTACTCAGTTGAGTGGATACACTGACAGTGTTACTCTATCTATGAGTGGAAGACACTGACAGTGTTTACCAGTGAGTGGAGACACTGACAGTGTTATCTCAGCTAGTGGGAGACACTGACATGGTTACTCAGTGCCCTGTTATTATTATATATTTACTAATTACTACTACATGTACAAAACTATTTAACAACTACTACTATAGAAAAAAGAGGAGTGGAGATGGGGGACGATTGAGAAGGCCGTTGCGAAGGCGAGTGACCCTATGCGAGTGCAGGTCCAATTCTCCACCGCTGTAAGCTCACTGACTAAGTCCTTAACACTTGACCAGTCCTCTCTCTCTTTTATTCTTATTACCACCTTTCTTTCTGTTAAACAATAATTCTAACCATTGCTTCTACTGCACATCTTACACAACTACTAAATGCAACTACTACTTCTACTATGCCTCTACTACATATTACAGTATAGATTACAGCTACTAAGTACTATTACGACTTCGTTAACACCATCAATACCTTATAAACCACTAACCATCCTCCCCACCATATATTATGGAAGTGTCTCCCTCCTCGCTTCTCCCTCTGTATTACTTGTTGATGCTCCAAATCGTACCGACACGTTGACTTATATTTGTGTATTTAATAAACTGAACTTAACAATAATCATAAAAAAGAATCTTTGCCATGAATTCCAACCTTCTGATTCACAGTTCACAACCTATCAACCTATGACAATCTATATATAAATAAATGTTTTTTATACAGAAGCATAAAAAAATACAGTTAACCTTGCCATGAGTCGAACCTGGGTATCTCTGACCGTACAGATGTGTTTATCCGTTACAACCACAATGTCTTTTTTTGTAAGTAGTATTTATTTCAGTTTTATATATAAACATATGTATAAAACCACACACACACATTATTATATGACATATATATATATAAAATAAATATATATATTATATATTATATATATATATTATAGGAACGGGGGGAAGAGGAGGGGGAGGAGGGGTGTGGAGAGGGGGAGGGGGGGTATATATAAATAGTGTGGTGTGGTGTTGTGAGTGTGTGTGGTGTGTGTGTGTGTGTGTGTGTGTGTGGAGTGATGCCATGTAGGTAAAGCTGGTCCAGTTTGAAAGAACCCATTTTAAAATTAGGTTTTTTCTAAAATTTTTCTCTTCAACGTTTAAAGATATATTTTTTTTTTCATTTATGAAATTAGAAATTAATATTCTCATGGCCACAAAAGATCCTCAGAAAACTTACCTAAACCTATTATAAACAACGCAATTTAATTTAGCCTAATCTAACTTAAATATAATTTTTAGATAAGTGATTACAGTAATTTAATAATAAACACACCAAAATTTTTTTCGTTAGGTTTAAAAAAGGATTTTTCCGTAATTTACATTGCTTGCGTTATTCCGGCAAAGAAGGTCATTGCTATTTAAATTAAAGAGCAAGTTTCACCTATTCGGCACGACATATATTACATACATTCTTATATATAGTTCATTAGTTTAACAAGTGAGCAAACATTGAAAGACAAATTTGTAAGGGTAGTGATAGTGTAGTGATAGTGGTATTGATAGTGATAGTGGTATGATTAGTGTTAGTGTTAAGTGATAGGTGGTATGTTAGTGGGTAGTGGTAGACAGTGGTAGTGATAGTGATAGTGGTATGATAGTGGGAAGTATATAGTGATAAGTGGTAGTTATAGTGGTAGTGGTAGTGATAGTGTAGTGGATTAGTGGTAAGTGATAGTGATATGTGGGTAGTGAATAGTGGTAGTGTAGTGATAGTGGTAAGTGATAGGTGGTAGTGATAGGGTAGTGATAGTGGTAGTCGATAAAAGGATAATAGAAAGTGTTAGCGAAGAAATAGTAGTAGACGTAATAATAAGGTATTAGTATTAAATTACAAATAGTAATCTGAAATAGTAGTATGGTAGTAAATAGTAGTAAGAGGTGAGTAAATAGTATTATGGTAAGTAAAGCAACAAAAAGACAGAGGTTTCAATAATAAGTACTAGTGGTGAAAATAGTTAGTGATTTCTAGTGTTACTGAAGGAAATAGTATTCTGAGGTAATAGAAAGCATAAGTAGAAAATCGAGTATATTAGTAATAAGTATGGAGAATTTGAAGTATAATAGTAGTTTTAGTAGTAGTAGTAGTAGTATAGTAAGTAGTAATGAAATAGTACTAGGGTAATAGTGCAACAGAGACAGAAGTGAAAAAGAAGGTCGTAGTCTAGTGTAAAAGGTTGTAGAGAGTGAAGTGTTAGCGACAGAAAGCAGCAGTAATAGTCTAATGAACCAGAACTGATGAATCACTGCCATTGTCCTCCACTAACTATGATGGTGTGATGCTATTTGTACAATAGGATTACTTACAGTATTACCCAGTATTCCATGTATTACTGGTAATTAATTCTATATCCTACTATTACTACTACTAATAATAATACTATGGCAACGACTACTACTACTGGAATTCGCAACTGCAGTCTCCGGCCTTTCTTTTATCACTGCTACATTCTATTGCCATCATTGGGTTTACAAATAATTCTTCTTCCAGTACAGACTGCCGACTACTACTACAGCTACTACGTCTACTATTACTATGACAACTACACCCACTATTTAATACATCTTTTAACACCTATCTACCAAAACTTTCTATACCATTTACTGTCCTCCCTCCCTCGTTTGTATATATTATGGACTTTATTATCTCCATTCGCTTCTCTGGAGCGCTGGGAGGAGGGGGCACCAGGGAGTAGGAGGGTGGGAGGGCAAAAAAGAACAGATACATTGATTGTATTAAAGTCTCATGTATGGGATTATATACTGAACTCAACAAGAGAAAAAGCTTACTATCCTCGCCATGATTTCGAATCCTGGTTCTTTTGATCAAAATCAGTTTGCTCCACCAAGCCCAGTGTAACAACTTATGCCATTCTAAATGAGTGAGGAGGAACGGGAGAAGGTGTTTAATAGGCAGGGAGAAAAGCAATTACCGTTAAACTTTAACTGCGGTCCAGGACACTGTACTCTCGGTATGGTATCAGTAACTGCGTCAGGACACTTACTCTCTGGAATGGTATTCAGTAACTGCTTCATACACTGAACTCCATCTGGTATGGTGTAGTAGTAACTGCGTCAAGACACTGTACTCTCTGGTATGTAGTCAGTAACTGCGTCAAGACATACTGTACACTTCCTGTATAGTAGTCGTAACTGCGGTCAAGACACTGTACTTCCTCTGTATGTTATCATGTAACGCGTCAATACACTGTACGCTCCGGAATGGTAGTCAGTAACTGCGTCAAGACACTGTTACTCTCTGTATGGTAGTCAGTAACTGCGTCAAGACACTGTACTCTCTGGTATGGTAGTCCAGTAGAAGGATCAAGTATAAGTCGATCCACAATTTTAATTCTCATTGACAGTTTCATTTGTTTTGTGATGACTGATGAAGTAATTTTTATAATTTAATCAACACAAAAGAACAAAAAATATCTTGCTATTCATGGTGCATGTTTAACCTATGGATGAAGAAATACTTCCTATCATCCTTTGAGTCATAGTTTGTCCTCATCTTCCACATGGTGATCCCCTTGTTGCTGTGTCCTATCCCGGCCGAATTTAGACCTTGGGGGGCCCGGGGCACTTTAGGTTTGGGGCCTCAACAGAAAATTTAAATTAAATTAAAAATAAGAAGATCTAAAATTTAATGATAAACGGCAGTTTTCGAAAAAAAAAATGTTAGGTTTTCGATGGAAGACGTCCGATTTTATTTTTCTCATGTATTGAATTTTAAAGAAGAAAATTGACTCCTAATTTTTATTTTGTAATATATTCCATCTACACTATATAATAATTACCAGATGTGTGCTTATTTTATACCTTTGGTGTCAAGTGTTTTCGGTATCTAACTATATTTTTTATAATAAAAATTTTGCTAATGCACCCGACTGACCAACCCACCGAACAACTCATACATTTAATTTAAAATAAAGTAATTTATAAAAGATAGAAGTCCAAAACCGTCTAACTTCAAGAAAGAAATTGATTAAATCGTTTTGTAAAAATTAAGCCTATTAGGAAGGGCAGCTTATAACTAGCCAAGAAAGACTATTAAGAGAGGGCAGGTTATTACAGCCAAGAAAGCCTATTAAGAGAGGGGCAGTTATTACAGCAAGAAAGAGCGGAGAGGAGGGAGCGGCGGTAGATGGGTGCAGTTCAACAGACCCAAGAAAGACATATAGGAGAGGGGCAGGTTATTACAGCCCAAGAAAGACTATTAAGAGATGGGTGCAGCTTATAACAGCCAGGAATGACTATTAGGAAGGGCCAGGTTTATAACAGCCAAGGAAGCTTCCTCCACCTGTTTTAATACTTTTTAGTAATTTACTTGGGTCTTAAAGAACACGTCAAATATAATTCTAATATAGTCCGTACAACTCCAGGACTACGTTGATAACATCATGGACAACCCCATCATAATTATAATATATAGTCTATGTTTTATTCGTAAACTGACGTTAACTAGAAATAGTTAAGTCAAGCCCAGTTATTCAAAGGAGTAGTTAGTGGGGCCCGCCCTTTCTATCTATTTTCTGATCCCCCCCCCCCCTTCCAAACACAACACTTTATTTGTTAATTCCTTTTTAGTTAATAAACAAATTTTATTATTATATATATTGTATTTATAAAAAAGAATTCCTTCGTCCGGGGGCCCTCTGGCAGGTACCTGGGGCATTTTGCCCCATTTGCCCCATTATAAAATCCGGCCCCTGTCCCGTCTCGGAACATCCAGTCTCTGTCCACTTTTCGATTCCTCTCAGTATTTTCGCTATGTCGTTATCAGTCCTCCCTGTTCCTCCTGCCCTCCATGTCGACAGGGTGATATCCTTTAAACCTCTCCTCGTAGGACATGCCCTTAATCCTCCGGGAATAGTCTTGTGCCAAACCTTTGCCAATTTCTCTAACTTTTTCCTTAACGTCTTGACAGGTGAGGGTTCCAAAACTGAGCGCAAACTCTAACATGGGCAGACGTACGCATGTACAATGTCCGGAACCCCTACTGAGATGTCGGAATGCTATTCTTAGATTCGCTTGACACCACCTCATATGCTGCATCAGTTATTTGGATGATGTGCGGCCTCAATGTGCTCGTTATTGATACTCACCCCAATGATCTTTTTCCTTGAGTGATGTTTGTAGTCATTTGCCCCACTGGTCTATACTCTATCTCTGCGGTCTTCTTTGCCTTTCAACGATGCTTCATACTAGTGGCGGCACACCACACACACATACACACACACATATACAAACATACATACATTATATATATATATATATATATATATAATAGGGAGCGAGCGAGCGGAGCGTATATATTATTATATATATATATTTATATATGTGTGTGTGTGGTGTGTGTGAGTGTGTGTGGTGTGTGGTGTGTGTGTGTGTGTGTGGTGTGTGTGCGTGGCTGTGCGTGGTGTTGATTGTACAGATGTAAGTACGAATATACTGCAGAAATTAAAGGTATGTATATTTGTTTGGGGGCAGGGAGAGATAGAGGAGGGAGGGGAGGGTCAAGAGTGTGGGGAGGGGAAAAGGAAGGGGGGAGAGAAAGAGTATTGTTTGTTTTTACCAAGGTTATAAATAGAGTTTTTCGTATTTTAATATCAAATAAAACCAAACAGAGTAAACAATATAATAGGTGACCGCAACTCTTCTAACCCCTACCAACACCTTCAACAGGGTGTGATTTGATTACCATTATCACCTGTGTATCCACAACGCTTACCTTTTTTTTGTAATCTAAGATGGTGAGAGGTAAAAGGAACTAAAGAACACCAAATGTTCTACTACAATAAAAATCTTGCTATATATAGTCGTGTGAGGAAATGTTTGGTGATAACCAACAAGAGAGGAAAAAAGCACACTTATGTACAATACATTTTTTCTTCAATAAATGTCCAGAACTGTACATAAGTCTCATTTATCCATTGTCCGTGTTTTCAAATAATCCATTATCCCCCCCACCTGCATCACCACAATGTTTTTTCTGACCTTACTTTTAAAATATGAGAGGGAAAAGATAAAAAAATAACAAGAGGTAAAGATCATCATCATATTAAGACACCACTCACTACTACTTACCTCCCTCTGGTAAACTTTTAAGGAGTTTGTGGGATCCTTCAAATTGTTCCAAAGTCACCATATCGCCATTAGCCATATTCCTTATGATTTATAAGAAAAACAGAATAAAAAAAAGTGAGAGCTAATGCCAAACTTGTAAACATGTTGACCACCACCTCTCTCACACACCGCCACAGTCCATTGATAATGAAGCGAACTTCCACCATCCCTCACTCCCTATCTCCTACCTACCTAATATACTACCCCTACCCTCCACACCTAGTGTTCTCCTCCCCTGCCTTCCTACAAATGTTGTGTGTGTTAGTTTCTAACGTCACACTACACCTCGCCCTCACTCTTTCCTCTAAGAAATTCCATCTGAACACTATTTAAATTAAAGAAATTAAAAACTATGAACATATAAATAGGAAGAATAAAGTTTTAAAATAACTGGCCTCACCATGGTGGTGTTAACCGGACGGGAAGTTAGTTCTCACTCTGGCTGGACTACGGACGAGCCTACCGGGTGGAGTATTTACTCAGCTCAGATTGTGTGTGTCCATCCTTCTCTGAATTACATCTGCCTGTATATAAGGATATTAAAAACATTTGTTCTAAATCATATATGGGTAAAGCTTCATGGTGAGGCTACATTTTGAAGGTTAAGTTCCTCTTTGAGGAAATTGCTGTGGGTGGGGTTCACAGCTCTCAACGTCCCCCTCAAGATGTAGCTATAACATTTCTTGCTTTCTTATGATACGAAAGTCTATTTTTATAGTCCATTTAGTGTGTGAGTGTAAATCACATTATTACTAATTGTTAAAGAACTTGAGTGTGTTGAGAGTTCAGAGAACATAAGCACACATCCAAAGTTCAGAGATTTGACCAAGTCTCTGAACAAACAACATCAACATTGAAACGTTGGTTGTATTAAAGGCCTTCCTGCAAATACTGTCCTTTTCTACACCTTTTTAAATAGCACACAACTTCACTTATATTTTCAAACAATAATACTGGTATTTTAATAAAGTCAAAGAAAATGGATTTGAATAAGAAATTACCAAAATTACAAAATTTTATCCCAACATTTAAAAATTTTCTTCTAAGAGAGCACTGGCAAGAAATAGTAATGAAAACTATTCTCTAAATGAAATAAATTGTTTATTTACTTCACAATATACATTTTAACTGCTAAAAGCCGACTACAGCCTTATCCAGTGAAGTTTCAAATTACACAATGAAAAAATTAGTGTAATGATTAAGTTATGTCTAAAACAATGTTCTTTTGTAGTCAGAGTCTCTAATTCACCACGCAGTATTCTCATCATACCTTTCACCTGTAATTTGGACCTGACACCTTCACCTGTAAATCGTCTTAAAGATCTATAAGACACAATATTGTGACTGGAACAATTCATAACTGGAACAATTCAATTTACACAATTATCTGTAGTTCACCTTCCACATTCACTTACATAAATTAGCAAATAAAACTGTGACATCTCCAATATAATTACTTAATCAACAAACTTTCACAAGAACAACAAAATCAAACACAGAGACTATGAAGAGAATACAAATAAGAATAATACAAAAAAAACTGGAACTTGTTGGAGGAGGTTTGATGATGGATCACCAGAGTGAGTTTGGTCAATAGGTCAAAGTTTCGGCTGGAAAAAGTTTTTATTATATTTTTTTTTATTATTCCTGTTAAAATCATTTGATTATATATCTAAATAGGGTATAAATAAAAAAATATAATTTTTGATGAAGTACTCGTGTCATATAATCACTAATAACTCTACACCACCAGGAAAAATTGTAATATGAAATAATGTTTTCTTTTTATGGGTTTCTCAATCTTGTGCACTTGCAAAGACATACACGGGTTCAAAATTTGTACACACTAGCACTTTCATCATGTATACATTTCCTCACGGGCATCCCTCCACACATATACGATCATGCATGTACACACACGCAATGCATGCGCATTAATGTATATAAAGAATCCTTCATAATAATGTGTCACACACATATATTCCATAATAAATCTATTAGGAAATTAGATTATAACGTAACGAACACAGGGAAACTGGATTGCGGATAATAAAATATTTTGTAGTAATTGTTGCGACTTTTGATGTCGTAACTTAATAAAATGGTCGTGGGTACCTAAAGGCTGCTCACAACTGCAGTTTAGGGGCGATAAAAATACTGTGAAATACACAGCAAACCTTGGGCCAGCATGTACTCATGTAAACCAATATTAATTATTATCATGAAGGAAGACAAAAACATACCTTATATAAAAATTATATCTATATTAATAGAAGCTTATTTGCAACTTAAAACTACTACAAAACCAAGACACTCCAGTTCACATTAATACACTAAGCACCACCTGCTGCAAATGAAGTTAAAATAAATGATCAGGATGTTACATGACATACACCTCCCGTCTTCACTTCTGTCTGGTAGACCTAATTACCAAAGGCAAAAACACCATAACAGTACTTCTCGCATAAACAGGCCTCTGCATACTAGACCTGCAAATAATAAACTTGAGAGCATTTAAATACAAACACCTATAGTATACACTAAAAAACTTACCTAAAATTACTGCTCAAACTACCGCCCAAACATGATGACTTGACCCCCCGTCACCACCGCCGCTCGTACTGAACTAAAACACACCTCTCATCTGCTCCTTCCCTAGCCACTGCCTGATTGACAGTCTATAACGCGTTCGTTTCAGGAAATAATACACTCCCTTTCAAGTATACTACACGTAAAATTAAATATTATATATGGCGCGTTATTTTATATAAAATATTTTTTACAATACTCCGTCAAAATCCCTTCCCTAGACCAAAGGTCTCAACTAGCTAGGTGAACCCAGTCGGGTGCAAATGATTCGTGGCAAAAAAAAAAGGAAAATGCAAATGGATATGATATTATATATTGAGCCGCTATTTTGATATAAATATTTTTTTTTACAGAACTCCGTAATAGTAAACTGGTCAGCACATTCTCTTTGTTAATTAATGTCACCCATAATGTTGGTTAGGTACTGTAAATGTATAAAAGTGTGGCATTTAATGCAACATAAATGTTATGGTTCACTACGTAATGTACTGAATGAAATAGAATTTCAGCATGTAATTATAAGAATGTTGTGATATATTATGTTACATTAATGTAATGTTTAGGGTATAAAATAAACTTGATATAAAGACAAGTTAAAGTGGGGGAAGTGCGGCCTCATGACCATCGTGCACCATCATAATTTATATCTACAAATCTTCCAGTTAAGAATACGCTCAAATTTTAATATAATATTTTTTAGGTGGCAAATCTTTGTGTGAGGGTTTAAATATTTATCATGCAATGAATGGAAATCATTCATTTAAATTCAATAAATTCCGGTTCTGTTAAAAGTGGTTTAAACAACTGCAACTAATATTCTTCACAAATGTAATATATGAAGAGTGACAGAGTTGCAGATGGAAGTTGAGAGCTCAACAACTATTGTAAAGGTTTAAAACAATAATATCATTACTCAAATAATAAACACTTTACAAATAATTTTAGTAAAAAGGATTAAAAAAACTACTCTCCTACTTCCTTCTACCCCCTGTTTCTGCTCCCATACGGACTTTCCGCTTCTTCTTCCCCTCTTGCTTGTTCTCGTTCTTTTTCCTGCTGCCTCAGTCTTTCTGTTAGTGTGACTTCGTAAATGGTGTAAGTTGGGACCGAAACATCGTCGTGAATTCCTCCCCTCGAATAGCGGGTATTTGTGTAAAACTCATATGGAATGCTTGCATTTTTAACCAAAATATTTCTAGATAATAAATAAAAGATAAAGGAGAAAAGAACAAAGCGAAAACCGAATTCTATTTTAATTAATTGAACTGCTGGGGGGGGAAAAAAAAAAAAATTTAATAAAAAAAAATGTTTAAGAGTGTTAGTTAACTAGCAGTTTATTAGGTTAAAACAGTATTGTGATCTCTTGTTATCACTATCATCATTACTAAATAGTAATGAAGCAATAAATTAATGTTAATCAGTGTACAGTTTATAGTGGCGAGAAAACTACTCACTTGACTGAACAAACTTTTAATTAATCTGTGTTGATCCTTTATTATATCTTTAACTTGGAGTTATATCAACATTCTTTGACAAGTGTGTTATAATTGTGTTCTCACTCTACTCACATTCTCAAGCAAAATTGTCTCATATCAAAAAAATGATTAATAATTCTTACTCTTGAGGGAGAATGGTTGAAGAGTTGATTGTTGGGTAACACGTTATTTCTCAGAGAGGAAGTTAACTTGAATCAATGACTTCCCTCCACACTAAACATTGTACAAATATGATAACTAGAGCATAAAAGTGTTACAAATACCAGTATATACAACTAGATGTGATAACAGTGGAAGGACAGGCAAGAAATCTGCGTCAAGTAAATACGTCCTCCAAGCAAGTTCATAAAACGTCGTCCAGCCAGAACATAAAAAAGATGAGAGCAGGGCGCGTCCAGACCTACCATGGAAGGCCATTATTTTTTTCAATTTGTTTCTTCTGTTTCATATTTCATACTTTTTTTAATTTTTGAGTTTAAGGTGTTACTGCATGTTTTATAACATATTACAGCGTGATCTTTGGTAACTTTTGGTTTACGGGTATAAAACAACTCGATCCTTGTATTTCTCCATTTATCTGCGTAAATAGTTTTTTATATTGTTTTACTAATTCATAACGAGTGGTCATTCATCTCTCTGATACTGTGTAATTGAGCAACAGTAGTCTGTAAAAGGTGTGTTGATAAACTTTTGTAAAGTTAAGTTCTTTGATCCTGGGGATTACTATTTACATGTAAAACGGAAAGAAACATTTGTTGCTTTATTGTTTACAAAGGACAGATGACCTCATTAAAAGAAGTTATTTTAATTACAGTGTAAGTCACATAACTGGTGAGAGAAAATGATAAATCCAGGAAATGTAAGAATGGAAGTGAATGTAAACTTATTAAACATTTCACAACCCAGGTGACATAACTAATATATGTTGTCCACTCTAACTGGAAAACACAGAGTTTATTTGTTATACCCGTCTAACAGAGCTTCAGTCTCCCATATAAACACCTGAAAATAATAAGAACTAACATCTGTTACACTGGATATACTTGCTTCTTTATCCTCTCTGTCATATGTATTTTCACTGAATCTGTAAATTCCAGCAAACTATTTAATTTCTAAATTTAAGTTTCAAAATAACCTACATTTTGAAGGTTGTAACTTTTCATGACTTTTTGCTCATTCCTAACATGCATACATCATCTGATAAAATAGAACGACACGAGTTTCGTAAATTCTTATTCAAATTTATAGTTAGTTTAAGTTATTCTCCTTTATATAAATACTGATAATTAACGTATTTAATATAAACACTTCATCCACTCTAAATCAACTCTAAATCTGCTCTAATTAACTCCATTCCTAACTCAAGGGTATTTGGTTTTTTTTCTATCATTTAGTCACAATTTTGCTCTAGCGGCTCTGGTTTGTGTCACCTACAAGTTTATCTCCCAGCATTTCTGACGTCCACTTATCCTCGGTTGACTTTTAAACACAGGAACCACTCATGGTCTCCAACTGTCCCCTTGTTTACAGAAAGTACCCACTAAATTTTTTAAGAAAGTGTTTTTTTTTTATTTATTCATACCTGTTGTCGTCAGATGATCTTACTCAAATGCAACAACGTTCCGTTTTCAACTTGTAACCCACAGGTGCACAGCAGGTGAAGGTGAAATCTCAGTTCTGTATTACGACGATGGCAGGCAAAACCAGTTTACTTGTTTTTTGATGACTAACAAGTAAGGTGCTTATGGTGGAAACCTTGTTTGGATGATTGTTGATCTTATTCCTGTGTCGTTACTGATATGTTAATTTTATTGCAGTCATGAAATTTCAAACTAGAAAAGGAAGCCTTCACAATGTTTCCTCCCCGCAGACAGCCTGATCAAAGGGTCCGTATGGGCTTTATTCTTCGTCACTGTGGCATTCTTTTCCAGTGATGTTTGTGCCGGATCTACCACTATGGTTCCTTGCCCGAGGTAAAGCCGGTGTCTTGCCATCAGCTGGTCCAAAAATTCTGGCGCTGTAGTCCGAGTGACCATCATATTAGGTCACCTCAGCAGATTCAATCGGCACAGCCACTGTTCCGCAGCTGCGCTTTCACTACACCATAATTTTTTAATTCTAATTATCTCTTGTTTACTAATTTTTAGACTTTTTATTTTTTAATTCTCTATAAAATACCACTATGTATACGTTTTCAGGACTAGTTCTTTAATTCATTGTAATATTAAGTTTCCTCCCGTTAAAATACTACATTTGTGTTTCTACTCTTAAAACCATTATTTTTTTATTATAATAACAAGGTAACCCCGAAAAAGAAGAACACTTTCATTATCATTCAGCCCATCACTGTTTGCTCAGAGGTGCCCTAACACTACAGTTAAAAAATAGAATGTATATTCAGCCGTCCTTCAGAGTGCAGCACCTGTACTTCCCACCTCAGTAAAACTCATATGCTAACTGATTTCCTAAAATCCCTTCAAAAATGTTACTTTACTAACATAACAACAGCACGTTTAAATTCATAAAACCCGTTTTGTCCTTCACTCAATGTCTAATATGTCCACGCACAATTGCTGGGAAGTCTAGTCCCTCACACAACCAAAACCTTCTTCCTCCAACCTTCCTAGACAAACCCTACCCCCGCCGTCCCTTCCACTACGGGAGATTTAAACGCCCCCAGGTTTTTTTTTCTCAGTTTTTGTTCCAGCCCTTTATAAAATGTCCCAACCACCTCGAACATAACCCCTTCTCATCCTTTCAATCTCAGCATTGGATTTTTCTGCATATATTCACCACTACAACAATTCTCAGACACAACATCTCCACTGCCTCCAGCCTTCGTCCATATTGCGACATCATCACCCATGCTTTATACCTAATATAAGACATTCGTACCACTATACTCTCATATATTTCCCTCTTTGCTTCCATTTTTCCCTCATTAGTTTTATGACCCAACATTGTCTTTCATTTGAATATATTCACCTCCTCCATACCCCTCCTTCCAATCTAATATCCAGCCTTTCATTACCCCAAATTTTTGTTATCCATCATCACCCTCGCTGTTTTCCAGTGTTCAATTTAATCCTTCTTTACATACCCAATACCAAACTCGTTCACAAACCTCTGCAAGCTTCTCTTTAAGAATCTCCCAAAGCACAGTGTCATCAGCAAAAAAGCAACGGTGACTAATCCTCTTTGTGTTGGGGGAGACTATCTCTTAATCCCACACTTTTGCCCAACACACCCGAGCATTCACTTCTCACACAACACCTCCAAATATATTGAACAATCATGGTGACATCACGCCTCTTTCTATTAGGTCTGCTCTTACTGGGATATAATCTCCCTCTCTCCTACATACTGAACCTGAGCCTCAGTATCCTCGTAAAAAACGCTTAAACTGCTTTCGTAACACTACTACCGGTTCCATACATTTGTAACATCTACCTCATTGCTTCACTATCCGCCCCTATCACATGCCTTTTCGAAACCATAAATGCAACAAAAACTTTATATACCCTTCTCTAAATACTTCCCACCTATATGTTTCACATAAACACTTGGTCTATAACACACACAAACCCTTTCTATCCTAAGCCGTGTTCATCTGCGGATCTTGCTCTCCTTACTCTTAATTCTTTCAATAAAGAACTCTACCATACCGAGAACCAGTAAATTCAATATGTCTATGCCTTTAATTTTTTTACACTCTCTTTGTCTCTTTTTTTCTTTATACAAAGCAACTATGCTTACTCTCCTGCTAATCCCCTAGGTACCTTCCTGTCTTCCATACATTTGTTAAATAAAAACACCAGCCTTTCCAAAACAATATTCCCATCTGCTTTTAACAATTCTGTCCTTTATTCTCATCAATTCCGGGCCGCTTTACCTCCCTTTTCATCTAACTCACAGGCCTCACGCACTTCCCTCACACTGTCACAACTGGACTCTTCCCCTCACTCCCTACAAGATGTTGTAACCTCTATGTCCTATGCACGAAGTCACAGCTTCCTCCGATCTTCATCAACATCTAGCAGTTCACTCATAATATTCCCTCCATCTTCCCGACACCTACAACTCTCCATTAATAACTTTCCCCTCCTATTTTGAAACTGGTAAAATCTATTCGTTATCCTTAGCTTTCGCCTAAATTTTAAATCTCCACTCAAAATTTTTCCTTATTCTCAGCAAAATTTGGAGGGGATGAGGAGAAGCGAGCGCGGGGGGACGGAGGGCTCGGGGGCAGCGGGGGAGCGGAGCGGATGAAGCGGAGACTTCCTCTAACATTCCTTCACCACTGTCTTAACCTCACTTTGTTCTCCCTCCATATAACTTATCATTCCTTATATCATTCTACTTTTTAAAAAACCTCCATATGTTAACTTTTCCACTCTTTACCTCATCAATCAACGAATCGCTCTTACATCTTCCCTTCCTCATCCACTTTCCTGTAGCCACAATCTACTGGCTTAACATTTTAACATCGACATTCTAAGATTGAACCTAACACCGCTTAAATCACATTGCCTATACTCCTAACTTGCGCATATATCTTCTAAATAGTTCTTTATATCTTACCCTAACTGCCTCCTCCTTTAGTTTATAAAGCTTCACTTCACTCTTACTTGTTGATGCCTTTCACCCTGCATCCCATCTTTTTTTTTACTCTCACTGCAGCTTTAACCTAAAAATTGAACTGTATAAATCTGCGGCCCCTCATTAAGCGGCACATTCTGAACCCACCAATCATCTTTTATTCTACCAATTCATAATGAAACGTAGTCCATTATGCCCTATATCAGTCAGAAGGGGTAGGAAGTCATTTTTTTTCCTTAAAATATGAAATGAACTTATGTACCAAGCCCATTTCTATTTAAATTTTGCTCAAAGGCCTCCAAACTTTCCATTCCACGGGGGGGGGGGGGGGGGGGGGCGCGGGGGGGGGGGGAGCTTGGATTCCCTCTATAAACGTTTCTCACTACTTTAGCATTTCATGTTCGCTGTCACTATACTCTCCAGTTTATTCAAAACATCGTAACACCTCACTTAACATCTCCAAAATATTTTCCACCTCTGCACTCCACTCTCTTCTCAGTGTATAAACGTTATATATTCAAATCTACAGTATGTCATAGCATGAACGTAAAGATAGTATCCCCTCTTTGCGCTGGAAATTGCAACATACGGGCGTGATGTTGGTAGGCGGGTGTCGAGGTTTCTTGTTGTTTCACACCTACGTAAATCTTGTTCACAGCCTCCACAGGTATAGTGAAAACTCCTGCATTTTGACTGTTCGTGTGCTTGGATTTTGTCCTGGATAGACATCCTTTATTGAAGTGGCAAGAAGCGTTGCGACCTACTGTGATAGCTTGTAAACTTACCTAATGAGACGTTCCGTGCTACCTTGCTGTTGGGAAGAATTATAACTTTTGTTGGAGGAGTGGTGGTTGGTGCGATGGAGATTAATGATCTGAAGAGCTCTTTTCTGTAAGAGAAGGGCAGCCTTTGATGAAAAAAGGAAGGAAAATGTAACTCATGAATTTTTGGTGAATGTAAGTACATTTCCACGTCAAGACACACAGGACTACAATTCGGTATTCTCTTAGGAAAAACCCGATAGATGATTCCTCTTTGGGTCTTGGTATCTTGACTGGAATAGAATTGTGTGAAGATCATTTTTATTGTGGGTTTTCCGATAAACTTGAAATATACAGTCTATTTTTTATTCGAAACTGACGTTAACTAAAATAATTAAGTCAAGCCCAGTTTTTTCAAAGGGAGAGTTAGGGGGGCCGCCTTTTTTTCTATTTCTGATCCCCCCCCCTTTCCCAACACACACTTTTTGTTAATTCCTTTTCTAATAAGAAAAATTTATTATTATTATATTTTGTTATAAAAGTCCGTCCGGGGGCCCCCTGGCAGGGAGCCCGGGGGGCATTTCCCCACTTTCCCCCATTATAAACCCGGGCCCCGGTCCCGTCTCTGAACATCCTGTCTCTGTCCATTTTGTCGTTCCTCTCAGTTTTTTCTAGTCTTTATATGCCCTCCCTGTTCCTCGTCCCTCCTGTGTCGGGTTTGATATCCTTTAACCTCTCCTCGTAGGACATGCCCCTTTCCCCGGGGGACTAGTCTTGTTGCAAACCTTTTTGACATTTCTATTTTCTTAACGTGCTTGGACAGGTGGGGGTTCCAAAACTGGAGCCGCTACTCAAACAGGGGCGTGACGTACGCTTACAATGTGGGAAGGGCCCCTTACGAGTGTCGGAATGCTATTCTTAGATTCCTTTCCCCCATATCTGCATCAGTTATTTGGTTGATGTGCGCCTCAATGTGCTGGGTATTTACCCCCCAAGATCTTTTTCCTTGAGTGAGGTTTGTAGTCTTTGCCCCCCGGGACTATACTCTATCTGCGGTCTTTTTTCCCCTTTCCCCATCTTCATTACTTTTACGCGCGCACGCGCACACACACACACACACACACACACACACACACACACACACACACACACACACACCCCACCACATAAAAAGAGAGTTCAAAAACGAAAGGAGAAAGGGGGAAAGGAAATGAAAAAGGAGAGCAAATAATCCAGGATCAAATGGAAGGACAAGTGCACCCCCCAGAAACACCTGCAGAAGGACTCCACCACGACACCCCCAAGGCAACTGAACAATCCAAACCAACCATCACACACCGATCCCTCTGTTTCCAACCCCCACACCACAGTTACAGTATTAGAACAGAAGTTGAAGGTTTGGTACACAAATGCAGATGGATTAACGAATAAACATGAGGAATGGCAAGAAAGAATCAATGAGAAGTCCCCAGACATCATAGCAGTTACAGAAACAAAACTCATGGAGACAATAACAGATGCAATCTTCCCACCAGGATACCAGATCATGAGGAAAGATAGAAGGGGCAGGGGGGGAGGTGGAGTTGCTCTGCTCGTAAAAAACAGATGGAAATTCGAGAAAATGGAAGTGTTGCGGCCCCCTGCCAAACTAGCGGTTAAATAGTTAACCTGCCGGCCGGCAGTACCACTGAGTGCATCATCAAACCCAATGTGGGGACTGCTGGGCCGGCCTTAGAGCAGTAAGTTCCTGAGTGCCTCACGGTGCACATCTAAGCAGTAGGTACCTGACCACCTAAGGGTACAGTCTACTGGCTTTAGTAACAGTATGTACCTGAGCGCCTCAGGATACGCACCTAAGCAGTAGGTACCTGCACACCTAAGGGTACACATCTACTGGCTTCAACATTAAGTACCTGAACTCCTCAGGGTACACGTCTATGCAGTAGGTACCTGACCACCGAATCGTACCTATCTACTGGCGTTAGAAGAACCGCTCACCGCAGCTCACTGAGTCTGTTGGCCTCAGTTACTTACGGCCGCATTCAGTGAGCTTGCAGCATGGTTCGGCTAGCGGTGTGTCAACCGCCTTTGGAGAGGATTTACGGACTACCGGTGATGTCTGTGAACTCACCGTCTACGTTGAACAACTGGGGGCCGGAATCATCAGATGCTGTTTGTGGGACATTACATGAAGAAAAGGTTGGAGTGTTACACTGAACTGGGCCAGGATCGTAGTGTGACACTTAGGAACGTATGATGGAGTGGAACACTAAAATATGCACAGACCGTAGTGGAACACTGAGATGAAAAGGGTGTCGTGGACACTGAAGAGGGCCTGGTTGTAGTGTACACTGAATAGTATCGTGTGACTGGCCTCGTGTCGTGAGAAGCAGTTGATTGTAATATATTTTAAATGTTACTTAATTTATTATTTTAGCATAGAGATATATATATAGTGACACAGTAGTGTCAAGAGTTGTACCCTGTGTAGGGTTATGAATTATTTATTATTTTAGTAATGCTAATTATAATTTATTATAGTAACATGTACATATTATTATTATATCATAGTTCAAACACCTCTAGACCAAAGATAGTTGATTTTTATATATTAAAGATTAATTTATTAATGTGTGTATTTATGTATCCCGAACTCTTTATTACAAAAGGAGTAAATAATGCCACCTTCTTTTAAAAATTACTTTTTTGTAATAGGAAGGAATAGATGAGACGGGAGAAAGGGACTACATAGCAGGTACACTTCAGTCTGGGGAACACAAAGTGGTCATTGCAGTGATGTATAATCCACCACAGAACTGCAAGAGGCCAAGAGAGGAATATGAAGAGAGCAACAGAGCAATGGTGGACACACTTGCTGAGGTGGCAAGAAGAGCTCACTCCAGCAGAGCAAAGTTGCTGGTTATGGGGGATTTCAACCACAGGGAGATTGACTGGGAAAACCTGGAGCCACATGGGGGTCCCGAAACATGGAGAGCCAGGATGTTGGACGTGGTGCTGGAAAACCTCATGCACCAACATGTTAAGGGCACTACCAGAGTGAGAGGGAGGATGAACCGCAAGATTGGACCTTGTGTTCACCCCGGGCACTCAGATATTGAGGACATCAAGTATGAGAGTCCCTAGGAGCTAGCACCACGTGGTTCTGTGCTTTGAATACATAGTAGAGCTGCAAGTGGAAAAAATAACAGGGGTTGAATGGGAAAGCCTGACTATAAAAGAGGGGACTACATAGGGTTGAAGAACTTCCTGCGGGAGGTCCAGTGGACAGAGAACTGGCAGGAAAGCCATAAATGAAATGATGGAATATGCAACAACAAAATGCAAGGAGGCAGTGGAAAGGCTTATTCCCAAGGGCAACAGTAACAACGGAAGACCAGAACGGACCCTGGTTTACCCGACGTTGTAAGGAGGGAAAAACAAAATGCAATAGAGAATGGAAAAAGTACAGAAGGCAGAGAACACAACGAAAATAGGAGATCAGTCGCAGAGCCAGGAATGAGTACGCACAGGGAAGGAGGGAGGCCCAGCGACAGTATGAAAATGAAAATAGCATCGAGAATCAAGACTGACCCGAAACTGTTGTAAAAGCCCCATCAGGAGGAAGACAACAGTCAAAGACCAGGTGATCAATTAAGGACAGAAGGTGGAGAACTCACAAGAAATGATCGGAGTATGTGAGGAGCGGAAAAGGGGATTTAAGGAAGTTTTTACAGTAAGACAGGAAGGGCTGTGGGGAAAACAGTACAGAAGATAACATCAAGAGGGAATATACCAACAAGTGTTGGATGACATACGAACAACTGAGGAGGTGAAGAAGCTCTTAAGTGACCTTGACACCTCAAAGGCGATGGGGCCGGACAACATCTCCCCATGGGTCCTTAGAGAAGGAGCAGAGATGCTGTGCGTGCCTCTAACCACAATCTTCAACAACATCCCTTGAAACTGGGCAACTACCTGAGAAATGGAAGACAGCTAATGTAGTCCCCATATTTAAGAAAGGAAACAGAGACGAGGCACTAAACTACAGACCTGTGTCTCTGACATGTATTGTGTGCAAAGCCATGGAGAAGATTATCAGGAGGAGAGTGGTCGAACACCTGGAAAGGAACAAGATTATAAATGAAAACCAGCATGGGTTCATGGAAGGCAAATCTTGTATCACAAACCTCCTGGAGTTTTATGACAAGGTAACAGAAGTAAGACACGAGAGAGAGGGGTGGGTAGATAGCGTTTTCCTAGACTGCAGGAAGGCCTTTGACAGTTCCCCACAAGAGATTAGTGCAGAAGCTGGAGGATCAGGCGCACGTAAAAGGGAGGGCACTGCAATGGATAAGGGAATACCTGACAGGGAGGCAGCAACGAGTCATGGTACGTGAAGAGGTATCACAGTGGGCGCCTGTTACGAGCGGGGTCCCACAGGGGTCAGTTCTAGGACCAGTGCTATTTTTGATATATGTGAACGACATGATGGAAGGAATAGACTCTGAAGTGTCCCTGTTCGCAGATGACGTGAAGTTGATGAGAAGAATTAAATTGGACGAGGATGAGGCAGGACTGCAAAGAGACCTGGACAGGCTGGACATGTGGTCCAGCAACTGGCTTCTCGAATTCAATCCAGCCAAATGCAAAGTCATGAAGATTGGGGAGGGGCAAAGAAGACCGCAGACAGAGTATAGGCTAGGTGGACAAAGACTACAGACCTCACTCAGGGAGAAAGACCTTGGGGTGACCATAACACCGAGCACATCACCGGAGGCACACATCAACCATATAACCGCTGCAGCATACGGGCACCTGGCAAACCTGAGAATAGCGTTCCGATACCTTAATAAGGAATCGTTCAAGACACTGTACACTGTGTATGTTAGGCCCATACTGGGCCCACAGTATGGAACCCACACCTGGTCAAGCACGTCAAGAAGTTAGAGAAAGTACAAAGGTTTGCAACAAGGCTAGTCCCAGAGCTCAAGGGAATGTCGTACGAGGAAAGGTTAAGGGAAATCGGACTGACGACATTGGAGGACAGAAGGGTCAGGGGAGACATGATAACGACATACAAGATACTGCGGGGAATAGACAAGGTGGACAGAGATAGGATGTTCCAGAGAGGGGACACAGGGACAAGGGGTCACAACTGGAAGCTGAAGACTCAGACGAGTCACAGGGACGTTAGGAAGTATTTCTTCAGTCATAGAGTTGTCAGCAAGTGGAATAGCCTAGCAAGTGAAGTAGTGGAGGCAGGAACCATACATAGTTTTAAGAAGAGGTATGACAAAGCTCAGGAAGCAGAGAGAGAGAGGATCCAGTTGCGATCAGTGAAGAGGCGGGGCCAGGAGCTGAGTCTCGACCCCTGCAACCACAATTAGGTGAGTACAATTAGGTGAGTACACATATATACATATATATGTGTGTGTGTGTGTGTGTGTGTGTAATTGTACAGTATGTAAGTACGATTATACTGCAGAAATTAAAGGTATGTATATTTGTTTGGGGGCAGGGGAGAGATAGAGGAGGGGAGGGGAGGTTCAAGAGTGTGGGGAGGGGAAAGAGGAAGGGGAGAGGAAGAGAGTATTGTTTGTTTTACCAAAGGTTATGAAATAGAGTTTCGTATTTTTATCAAATAAAACCAAAGAGAGTAAACAATGTAATAGGTGACCGCAACTCCTTCTAACTCCTACCAACACCTTCAACAAAGTTTGTGTAGGTGTGATCTAAGTTACCATTATCACCTGTGTAGGTGTGATCTAAGTTACCATTATCACCTCTGTATCCACATCGCTTTACCTTTTTTTGTATTAAGATGTGAGAGGTAAAAAGGTACTAAAGAACACCAGAATATTCTACTACAATAAATCTTGCTAATATGTAGTCGTGTGAGGAAATTGTTTGGTGATACCAACAAGATGAGGAAAAACACACTTATGTACAATTCAGTTTTCTTCAATAAATGTCCTGAACTGTACATAAGTCTCATTATCCACATATGTTTTCAAAGTAATCATTATCTCCTGCATCACCACAACGTTTTTCTGACCTTACTTTAAAATATGAGAGGGATAAAAATATCAAGAGGTAAGATCAACATCTTATTAGAACACTCACTACTACTTACCTCCTCAGGTAAACTTGCTTAAGGAGTTGTGGATCCTTCAAATTGTTCCCAGTCACCATTATCGCCCTTACCATATTTCCTTATGATTTATAAGAGAGAAAAAGAATAAAAAGTGAGAGGATAATGCCAAACTTGTAAACATGTTGACCACCACCACTCTCACACACGCTCAGTCCATTGATAATGAAGCGATCTTCCGCCTTCCCTCCCTCCCTATCTACCTACCTACCTACTATTCTACCTCCTCTCTACACCTAGTTTCCTCCCTGCCTTCCTACACAGTTGTGTGTGTTAAGTTTTCTACGTCACACTACACCTCGCCCTCACTCTTCCTCTAAGTAATTCCATCTGAACACTATTTAAATTAAGAAATTAAAAACTATGACATATAAATAGAAGAATCAAGTTTAAAATAATTGGCCTCACCATGGTGGTGTATCCGGACGGGAAGTTCTTCTCTGGCTGGACTACGGTACGAGTCTACCCGGGTGGATGTATTTACTCAGCACAGATTGTGTGTGTCCTCCTCTGTAATTACATCTACCTGTATATAAGGATATTAAAACATTTGTTCTAATATCATATATGGGTAATGCTTCATGGTGAGGCTACATTTGAAGAGTTAAGTTCCTCTTTGAGGAAATGCTGTGTTTGGGGTTCACAGCTCTCAACGTCCCCCTCAAATGTACTATAACAGTTTCTTGCTTTCTTTTATGATAAGAAAACTATTTTTTTAGTCCGATTTAGAGTGTGAGTGTAAATCACATTATCGCTAATTGTTAAAGAGACTTGAGTGTGTGTGAGAGTTTAGAGAACATTAGCACACATCACAAATTGTGCAGAGATTGACCAAGTCTCTGAACAAACATCAACAGAGAAACGTTGTTGCATTAAAGGCTTTCCTGCAAATACTGTCTTTTCTACACCTTTTTAAATAGCACACAACATCACTTATATTTTCAAACAATAATACTTGGTAATTTAACAAAGAAAGATTTATGAGTAATTACCAAAATTACAAAATTTTATCCCAACATTTAAAATTTGTTTAAAGAGCACTGCAAGAAATAGTAATGAAAACTATTCTCTAAATGGAAAATAAATTGTTTATTTACTTTCACAATATACATTTTTAACTGCTAAAAGCCGACTACAGTTTATCCAGTGAAGTTTTATTACACAATGAAAAAATTAGTGTAGATGATTTATATGTCTAAAACAATGTTCTTTGTAGTCAGAGTCTCTAACTCGCCAGCATTTCTCATCATACCTTCACCTGTAATTTGTCGTGACACCTTCACCTGTAAATCGTCTTAAAGATCAATAAGGCACAATATTGTGACTGAAACAATTCATAAATAACCCGCAAACAGGAAAGAGAAGCTTACGACGAGGGTTAATTGTGTAATTCGTTTTACTTATGCACCTTTAGTTCAATTTACACAATTATCTGTAGTTCACCTTCCACATTCACTTACATAAATTAGCAAATAAAACTGTGAACATCTCCATATAATTACTTAATCAACAAACTTTCACAAGAACAACATTAGCATTCACTAGACTGAGAGAATACAAATAAGAATTAATACAAAAAAATATGGGAACTTGGTGGGGAGGTTGGATGATGGATCACCAGAGTGAGTTTGGTCAATAGGTCAAGTTTCGCTGGAAAAGTTTTATTATATTTTTTTTTATTATTCCTGTTAATATCATTTGATTATATATCTGGATAAAGGTATAAATAAAAAAAATATAATGTTTTGATGAGTACTCGTGTCATATACACTAAACTATACACCACCAGAAAATTGTAATATGAATTAATTTTTTTTATGGGTTACTCATCTTGTGCACTTGCAAGACATACAGGGGTTTTCATAAGTGTACACACTAGCACTTACATCATGTATACATTTCCTCACGGCACCCCACACATATACGATCATGCATGTACACACAAGCACATGCATACGCATTTACGATATAAGAATCTTCATAATAATGTGTCACACACACATATTCCATAAAAATCTGTTGGGAAAATTTAAGATTATAAAGTAACAACTCGGGAAAACTGGATTTCGATAATAAAATTGTAGTAATTGTTACGACTTTGATGTCGTAACTTAAATAAAATGGTCGTGGCCCCTAAAGGCTGCTCACACTGCTGTTTAGGGGTTAAAAAAAAATACTCTGAAATACACAGAAAACCCTTTGGGGCCAGCAGTACTCATATTAAACAATATTTAATTATTATCATGAAGGAAGGACAAAAACTTACCTATAAAAAAAATATATCATATTAATAGTACTTATATGCAACTTATAACTACTAAAAAAAACCCCACCACACTCCAGTTCACATTAATACACTAGCACACTGCTGCTAATGAGTTAAAATAAATGATCAGGGATGCTACATGACGTACACTCCCCGGTCTTCACTTCTGTCTGGTAGACTAATTAGCAGAAGGCAAAACACCATACAGTACTCTCGCATAAACAGGCCTCTGCATACTAGGACCTTGCAAATAAACATGAGAGCATTTAAATACAAACACCTATAGTATACACTAAAAAACTTACCAAAATTACCTGCTCAAACTACCGCCCAAACATGATGACTTTACCCCTGTCACCACCCGACTCGTACTGAACTAAACACCTCTCATCTGCTCCTGTCCTGCCACTGCCTGACTGACAGGACTAAAACGCGTTCGTTTTCAGGAAATAATACACGCCCACTATCAGTATACTACACGGTAAATTATATTGTATATGGAGCGTTATTTTATATAAATATTTTTTTACAGTACTCCGTAATATCCCTTCCCTGCCCCAAAGGTCTCACTAGCTAGGTGAACCCAGTCGGCTGCAAATAGTCGAGGCAAAAAAAAAAGAAAATGCAAATGGGATATGATATTATATATGGAGCGCTATTTTATATAAATATTTTTTTTTTACAGAACTCCGTAATAGTAACCTGGTCAGCACATCTCTTTGTTAATTAATGTCTCCCATTAATGTTGGTAGGTACTGTAATGTATAAAAGTTGGCATTTAATGCAACATAAATGTTATGGTTCACTACGTAATGTACTGATGAATAGATTTCAGCATGTATTATATGAATGTTGTGATATATTATGTTACATTAATGTAAATGTTTAGGGTATAAAATAAAGATAAAGACTAAGTGGACTGCGGCCTCAGTGACCATCGTCAACCATCATAATTATATCTACCAACTTCCAGTTAAGAATATTCGCTCAATTTTAATATATATTTTTTAGGTGGCAAATCTTTGTGTGAGGTTTAAATATTTATCATGCAATGAATGGAAATCATTCATTTAATTCAATATTCCGGTCTGTTAAAAGTGGTTTAAACAACTGCAACAAATGTTTCTTTACAAATATAATATATGAAGATTGATAAGAGTTGCAGATGGAAGTTGAGAGCTCAACAATTATTATAAAGTTTAACAATAATTATCATTACTCAAATAATAAACACCCACAATAATTTTTAGTAAAAAGATTAAAAAAACTTCTCTCCCTACTTCCTTCTACCACTGTTTCTTCTTCTACGACTTCCACTTCTTCTTCTCCCTCTTCTTGTTCCCGTTCTTTTTCCTGCTGCCTCAGTCTTTTCTGTTAGCGTGACTTCGTAAATGGTCTAAGTTCGGACCGAAACATCGTCGTGAATTCCTCTCTTTCGTATGGCGGTTATTTGTGTAAAATTCATAATGGAATGCTTGCATTTTTAACAAAATATTTCTGATAATAAATGAAAGATAAAGGAGAAGAACAAAGCGAAAACCGAATATCTATTTTAATTAATTGAACTGCTGATTAATGTTAAGAGTGTTAGTTAACTACAGTTTATTAGGTTAAAACAGTATTGTGATCTCTTGTTATCACTATCATCATTACTAAATATTAATAAAGCAATAAATTATGTTAATCAGTGTATAGTTTATAGTGGCGAGAAAACTACGCACTTGACTGAACAAACTTTTAATGAGATCTGTGTTGATGTTTATTATATCTTAACTTGGTCAATATCAACATTCTCTGACAATGTGTTATAATGTGTTCTTCACTCTTACTCACACTCTCATAGCAAAATTGTCTCATATCAAAAAATATAAAATAATTCTTACTCTTGAGGGAGATGTTGAGAGTTGGTAGTTGGTAACACAGTATTTCCTCAGAGAGGAAGTTAACTTGAACAATGACTTCCCTCCACACTAAACATTGTACAAATATGATACTAGAATAAAAGTGTTACAATACCAGTATATACAACTAGATGTGATAACAGGGAAGGACAGGCAAGAAATCTGCGTCAAGTAAATACGTCCTCCAAGCAAGTTCAGAAACGTCGTCCAGCCAGAACATAAAAATTTGTTCTCCGTCCAGACTACCATGGAGAGGCCATTATTTTTCAGTTTGTTTCTTCTGTTCATATTTCCTACTTTTTAATTTTTGAGTTAAGGTTTCTGCATGTTTTATACATATTACAACATGATCTTTGTAACTTTGGTGTTAATGTATTAAACAACTTGATCCTTGTATTTCTCATGTATCTGCGAAATGAGTTTTTTATATGTGTTTACTATGCATAACGTGTGGTCATTTTCATCTCTTCTGATACTGTGTATGACAACATAGTCTGTATAGGTGTGTTGTAACTGTGTAAAGTCAAGTTCTTTGTATCTGGTATTACTATTTACATGTATAACGAAAGAACATTTGTTGCTTTAGTGTTACAATGACAATGACTCATTAAAAGAAGTTATTTTAATTACAGTGTAAGTCAACATAACTGGTGAGAGAAAATGATAAATCAGGAAATGTAAGAATGGAAGTGAATGGAAACTTATGAAACATTACACAACCCAGGTGACATAACTAATATATGTTCACTTTAACAGGAAAACACAGAGTTTATTTGTTAGACCGTCTCACAGAGCTTCAGTCTCCTCATATAAACACCTGAAAACTTATAAGAACTAACATCTGTTACACTGGATTTACTTTGCTTCTTTATCCTCTCTGTCACATGTTTTCACTGAATCTGTAAATTCAGCAAACTATTTTATTTCTAAATATAAGTTTCATAATAACCTACATTTTGAAGTTGTAACTTTTCATGACTTTTTGGTTAATCCTGAACCATTATCATGCAGACACATCTGTTTAAAATAGAACGACACGAGTTTCGTAAAATTCTTATTCAAATTTATAGGTTAGTTGTAAGTTATTCTCCTTTATATAAATACTGATAAGTTAACGTATTTAATATAAACACTTCATCCACTCTAAATCAACTCTAAATCTGCTCTAAATTAACTCCATTCCTAACTCAAGGTATTTTGGTTTTTCTATCACTGTTAGTCACAACTTTGCTCTACGCTCTGGTTTGTTCACCTAGCAAGTTTATTCTCCTGCATTTCTGACGTCCTCTTATCCTCGGTTGACTTTTACACAGGAACCACTCATGGTCTCCAACAGTCCTTGGTTACAGAAAGTACCCACTATTAGAGTTCTTTATTCATACCTGTTGTCGTCAGATGAATCTTAATCAAATACAACAACGTTCCGTTTTCAACTTGTAACCCACAGGTGCACGGCAGGTGAAGGTGAATCTCAGTTCTGTAATACGACATGGCAGGCGAAACCAGTTTACTTGCTGTTTGATGATCTTGCAAGGCAGTGCTTATGGTGGAAACCTTGTTTGATGATTGTTGATCTTATTCCTGTTGTAGTTACTGATATGTTAATTTTATTGGTCATGAATTTCATACTAAAAAGGAAGCCTTCAATTAATGCTTCCCCGCAGACTCTGATCAAAGGGTCGGTATGGCTTTATTCTTCACTGTGGCATTCTTTTCCGGTGATGTTTGTGCCGGATCTACCACTATGGTTCCTTGCCCAGGTAAAGCCGGTAGGGCTTGCCATCTGCG
>NC_069423.1:51439568-51455795 GCF_026875155.1 Cherax quadricarinatus | reverse complement strand
AACCTGCCGTACGAATGGGGTTTTGCCACGACCTGGCCAGTAACGACTGTGTGGTGTCACAACCTGGCCAGCATGACTGTGTTTTGTCACAACCTGGCCAGTACGACTGTGTGTTGCCACAACCCTTTGCCAGTACGACTGTGTGTTGTCTCAACCTGGCCAGTACGACTGTGTGTTGCCACAACCTGGTCAGTACGACTGTGTTGTCACAACCTGGAAAGTACGACTGTGTGTTGTCAAAACCTGGCTAGTACGACTGTGTGTTGTCACAATCTGGCCAGTACGACTGTGTGTTGTCAAAACCTGGCTAGTACGACTGTGTGTTGTCAAAAGCTTGCCAGTACGAATGCGTGTTGCCACAACCTGGCCAGTGCGACTGTGTGTTGTCACAACCTGGCCAGTACGACTGTGTGTTGTCTCAACCTGGCCAGTATGAATGTGCGTTGCCACAACCTGGCCAGAACGACTGTGTGTTGTCACAACCTGGCCAGTACGACTGTGTGTTGTCACAACCTGTCAAGTACGACTCTGTGTTGCTACAACCTGGCCAGTACGACTGTGTGTTGTCAAAAGCTTGCCAGTACGAATGCGTGTTGCCACAACCTGGCCAGTACGACTGTTTGTTGTAACAACCTGGCCAGTACGACTGTGTGTTGTCTCAACCTGGCCAGTATGAATGTGCGTTGCCACAACCTGGCCAGAATGACTGTGTGTTGTCACAACCTGGCCAGTACGACTGTGTGTTGTCACAACCTAGCCAGTACAACTGTGTGTTGTCACTACCTGGCCAGTACGACTGTGTGTTGCAACAACCTGGCCATTACGACTGTGTGTTGCCACAACCTGGAAAGTACGACTGTGTGTTGTAAAACCTGGCCAGTACGACTGTGTGTTGTCACAAACTGGGCAGTACCACTGTGTGTTTTTACTACCTGGCCAGTACCACTGTGTGTTTCTACTACCTGGTCAGTACGACTGTGTGTTGTCAGAAACTGGCCAGTACGACTGTGTTGTCACAACCTGGCCAGTACGAATGCTTGTTGCCACAACCTGGCCAGTACGACTGTGTGTTGTCACAACCTGCCCAGTACGAATGTGTGTTGCCACAACCTGGCCAGTACGAATGTGTGTTGCCACAACCTGGCCAGTACGACTGTGTTGTCACAACCTGCCCAGTACGACTGTGCGTTGTCACAACCTGGCCAGTACGACTGTGTGGTGTCACAACCTGGCCAGCACGACTGTGTGTTGTCACAACCTGGCCAGTACGACTGTGTGTTGCCACAACCTTGCCAGTACGACTGTGTGTTGTCACAACCTGGCCAGTACGACTGTGTGTTGCCACAACCTGGTCAGTACGACTGTGTTTTCACAACCTGGAAAAGAACGGACTGTGTTTTGTCAAAACCTGGCTAGTACGACTGTGTGTTGTCCACAAACTGGCCAGTACGACTGTGTGTTTCTCAACCTGGCCAGTACGACTGTTGTCGTCACAACCTGGGCCAGTGCCGGCAGTGTGTTGGTCACACCCTGGCAGTACACTGTGTATAGTTCACAACCGGCCATGCGGCAGTGTGTTTTGTCCACAACCTGTCGAACTGGTAAGGATAATGCAAGTCAAAAGCTTTTTCTATTTGTGTTTATTTCGTGCCCTTTACACCCAGGAAAAACAGGCCTTTGGGACGCCTGGGTTGTAATAGGTAAAAAAGAAAAAGTACAGTAAGTCCAATAACAGCATACTAAAACACATACACAAGGAAAGTTTGTGTATGCAATAATTTCGCAAAAATCATTCTTAACCCTAACGGAAAAAAATGTATTTCATTGTGTTTGTTTATATTAAATTATTGTAAACTTATCTACAACATTTTTAAGTAAATTAGGCGAAAATCAATTTAAATTAAATTAAAGTAGGTAAGTTTTTTAAGGTGTCTTTTAGAATAAAGTTATTAGTTTTTACTTAACATAAATGAAAAAAAATATCTTTAAACGCACAGAGAAATATAAGAAAGGACTCAATTTTTACAATGAGGTTTGTTAAACAGACCAGTTTCACCCATTCGGATATTTGGGATATTGGCAGTTTGGAAGAGTATCTAATATTAAAAAAACCTTTTTTTCATATATGCTTCTAAACTGTTGCTGCCTGAGCGCCTCTGCAAAGACGTGATTATGTGTGAGTGAGGTGAAGGTGTTGAATGATGATGAAAGTATTTCTTTCCTTTTTTGGGGAATTTTTTATATTTATATAACGTGGGTTGCACCAGCGAGATCCACTGACGTGTTATTCCCGAGTAGGAATAACCCCACCATGGTTACTGTCAGGAGGCTGGAGTGGGAATAACACCACCGATGCTACTGTCAGGGAGGCTGGAGTGGGAATAACACCGCCGATGCTACTGTCATGGAGGCTGAAGTGGTAATAACACCAACCGATCTACTCTCAGGAGGCTGATGTGGGCATAACATCACCGATGCTACTGTCAGGGAGGCTGGAGTGGGAATAACATCACCGATGCTACTGTCAGGGAGGCAGAGTGGTAATAACACCACGATGCTTACTGCATGGAGGCTGAGTGGAATAACATCACCGATGCTACTGTCGGGAGGCTGGAGTGGGAATAAACACCACCGATGCTACTGTCAGGGAGGCCTGAAGTGGTAATAAACTACCACCGATGCTACAGTCAGGGAGGCTGGAGTGGGGATAACACCACCGATGCTACTGTCCAGGAGGCTAAGTGAGAATAACATCACCGATGGCTACTGTTCCGGGAGGATGGTTGACGCTTTTTGAATCCAAAGCATAATAATAACAATAATAATTAATAATCACATAAACATAATGATAATAATAACCATAATAATAATAATAAATTGTAATGAATTATAATATAATTGGCGACCACTGGTCAGCCTCAGAAGTACTCTGAGTTACCAAACCTTGCCACGTGGAGGCCAGTGGTTCGTCCTGTTAAGGTCCCCCCCCCCTCGCCTTCCCCAGGTTCATGTGTCCAGGAATCCCGTCCGTGGGCCCCCGGATGTCTCCCCTTCCTCATTTCCTTTCCCTAAGGCAGCCTCCGCCTCTCTTTCTCTCTCTGCCTTCCACCTCACTTCCCCAGGTTTCATGTATCCAGGAATCCATCGTTCTGCCTCCGGATGTTTTCCCTCCTAACTCCCTAAGGTTCAGCTCACCAACCTGTTTCTTGCTGTCCCAGGTTCATGTATCCAGGAATCCTTCCGTCTACCGCCGGATTATTCGTCCCTCCCCACTTACCCAAGGTCCAGCCTCAACTGCATGTATTCTTGCCTTGCCAAGGTTCATGTATCCAGGGATCCATCCGTTCGCTCCCAGATGTCTCCCCTTCCCACGTACCCAAGGTCCACCTCAACACCACCTCCTCAAGTTTCATGTAATCCAGGAATTCCATCCGCCTCGCTTCGATGTCTTTTCCCTTTTTTTTTTTTGTCCCCATTACCCTAAGGTCGGCGGTGCCTACCCCGGATCAGTGCCTCCAGGAGTCCACTTATGTCACTGAGTGGACTCCCTTCCCACTTCCCCCCAAGTTCAGCGGTGCCTTCCCCGGATCAGTGTCTCCAGGAGTCCACTTAGTCACCTTGATGACTCCCATTTCCCACTTCCCAAGTCAGCGGTATTCTTACCATTCCCAGGATCATGTATCCAGGAATCCGTCCGGCTTAACCGACGGATATCTTCCCTCCCACTTACCCAAGGTCAGCCTCAACTGCAATGTATTCTTGCCTTGCACAGGTTCATGTATCCAGGAACCATCCGCTCCGCATCCGGATGTCTCCCCTTCCCCACTTACTAAGTCAGCCTTCAACAACAACCTCCTCAGGTCAGGTATTCCAGAATCCTCCGCTCGCTCCGGATGTCTTCCCTTCCCCAGTTCCCAAGTCGGCGGTGCCTTCCCCGGAATCATGTCCCTCCAGGAATACACTTATGTCACCTCAGTGGACTCCCTTTCCCCACTTCCCCAGAGTCAGCGGTGCCTTCCCCGATCCAGTGTCCTCCAGGAGTCCACTTGTTCACCCTGAGTGGACGCCCTTCCCACTTCCCCAGAGGTCAGCAGTGCCTTCCCCGGATCAGTGTCCTGCAGGAGTCTCACTATGTCACCCAGGTGGACTCCCGTCCCCACTTCCCCAAGTCACGGTTGCCACCCTTCAGAGTGAACCTCGCTGCATGGAAAACTTGTCTTTGTCTAGCTGGTCAACGGTAGAGACTTTCCAGGTGGTGGAATTAACTGGAAGGACACAACAGAAAACTGCGTCCAGTAATTACACCAACAAGACAGCCTGGACCGTAGGTCAGCTAGACGCCACCAACGGCCTCAACAGTTCCGCCCACCCCCGAGTGGCTAATTAACGGAAATTTTGGAAATCCTTTTATGTTACACTGATGAAAATATACTGAGAACAGTTTGTTTTTTTACTTCATTTATCGTTTAAAAGTATTGGTGAGTGTTTATTATGCAGAAGAATACCCAAATGTTGTTAATTTTGCCACCACCAGCATTACTATGTAAATATACACTGCTTTCATTTTTGTTTATTTATTCCGTCCTTTTACATTTGGCAACTGAAAGCCTAACAAGCGCAGAAAATTGTTTGCATACACATATATAGAATTTCCACACATAATTTATACGTTAAAACCACATTTCACCTTACTCATCATCATAATACATACACATGGCATGCATACAAAATCACACACAATTCCCAAGTACTACCAGATACGCCACACACACTGTACACAGTATAGCTGCTATCACTATAATATGTCTGAGATCACACATACATGCACACAAATATATCACTCCAAAGCCCCATCCCAACCCACGAACACTTATGTACACATACATGTGTAACACATTCTCATAGACATACATGTACTCGTCCACATGATTAAACAATGTAGCAAGACAATATATGGGAAAATTTAGATATGGTATTTGCTTCCAATTATTCAGATATATAAGACACAAAAATGTTGGTTTACAGTAATTTGAGAACATGGTTATGTGGTACTTGTGAATATTTAAGATTGACAGCTGTACCACGGAACTGTGCTGACAGCAGGATCAGCCAGCTGACAGTGCACCACGGAACTGTGCTCTTCTTTACATGCATAATTATGTAGATCATACAAGTTTTTTTTGATGTTTTTAACTTTCACTTCATCCTACACATATACATCACTACCAACACACATATATACAATACATGTGTACACCTATACATCACTACAAACACACTATATACATACAGTTTACACATATACATCACTACAAACCACATATATACATAACATTTTACACCATTTCATCACTACAAACACACATAAATACATACATGTGAGTACACAATACATCACTACAAACACAACATATATACATACTTGTACACATGATACATCACTACAAACACCCATATATACATAACATGGTACAATATACAAACAACTATAACACCATATATACATACAGTGTACACATATAAATCCCTACAAACACACATATATACATAAATGTCACACATATACATCACTACAAACACAACATATATACATACTTGTGTACACATATACTTCACTACAAACACACATATATACATACAGGTGTACACCTATACATCACTACAAACTACACATAATACATACATGTGTACACATATACATCACTACAAACACACATATAAACATACATGTGTACACATATACATCACACAAACACACATTATACATACATGTGTACACAATACACACTACAACACACATATATAACCATACATGTGTACACATATACCATCACACAAACACACATATATACATACATGTGTACACATATACAATCACTACAAACACATATATACATACATGGTACACATATACATCACTACAAAACACACATATATACATACAATGTGTACACATATACATCACCTACAAACACACATATATACATACATTGAACACCATATACACACTACAAACACACTATATCCATAAATGTGTACACATATACATCACTACAAAACACACATAATATACATACATGTGTACACATATACATCACTACAAACCACACATATATACATACATGTGTACACATATACATCACTACAAACACACATATATACATACATGTGTACACATATACATCACTACAAACACACATATATACATACATGTGTACACATATACATCACTACACACACACATATATACATACATGGTACAATATACATCACTAACCAACACACATATATAATACATGTGTACACATATACATCACTACATACACACATATATACAACATTGTATCCATATATCATTCACTACAACCACACATATTTACATACATGTGTTACACATAACATCACACAAACACACATATGAACTTACATGTGTAACCACATATACATCACTACAAACAACACACATATATACATACATGTGTACACATATACATCACTACAACACACATATATACATACATGTGTACACATATACATCACTACAAACACACTACTACCAACACACATATATACATACATGTGTACACATATACATCACTACAAACTCACTACTACCAACACACATATATACATACATGTGTACACACATGCATCACTACAAACTCACACTACTTCCAACACACATATAACATACAGGTGTACATACATACATCACTACAACACACTACTTTCCAATACACATACATACATGTGACACACATAACATAACCTACAAACCTCACTACTTCCAAACCACCCATATATACATACATGTGTACATACATACACACTACACACTACTTCCAATACACATAACATACATGTGTACACACATGCTTCACTACAAACAAATTTTTAAAAATTATTACTACTCAACCAACACACATATAACATCATGTTACACACATGCAACACTACAAACACTCTACTGACCAACCACACATAATAAATACATGTGTACACACTTAATCACTACAAACTCACTCTTCCAACACACATATATACATATATGTGTACACATATACATCACTACAAACACACTACTACCACCACACATAGGACATCCATGTGTATCACATATACATCACTACAAACACCGACTACCAACAACATATCTACATACATGTGGTACACATATACATCACGACAAACACACTACTACCAACACACATATATACATACATGTGTACAACACATACATCACTACAAACCACTACGTACCAACACACATACAACATGTGTACACACATACATCACTACAAACACACTACTACCAACACACATATTTACATTACAGTGTACACACATACTCACTACAAACACACTACTACCAACACACATATATACATACATGTGGTACATACATACATCACTACTAACTCACTACTTCCAACACACATATATACATACAGTGTACCAATACATCACTACAAAACAACACTACTAGCCCAACCACAATATACATAAACAATGTGTACAACATGTACATCACTACAAACACACTACTACCAACAACACACATATATACATACATGTGGTACACACATACATCACTTTCTACAAACACACTACTACCAACACACATGTATACAGACATGTGTACACACATACATGCCAACAAACACACTACTACCAACACAGGAATACATACATGTGTACATACATACATCACTACAAACACACTACTACCAACACACATGAATACATACATGTGTACACAATACATACATCACTACAACACTACTACTAGTCACCCACATATATCATACATGTGTACACACTACATCACTACAAACACACTACTTACCAAACACACCTGTATACATACATGTGTACACACAGACATCACTACAAACACACTACTACCACACACGTATATACATACAAGTGTACATACATACATCACAACAACACACGACTACCAACACACATGTATACATACATGTGTAGTACACACATACTCACTACAAACTCACTACTAACCAACACACATAATACATACATGTGTACAAACATACATCACTACAAACACACTACTAACCCAACACACATATATACATACATGTGGTACAATACAATCACTTCAAACACACTATACTACCAAACACACAAATACATACAGTGGACACACATACATCACTACAGACACACTGCTACCAACACACCATATATACATACATGTGTTACACACATACATCATCTAACAAACACACTACTACTACCACACACCTATATACATACATGTGTACAACACATACATCACAAAAACACACTACTACCAACACACATATAAAACATACAATGTGTACCACACAGACAACACAACAAACACACTACTACCAACACACATATATACATACATGTGTACACACATACATTCACTACAAACACACTACTACCGTAACACATATATACATACATGGTCACACATACATCACTACACAACCACTACTACCAACACACATATATACATACATTTTAAGCACACATACATCACTACAAACACACTACTACCAACACAATATATAACATACATTGTACACACATAACATCAACTACAAACACACTACTACCAACAACACATCATATATACATACATGTGTACACACATACATCACTACAAACACACTACTAACCAAACACACTATATACATACATGTGTACACACAATACATCACACAACACACTACTACGCAACCACATATATACATACATGTGTACAACTCCTACATCACTCCAAACAACACTACTACCAACACATATATACAACATGTGTACACACATACACTCACTGCAAACACACTACTACCTAACACTAAATACATACATGTGTTCACACATAAATCCCACTACAAACTACACTACTACCAACACATAATACATACATGTGTACACTCTTAACACACTACAAACACACTACACCAACTCACATAAGACATACATTGTACACACATTAAATCACTACAACCACACTACTACCAACACATATATACATACATGTGTACAACACATACATCACTACAAACACACACTACCCAACACACTAAATACATACATGTTCCCCTCATACATCACTACAAACACACGACTACCAACACACAATATACATACATGTGTACAAACACATACATCAACTACAAACACTCTACTACAACACACATTTATACATACATGTGTAACACACATCATCACTACAAACACACTACTACCAACACATATATATCATACAGTGTAACACACATACATCACTACAAACACACTACTACCAACACATAGATACATACATGTGTACACTCATACATCCCACTACAAACACACACTACCAACACATAGATACATACATGTGTACACACAATTACATCTCTACAAACCACACTACTGCCATCTCACATATACATACACTGTAACACCATAACCATCACTACAACCACGACTACCCAACACACATATTTACATACTTTGTACACACATACATCACTACACTACATACACACTACTATCACCCACTTATATACATACATAGGTACACGTTATCATAGACATATACCAACACTCTCCCCCTCAACCATTGTTTAATTAAAAATTAATATTGTAATAACTGTGTATGAAATTTTAATAATTTTTTTTGTTTATCATCATTTAAATTTTCTCTAAGAAAGTGCAAGAAGTTCTAATTTTTTGATGAAATAATGTGTAACAGAATGTAAATATGTGAAGAAATTAACTTAACTTGAAGACATGTGGTTAGATAAAGAAGATATTCAGAAGAATAAACACTTTGTTTAAGTAAATTAATTATTAAATAACTTTCCTCAATTCTGACTACTTACACTTCTCTCACCCTCTTATTAATGACTTAAAAAAACATTCCACCAACAACAGACAAAAAATAAAAACTTTCCGTGATTAGAAAAAAATAAAAAACTCTCGACTTGGATGATTCCGATCTGTTGACAATAAATTTTGGCGTGGCTGCCACGACCTGCCAGTACACTGTGTGTGCCCAACCTGCAGTACGACTGGTGTTTGTCACAACCTGGCCAGTAACGACTGTGAGTTGCCACAACTTGGCCAGTAAGACTGTGTTTACAAAACCTGCCAGTACGACTGGGTGTGCCACAACCTGGCCAGTACGACTGTGTGTCCAAACCTGGCCAGTAACGACTGTCTTGCCAGAACCTGGCTAGTACGACGTGTGTTGTCCAACCTGGCCAGTAATGACTGTGTGTTTTTGTCACAACCCGGGCCAGTAAGACTGTGTGTTGCCACCAACCTGGCCAGTACGACTGTGCTGCCCACAACCTGGCCAGTACGACTGTGTGTTGCCACAACCTGGCCATACGAACTGGTGTTGCCACAACCTGGCCAGTAACGACGGTGTGTTGCCACATCCTGCCAGTACGACTTGTGTTACCACACCCTGGCCAGTACGACTGTGTGTTGCCACAACCTGGCCAGTTACGACTGTGTTGCCACAACCTGGCCAGTACGACTGTGTGTTGCCACATACCTGGCCAGTACGACTGTTTGTATGCCACAACCTGGTCAGTACACTGTTGTGTTGCCACAACCTGGCCAGTAAGACTGTGTGTTGCCACAACCTGGCCATACGACTGTGTTTGCCACACACCTGGCCAGTAACGACTGTGGTGTTGCCACAACCCGGCTAGTAACGACTGGTGTGTTGCCACAACCTGCCAGTACGAACGTGTGCTGCCACAAACTGGCCCAGTACGACGGTGTGTTGCCACAACCTGGTCCCAGTACGACTGTGTGTTGCCACAATCCTGGCCAGTACGACTGTGTGTTGCCAACAACCTGGCCATACGACTGTGTTGTTGCCACAACCTGGCCCAGTACAGTACGACGGTGTGTTGCCACATACCTGGCCCAGTACGGACTGTGTGTTGTCACAACCTGGGCCAGTACAACTGGTGTTGTCACAACAACCTGCCAGTACAACTGTGTGTTGTCACAACCTGGCCAGTACGACTGGGTTGGGGCCACAACCTGGCCAGTACGACTTGTGTGTGCCACAACCTGGCCAGTGCAACTGTGTGTGCCACAACCTGCCAGTACAACTGTGTGTTTTCACAACCTGGCATTCCGACTGTTGGTGTTGTGACAAACCTTGACAGTACGACTGTGGTTGCCACAACTTGGCCAGTAAGACTGTGTTGTCACAACCTGGCAGGTACGACTGGTGTTGCCACAACCAGGCCAGTACACTGTGTTTGACACAACCTGGCCAGTACGACGACTGTCTTGCCAGAAAACCTGGTATACGACTGTGTGTTGTCACAACCTGGGCCGTATGACTGTGTGTTGTCACAACCTGGCCAGTACGGACTGTGTGTTGGTCACAACCTGGCCATACGACTAAGTTTCACAACCTGGCCAGTACGACTGTGTGTTGGTCACAACTGGGCATACGACTGTGTGTTGCCTCAAACCTCCAGTACAACTGTGTTGTGCCATAAAGGGGGGGGGGGGCATCCTGGCCAGTACGACTGTGTGCTACTTTCCTTTCTTCTCCCATACCATCCTGTTTATGTACTGTGATGTATCAGTGAATGCACACTGAATATATACTACACTACTGAATATTGTAGTGCACTATGTTGCAGAGTATATGCCACAAAGCCGGTAAGTGCCTGTTTTTATGTTTTTTTCACGCACCTTCGTTGTGTTTGGATTGTTATAAAAGTCTGTCCTGATACACCAGAGTTAATAACACTGTATGTAACATGTTTGGTAAATAGCTGAATTAAAGACTTATTTAACAGGATTCTTTTCTTTTAGGATTCTGTTGGTAGGATTCAAGTGTGAAGTCCTGGACGCTACTGGAAGAACACTACGGAAGGATTGTTACCCGGGGGGGGGGGGGGGGGGGGGGGGGGGGGGGGGGGGGGGGCCAGAAGATTCTGGGTGGGTTATGCTGGAAATAGAGTGATGACAGGACTCGTTGGTAAAAGACTTTAGGTGGAGGTTCGTTTGTTACTTATAAGATGAATCAAGTAAGCTGGTATTATACTCTGTGTGATGGTTGGTGTCTCCACCGAGATTATCCTTCCACGATACCTTTTTTTTAAGTTTCCTTCCTAATGGGAAAGAATTTTGTCTCTTTTTGTCACATCACCAAATATCATCGGTGATGTTTCCCTCTAGAAAATAATGATTGGATGATTTTACATGAGCGAACACAGGAGGGTGACTAATTGTCATTCCATGACCTTGTGTTTTTCTTCTCTTCCCCAGAAACACAATACTCGATGAAAAGAAACCTCACAAACTTCAAATACAACGACTAATACATTCCAAGAAGTAAGGAATGGCATCAAGGCCAGGAGCTTGACACCAACTGCTAATAAAATGGTGACCAACAGAAAATTCGGTGTGCTGGACACACTAGAGTTGGAAAACAATATTATATACTTAAAACTAGGAAACACAGAACTATATGTGTCTTCTGGATCTTCTACATTGTGTTAACGTCTCCTCGCAGATCATAACTCTTAACTCTGGAACAAGCACCGCACTTTCTCTGAACATTCTCTAATACGTTAACATGTTCGTAGAGGTGCGGGTTATATGCTGGTGCTGCTTACTCCATAATGGACATCACATCTCTTACATTGCCCGGAATAATTCGATCGAGATTCTGGAAGGTTGATCACTGTGTCTTTCACTCTGAGGTTTGTGGCTGTGTCCCTGAGGTCTATGTTCTGAGTCCGCTAATCTTGCCTCTTCTTTAATTTTCTTAACTTCGCCCTTTCAAGGAAAGCAGTCCAAGGCCATGGAATATGGCAGGGAAACCCGTCCAGGGAGATGAAATGTGAGAGGGAAACCAACCCAGGGAGATGGAATATGACAGGGAAACCAGTCCAGGGCGATGGAATATGACAGGGAAACCCGTCCAGAGCGATGGAATATGACAGAAAAACCCGCCAAAGGAGATGGAACATGACAGGAAAAAACAGTGAGACGGAATATAAAAGGGAAACCCGTCCAGGGAGACGTAATATGACAATGAAACCAGTTATGGGAGATGGAATATGACAGAAAAACCCGTGCAGGGCGATGTAATATGAGAGGGAAACCCGTCCAGAGCAACGGAATAAAACAGAAACCCGCCCAAAGCGATGGAATATGAAAGGGAAACACGCCCAGGGAGATGGAAAATGACAAGGAAACCAGTCCAGGTCGATGGAAAATGGCAGGGAAACCCATCCAGGGAGATGGAATATGAAAAGAAAACCCGTCCAGGGTGATGGAATATGACAGGGAAACCGGTCTAGGGCGATGGAATATGACAAAGAAACCCATCCAGGGAGATGGAATATGGCAGGGAAACCCACCAGAGCGATGGAATATGACAGAAACCCATCCAGGGAGATGGAATATGACAGGGAAACCCGTCGAGGGCGATGGAATGTGACAGCGAAACAATTTCAGGGCAATGGAAAATGACTGAGAAGCCTGTCCACGGTGATGAAAAATAACCGGGAAACCCGTACAGGGCGATGGAATATTGCAGAAAACCGTCCAAAACGAGGAAATATGACAAGAAAATCTGTCTACTGAAATAGAAAATGACAGGAAAACTCATCCATTACATAGAAAACGACAGAAAAACAGAAAAATGAAAGAAAAACACGTCCAAGGCTATAGAAAATGAGGAGTTGTTCTGTTCAGGACGATGGAAAACAGTACAACCCGTCCAAGGCTGTGGAAGATGTCTTCACAACTCTCACTACTGTCTTCACATCTCTCACTTCTACTGTCTTCACATCTCTCACTTCTACTGTCTTCACATCTCTCACTTCTCATGTCTTCACAACTCTCACTACTGTCTTCACATCTCTCACTTCTACTGTCTTCACATCTCTCATTCTCATGTCTTCACAACTCTCACTACTGTCTTCACATCTCTCACTTCTACTGTCTTCACATCTCTCACTTCTCATGTCTTCACAACTCTCACTACTGTCTTCACATCTCTCACTTCTACTGTCTTCACATCTCTCACTTCTCCTGTCTTCCCATCTCTCACTCTGGATATATTTAATAAAACATTGAACATCCACATTCTATATTTAACCTAAGATAGTAATATTTACATACATAATAATGAAGAGTTTCTTACCTTATATGTGAGTACTTTCCTGGTTGTGTCTTGAATATTACCAAGTGAACATATATTAATTCACACACATTAGTGTCTTCACTAATGTGTGTGTGTGTGTGTGTGTTGTGTGTTGTGTGTGTGTGTGTGTGTTGTGTGTGTGTGTGTGTGTGTGTGTGTGTGTGTGTGTGTGTGTGTGTGTGTGTGTGTGTGTTTGTGTGTGTGTTGTGTGTGTGTGTGTGTGTGTGTGTTGTGTGTGTGTGTGTGTGTGTGTGGTGTGTGTGTGTGTGTGTGTGTGTGTGTGTGTGTGTGTGCGTGTGTGTGCTCGCTCGTAGAGAGAAGGAGAGAGAGAAGAAAGAGAGTATGTACTTGTGAATCTTAGCGTATTATGGAGAAACAAGAGATAAATAACAAGAAAAAAGACAACAGATAACAATTAATAAGAGTTTCCATACATGAAAACGTGAAGGTTTACTCGTGGACAGTAATTTGTACACCAAAAAACGTTTAAAATACACTTAAACTGCTAAATAATCGAATAAATTAATAACTAATATGGATACAATATGAAATATAAATAGAACTCCGAAATTGTTACTAAGTGGCCAGAGGTTCGTGGGCGAACTGGGTGAGTGAGGTCTCTCGTCTAGGTAGTGTGCGGGTCAAGGCTGTCCAGGAGGATGTTACTGCTGGGCGCAGATTTCTGCGTGTCCTCCCCAGTAATAGCATCTAACTGTTCTCGTTGTTCTCTTGGGTTGTTGTCTTGTCCTTGTGTTGTTGTCCTCTCTCTCGGTTGTTGTCCTGTCCTTCGGTTGTTGTCCTGTCCTTCGGTTGTTGTCCTGTCCTTCGGTTGTTGTCCTGTCCTTCGGTTGTTGTCCTCTCCTTCGGTTGTTGTCCTCTCCTTCGGTTGTTGTCCTCTCCTTGTGTTGTTGTTCTCTCCTTGTGTTGTGGTCCCGTCCTTGTGTTGTTGTCTGGACCTTGTGTTGTTGTCTGGTCCTTGTGTTGTTGTCCTCTCCTTGTGTTGTTGTCTAGTCCTTGTGTTGTTGTCCTCTCTCTCGGTTGTTGTCCTCTCCTTAGGTTGTTGTCCTGTCCTTCGGTTGTTGTCCTCTCCTTCGGTTGTTGTCCTCTCCTTCGGTGTTGTCATCTCCTTCGGTTGTTGTCCTCTCCTTCGGTTGTTGTCCTCTCCTTCGGTTGTTGTCCTCTCCTTCGGTGTTGTCCTCTCCTTCGGTTGTTGTCCTCTCCTTCGGTTGTTGTCCTCTCCTTCGGTGTTGTCCTCTCCTTCGGTTGTTGTTCTCTCCTTGTGTTGTTGTCCTCTCCTTGTGTTGTTGTCCTCTCCTTGTGTTGTTGTCCTCTCCTTGTGTTGTTGTCCTCTCCTTGTGTTGTTGTCCTCTCCTTGTGTTGTTGTCCTCTCCTTGTGTTGTCTGGTCCTTGTGTTGTTGTCCTCTCCTTGTGTTGTTGTCTGGTCCTTGTGTTGTTGTCTTATGCTTGTGTTGGTGACCTCAGGGAAGTGGTGAATGGTGAATATCCGAGGGGACAAGGATGGTCACCTGAAGCCATGGACCTGAGTGAGGCATTAATAACTTAATGATCTTCCCTTTCAGAACTTCAAGATCTTCGAGAACTTCAAGAACTTCTAGAACTTCAAGAACTTCGAGACCCTCAAAAACTTCACCCTTCACCACCATTCCATCACCCCTTTCCGTCACCCTCACTACCATTCCATCAACCTCACCACCACTCAGTCACGCTCACCACCAGTTCATCACCCTCACCACCAGTCCATTACTCTCACCACCAGTCCATCACCCTCACCACCAGTCCATCACCCTCACCAACAGTCCATCACATTCACCAGCAGTCCACCCTCAACACCAGTCTATCACCAACACCACCATTCCATCACTCTCACCACCAGTGCATCACCCTCACCTCCAGTCCATCACCCTCACCACCAGTCCATCACTCTCACCACCAGTCCTTCACCATCACCACCAGTCCATCAGCCTCACCACCAGTCCATCACTCTCACCCCAAAGTTCACCACAAACGTCAATCGTTGTTAA
>NC_069423.1:51423003-51439068 GCF_026875155.1 Cherax quadricarinatus | reverse complement strand
TTTCAGAGTAACTAAACAATGTATTGTGACAGCTTGGAAAACAAATTTTTTTTTACTTGCAACTGACATGACTGCTTTTTTATTTTAAAAGCAGCTTACATCTGTTTGCTCTATTAACTCCATCTTTTTTAACGCACAGTTTATACTTTCCTACAGGAACCCCCCATAATTTTTCCCAGTTGCCCCCCGCCCCTGCTAAGGCTGGTCTGATGGACTTTTTTTCCCGGGCATTTTTGATCGTCCGGCAGTTTCCTGCCGTTTTAAACGCTTTGGTGTTTTTCCCTTTTTTTTTCCTGCACTGGACGGTTTTTTTTCAAGTCCATATTATAACGAGTTTCTCTGTCCCCCCCACCCCCCCCCCAAAAAACGGTTTTTTCCCCCTGTCACTTTCATCGCCTTAAATTTTTTTCCATCTTTCCCTTTTTCTTCTTAACATTTTTTTTGTCATATTCCATCGCCCCTGACGGGTTTCCCATCATTTTCCACGACCCGACAGTTTCCACAATTCCACGCCCGACAGGTTTCCGTCACATTCCTCATGTTTTATCACCAAAACTTTTTCCCCTTTTTTTTCCCATCGTACGGGGACATGTTTTCTTCATTTTTCAGTCTTTATCGACGGGTTTCCCTGAAAATTTTCGTTGATCTTGATTGGTTTCCCTGTTTTCCCATTGCCCGGGATGGTTTCCCTGTCATTTTCCACGCCCTGGACTTTTTACATTTATTTTTCATCGCCCGTATATGTTTTTCTGTCACTCCTCTTTTCTAAGGGATTTTCCTGTCATGTTCCATTTTATGGAGGGGTTTACTTTCTTTTCCCCCGTCCGGGACTTTTTCTATTTTAATTTCACGTTCTAAGGGGGGTTCCCCTGTAAATTTTCCCCCCCCCCGGGGGAGGGTTTTCCCCCTGTCTTTTTTCCACCCCCCGGACGGGTTTACCTGTCATTTTTCCATCCTCGGGACGGATTTTCGTGTCATTTTCCCCTACCATGGAGTATTTCCCTGTTATTTTAAATCGCCATGCGGATTTCCTTTCATTTTCCATCGCTCTGGGGGGGTTTCCCTGTCTTCCCATCTTTTTGGAGGGGGTTCCCGTCAAATACCGGTTTTGGGGGGGGGGGTTCCGCATATACCATGATTTTGGACGGTTTCCCTGTCATATACATGGTTTTGGACGGTTTCCCTTCAATACCAGGGTTTTTGGAGGGGTTTCCCTGTCATATACCATTTTGGGGAAAATTCCCTTCATATACCAGGGGTTTTGGGAAAGGGGTTTTCCCTTCTATACCAGGGTTTTGGCGTTTTCCTGTCATAACCATGGATTTGGAGGGGGGGGTTTCCCTTCTTTTACCATTTTTTGGGACGGGTTTTCCCCTGTCAATACCATTTTTTTGGACGGGTTTCCCTTCTATACCATGGTTTTGGACGGGATTCCCTGCATATACCAGGGTTTTGGACGGGTTTCCCTGTCATAACCTTTTGGTTTTGGGGGGGTTTCTTCTTTACGGGTTTTGGGGGTTTTTTCCCGTCAATACCAAGGTTTGGAGGGTTTTTCCCCTGTCTAAATCTTTTTTTGGGACTGGTTTCCTTTTTTTTTTTCAGCCCGGGACGCGTTTCCCCCACTCGGTTTCAACCCCGGGGAGGGTTTTTTCTGATTTTCCTTGCCCTAAGGGTATCCCTGTCAACACTAACCGGGAAAGGTATCCCTGTCATTACCCCCAAACCGGACGCGATCCCTGCATTACCACCACCCTGGAGGGGGTACCCCGTCATTATCCACCACTCTCACGGGTATCCCTGTCATTACCACCACCCTGACGGGTATTCCTGTCATTTCCACCCGTTGGCAGGTACCCTGTCATTATCCTCCCCTTGGGAAGGTATCACTGCATTATCCCCCACCTGACGGGTACCGGTCTTATCAACCCACTGGAGGGGTATCGCGTCATTACCACCACCCTCGACGGGTACCCTGTCATTATTCACTACCCCTGGACAGGTATCCCTATTATTTTTACCACCAATCCGACGGAACCCGTCTTTATCCCCCCCCTGGAAAGGTATCCCGTCATTATCCATCACCCGGGGGGGTACCCCTTCTTACCCCACCACCCTGGACGGGTGTTCCTGTCATTTCCACCACCCGGACGGTATCCCTTCATTATCCCCACTCTTGGGGGTACCCCTGCATTATCCACCACCCTGGCGGAAATTCCACATCCACCACCCGGGGCTTACCCTGCTTTATCAACCCCCGGGGACGGGTGCTGCTGTCATTTTTCACCACCCTGCACGAGTATCCCTGTCATTATCCACCCCCCAGGGGATCTTGTCTTATCCATCCCCTGGACGGGCATCCGTCATTACCCCCCCGGGAGGGGATCCCTGTCATTCCCCCACCACGGGGGTACCCTTCTTTACCACCACCCTGGACGGGTTTCTGTCATATTCCATCTCCCTTGACGGGTTTTTCTTGTCATTTTACGTCCCCCTTGACGTTTTTCTTCTCTTTTACTCCATCACCTTGGGTTTCCCTGTCCCATTCCTTCCCCCCTGGGGATTTTTCTTTGTCATATTCCATGAGAGATGACGGGTGTCCTTATCATCCAGCTTCATAGGTTTCCCTTCATTTCCGTCCCCAAGGACTGTTTTTTCTGTCATATCCATAATTCAACTTTTTTCTTTCATATTTTCCGCCCCGGGCAGGTTTCCCTTTTTTTTTCCCGGCTAGCGGGGTTTCCCTTTATTTTACATTTATCCGGAAGGGCCTTGGGGATATTCCTCACCTGGACGATTTCGTTATCATTTTCGTCACCCTGGGAAAGGTTTTCCCCGTCATTTTTCCCTCGCCGTTTTTGGGTTTTTTCCCCCAATTTCTATCGCTGATTTGTTTTCTTTTAGTTTTTCATCGCTCTGGCGGGTTTTTTCTTCATTTCCCCTCGCCTTGGCGGGGGCCCGTTTTTCCCCTCGCCTGGACAGAACAACTTCTCATTTTTTCCCTCGCCTTTTACGGGTTTTTCTTTCATTTTCTATTAATTGGAACTGTTTTTCTGTCTTTTCTATGTAATGGATGAGTTTTTCCTGCATTTTTTTTTCAATAAAAATTTTCTTGCATATTTCCCCCCCTTTGGAAAGTTTTCCGCAATATTTCATCGCCCTGACGGTTTCCCGTTATTTTCCATCACGTGGACAGGCTTCTCGTCATTTTCCTTTGCCCCGAATTTTTTCCCTGCACTTTCCATCGCCCTAGACGGGGTTTCCTTCATTTTCATCGATCAGACAGTTTTTCCCCTTCAATTGCATCTCCCTGACGGGTTTTCCTGTTTTTATTTCCCTCGCCCTAGAGGGGTTTCTCTTCAATTTCCATCTCCCTTAACGTTTCATTGTCATACACTCTCCCTGCGGGTTTTCCCTTTTATTCCCCTCTCGCTTGACTGGTTTCCTTTTTCATGTTTTCCCTCTCCCTGAGGGTTTCCCCGTCAATTCCATTGCCCTGGACAGTTTCCATTCACATTCCTTCTCCCTGGACTGGTTTCCCTGTCATATTCCGTCGCCCTGGACGGTTTTCGCTCTCATATTCCATCGCTCTGGACGGGGTTCTCTGTCATATTTCGTCGCCCTGGACGTGTTTCTCTGTCATATTCCATCTCCCTGCACGGCTTTCCCTGCCATATTCCACGTCCCTGGACTGGTTTCCCTGTCATATTCCATCGCTCTGCACGGGTTTCCCTGTCATATTATATCTCCCTGATCAGGTTTCCTTTTCATATTCCATCTCCCTGGACAGGTTTCTCTGTCATATTCCATCGCCCTTGACGGGTTTATCTGTGATATTCAGTCGCTCTGGATGGGTTTCCCTGTCATTATCCACCACCCTGGACGGGCATACCTGTTGTGGAAAATTAAATTTACCTGGATGTAACTCATGAGATACCAGTAAATGGTAACAAAGATAATTATTCTTTATCAAGGTTACAGAGACAAGTAGGAATTTTAGGAAACTTAGGTCGCAAAAAATGTCCCCCTTCGATACCTACGATAATCTCTCTCTCCACAAGTCACTCTGGACCTATATTAATTTCAAATGAAATATACATCAGGAATTCTGGTAAAAACATTAATATAAATATGTGGACTGTATATTAAATTTAAAATGTGAATACATATACATTGAAGGAGAATTTATAATAATAAAACTCACCAATTAGTCTGGAGATTACGGTGTGTCATACAAACCCACCTGCCTATATTATGAAGAAAATATTGGCCAGAATTTCAACACAAAATCGACATAACTTAGCTGGGGTTCCGAAGTTGTCCTGTCCATCTGCTTAATGCTCACGTAATACGGGACTGCAATTCCAACAATTTCGGCTCCTATTTGAGAGGTTTTAAGCCCAATATAACCCCTAGAGCGACGAAAAATTATGCACATTTCACTAACGTGCTTTTACCACATTCAAAACAATGGCGTCTACCCCACCAATGACGCTCACCCATCGCTGGTTCTTCGTTTGTTTACAAATTAATTTTTATTGCCTACAATTTAGGCTACCAATTTACATATAAAATACACTGTAGTTTTGGAGAATATACAGTATTTTCCACACCTGTCATTACCCACCACCCTGGACGGGTATCCCTGTCATTATTCACCACGTTGGATGGGTATCCCTTTCATTATCCAACACACTGGAAGGGTATCCCTGTCATTATCCACCACCCTTGACGGGTATCCCTATCATTACCCACCACCTTGGATGGGTATTCCTGTCATTATAAACCACCCGGAATGGGTATTCCCCTCATTATCCACCGCCCTGGACAGGTTTTTCTGTCATATTCCATCTCCCTTGACTGGTTTTCTTGTCATTTTACGTCGCCTTTGACGTATTTCTACTCTTTTACTCCATCGCCTTGGATGTGTTTCCCTGTCACATTCCTTTGCCCTAGAGAGGTTTCTTTGTCATATTGCATGAGAGATGACAGGTGTTCTTTTCATTTTCCATCCAGCTTCGTGGGTTTTCACTGTCATTTTCCGTCACAATGGACTGTTTTTCTGTCATAATCCATAACTCTGAACTTGTTTCTCTCTCATATTTACTCGCCCTGGACAGGTTTCCTTGTCATTTTCCTTCGTCATTGGCGGTTCCTGTCATTTTTTCATTTATCCTTACGGATTTCCTTGTCCACATTTCCTCACCTGGAAGGGTTTTGTTGTCATTTTCAATATCCCTGGAAGGGTTTCCCTGTCATATTCCATCGCCCTAGACCGGTTTCCCTGTCATATTCCATCGCCCTGGACGGGTTTTCCTTTCATATTTCATCTCCCTGGATGGGTTTCCCTGCCATTTTCCATCGACCTGGACTGGTTTCCTTGTCACTTTCCATAACCCCCAGGCGTGTTTCCCTTTCATATTCCACGCTTTGGACGGGTTTCTTCATATCGTTGCCCTGGAAGGGTTCCCTCTCATATTACATCGCCATAGACGGGTTTTTTTCTGTCATATTCCATCTCCCATAACGGGCTTCATTGTCATATTACATCTCCCTGGAGGGGTTTCCCTTTATATTCCTCTCACTGTTTTTTTCCCTGTCATATTCCATCTCCTTTGGCGGTTTTTTCTGTCATATTCCTCCGCTCTGGACGGGTTTTCTCTGTCATATTCCATCGCCGGTGACGGGTTTCCCTGTCATATTCCATCTCGCGGGGTTGGTTTTTCCCCTCACATTCCACCCTCCCTGGACGGTTTTCCCTGTCATATTCCATGGCATTGGACTGCTTCTTAAAAGGGAAACGAAGTTAAGGAAAACTAAAGAAGAGGCAAGATTAGCGGACTCAGAACATAGACCTCAGGACACAGCCACAAACCACAAGAGAAAGACACAGAGTGATCAACCTTCCAGAATCTAAATCGAATTTTTTCCGGCAATGTAAGAGATTGATGTCCATTATGGAGTAAGCAGCACCAGCATAAAACCCGCACCTCTACGAACATTTTAAAACGTATTAGAGAATGTGAAGAGAAAGTGCGGTGCTTTTTCCAGAGTTAAGAGTTAAATTCAGCGAGGAGACGTTTAACACAATGTAGAAGATCCCGGAGACACATATAGTTCTGTGTTCTTATTTTTAAGTAAAATAAATATATTTTCCAAATCTAGTTTGTCCAGCACACCGAATTTTCTGTTGGTCACCAATTTATTAGCAGTTGGTGTCAAGCTCCTGGCCTTGATGCCATTCCTTACTTCTTGGAATGTATTAGTCGTTGTATTTGAAGTTTGTGAGGTTTCTTTTCATCGAGTATTGTGTTTCTGAGGAAGAAAGAAAACACAGTCATGGAATGACAATGGTCACCCTCTACTGTGTTCGCTCATGTAAATCATCCATCATTAATTTTCTAGAGGAAACATCACCGATTATATTTGTGATGTGACAAAAAGAAACAAAATTCTCCTTATGGGAAAGAGAATTTTGTTTCTTTTTGTCACATCACAAATATAATCGGTGATGTTTCCTCTAGAAAATTAATGAATATGATTTAAAATGACGAACACAGTAAGGGACCATTGTCATTCCATGACTGTGTTTTCTTTCTTCCTCAGAAACACAATACTCGATGAAAAGAAACCTCACAAACTTCAAATACAACGACTAATACATTTCAAGAAGTAAGGAATGGCATCAAGGCCAGGAGCTTGACACCAACTGCTAATAAAATGGTGACCAACAGAAAATTCGGTGTGCTGGACAAACTAGAGTTGGAAAATAATATTATATACTTAAAACTAGGAAACACAGAACTATATGTGTCTCCTGGATCTTCTACATTGTGTTAACGTCTCCTCGCTGATCATAACTCTTAACTCTGGAACAAGCACCGCACTTTCTCTTCACATTCTCTAATACGTTAACATGTTCGTAGAGGTGCGGGTTATATGCTGGTGCTGCTTACTCCATAATGGACATCACATCTCTTACATTGCCCGGAATAATTCGATTGAGATTCTGGAAGGTTGATCACTCTGTGTCTTTCTCTCTGTGGTTTGTGGCTGTGTCCCTGAGGTCTATGTTCTGAGTCCGCTAATCTTGCCTCTTCTTTAGTTTTCTTAACTTCGTCCTTTCAAGGAAAGCAGTCCAATGACAGGGAAAACCGTCCAGGGAGATGGAATGTGAGAGGGAAACCAACCCAGCGAGATGGAATATGACAGGGAAACCCGTCCACGGCGATGGAATATGACAGAGAAACCCGTCCAGAGCGGAGGAATATGACAGAAAAACCCGCCAAAGGAGATGGAACATGACAGGGAAAAAACAGTGAGACGGAATATAAAAGGGAAACCCGTCCAGGGAGATGTAATATGACAATGAAGCCAGTTATGGGAGATGGAATATGACAGAAAAACCCGTCCATGGCGATGTAATATGAGAGGGAAACCCTTCCAGGGCAACGGAATATGACAGAAACCCGTCCAAAGCGATGGAATATGAAAGGGAAACACGCCTAGGGATATGGAAAGTGACAAGGAAACCAGTCCAGGTCGATGGAAAATGGCAGGGAAACCCATCCAGGGAGATGAAATATGAAAGGAAAACCCGTCCAGGGCGATGGAATATGACAGGGAAACCGGTCTAGGGCGATGGAATATGACAGGGAAACCCTTCCAGGGATATTGAAAATGACAACAAAACCCTTCCAGGTGATGGAATGTGACAAGGAAATCCGTCCAGGATAAATGAAAAAATGACAGGAACCCGCCAATGACGAAGGAAAATGACAAGGAAACCTGTCCAGGGCGAGTAAATATGAGAGAGAAACAAGTTCAGAGTTATGGATTATGACAGAAAAACAGTCCATTGTGACGGAAAATGACAGTGAAAACCCACGAAGCTGGATGGAAAATGAAAAGAACACCTGTCATCTCTCATGCAATATGACAAAGAAACCTCTCTAGGGCAAAGGAATGTGACAGGGAAACACATCCAAGGCGATGGAGTAAAAGAGTAGAAATACGTCAAAGGCGACGTAAAATGACAAGAAAACCTCAAGGGAGATGGAATATGACAGAAAAACCTGTCCAGGGCGGTGGATAATGAGGGGAATACCCATTCCGGGTGGTTCATAATGACAGGAATACCCATCCAAGGTGGTGGGTAATGATAGGGATACCCGTCAAGGGTGGTGGATAAAGACAGGGATACCCTTCCAGTGTGTTGGATAATGAAAGGGATACCCATCCAACGTGGTGAATAATGACAGGGATACCCGTCCAGGGTGGTGGGTAATGACAGGTGTGGAAAATACTGTATATTCTCCAAAACTACAGTGTATTTTATAAAGTAAATTGTACCTAAATTGTAGGCAATAAAAAAAAATTTAATTTGTAAACAAACGAAGAACCAGCGATGGGTGAGCGTCATTGGTGGGGTAGACGCCATTGTTTTGAATGTGGTAAAAGCACGTTAGTGAAATGTGCATAATTTTTCGTCGCTCTAGGGGTTATATTGGGCTTAAAACCTCTCAAATAGGAGCCGAAATTGTTGGAATTGCAGTCCCGTATAACGTGAGCATTAAGCAGATGGACAGGACAACTTCGGAACCCCAGCTAAGTTATGTCGATTTTGTGTTGAAATTCTGGCCAATATTTTCTTCATAATATAGGCAGGTGGGTTTGTATGACACACCGTAATCTCCAGACTAATTGGTGAGTTTTATTATTATAAATTCTCCTTCAATGTATATGTATTCACATTTTAAATTTAATAACAGTTCCACATATTATATTAATGTTTTTCCCAGAATTCCTGATGTATTCTTTGAAATTATATAGTCCAGAGTACTTGGGGAAGAGAGAATTATCGTAGGATCGAAGGGGGACATTTTTTGCGACCTAAGTTTCCAAAAATTTTCCTCTTGTTTTCTGAACCTTGATAAAAAATATTATCTTTGTTCCCATTTACGGTACCCCTCATGAGTTACATCAGGAAAATTTAATTTTCCAAAACAGGTAACCCCGCCCAGGGTGGTGAAATGACGGGGAAAACCCCTCCAGGCGACTGAATACACAGATAAACCGTCAAGGGCGATGGAAATACAGAGAAACCTGTCCAGGGAGATGGAATATGAAAAGGAAACCTGATCAGGGAGATATAATATGACAGGGAAACCCGTGCAGAGCGATGGAATATGACAGGGAAACCCGTCCAGGGACGTGGAATATGGCAGGGAAAGCCGTGCAGGGAGATGGAATATGACAGAGAAACACGTCCAGGGCGACGAAATATGACAGGGAAACCAGTCCAGGGAGAAGGAATGTGAAAGGGAAACCTGTCCAGGGCAATGGAATATGACAGGAAAACCCGATCAGGGAGATGGAACATGAGAAGGAAACCAGTCAAGCGAGATGGAATATAAAAGGGAAACCCGTCCAGGGAGATGTAGTATGACAATGAAACCAGTTAAGGGAGATGGAATATGACAGAGAAACCCCTCTAGGGCGATGGAATATAACAGGAAAACCCGTCCAGGGAGATGCAATATGACAGGGAAACCTGTCCTGATCGATGAAAAATGACAGGGAAACCCGTCTAGGGCGATGGAAAGTGACAGGGAAACAATTTCAGGGCAAAGGAAAATGACAGAGAAGCCTGTCCACGATGATGGAAAATAACCGGGAAACCCGTACAGGGCGATGAAATATTGCGGAAAACCGTCCAAAGGGAGGGAATATGACAAGAAAATCTGTCTATTGAAATAGAAAATGACAGGAAAACTCATCCATTACATAGAAAACGACAGAAAAACAGTTCCATATTAATAGAAAATGAAAGAAAAACCCGTCCAAGGCGATGGAAAATGAGAAGTTGTTCTGTCCAGGACGATGGAAAACAGGGCAACCCGTCCAAGGCGATGGAAGATGACAGAGAAACCCGTCCAGAGCGATGAAAAACTACAAGAAACAAATCCAGCCGATAGAACTTGAGAGGGAAACCCATGAACGGCGATGGAAAATGACAGGGAAACCCTTCCAGGGTGACTGAAAATGATAACGAAATCCGTCCAGGTGATGGAATATGACAAGGAAACCCTTCCAGGATAAATGTAAAATGACAGGAACCCGTCTATGACGACGGAAAATGAAAAGGAAACCTGTCCAGGGCGAGTAAATATGAGAGAGAAACAAGTTAAGAATTATGGATTATGACAGAAAAACAGTCCATTGCGACGGAAAATGACAGAGGAAACCCATGAAGCTGGATGATAAGGACACCTGTCATCTCTCATGGAATATGACAAAGAAACCTCTCTAGGGCGAAGGAATGTGACAGGGAAACACATCCAAAGTGATGGAGTAAAAGAGAAGAAATACGTCAAGGGCGACGTAAAATGACAAGAAAACAAGTCAAGGGAGATGGAATATGACAGAAACCTGTCCAAGGTGGTGGATAATGACAGGGATACCCTCCATAGTGGTGGGTAATGACAGGGATACCCGTCCAGGGTGGGTAATGACAGGGATACCTGTCCATGGTGATGGATAATGACAATGATACCCGTGCAGGGTGGTGGATAATGACAGGGATTCTCGTGCAGGGTGGTGAATAATGACAGCAGCACCCATGCAGAGTGGTTGATAATGACAGGGATACCAGCCCAGGGTGGTGGATGACAGGAATACCCGTCCAGGGTGGTGGATAATGACAGGGATACCCGTCAAGAGTGGTGGATAATGACAGGGATACCCGTCCAGGGTGGTGGATAATGACAGCGATACCCGTCCAGTGTGGTTGATAATGACAGGGATACCCGTCCAGGCTGGTGGATAATGACAGTGATACCCTTCCAAGGTGATGGATAATGACAGGGATACCTGTCCAAGGTGGTGGATAATGACAGGAATACCCGTCCAGGGTGGTGGATAATGACAGGGATACCCGTCGAGTGGTGGATAATGACAGGGGTACCCGTCCAGGGTGGTGGATAATGACAGGGATACGCGTCCAGGTTGATGGATAATGACAGGGATACCTTTCCAGGTTAGTTGATAATGACAGGGATACCCTTCCAGGGCAATGGAAAGCTACAAGAAAACCCGTCCCGGGGGATTGAAACCGAGTGGGAAACGCGTCCAGGACCATGAAAAAAACAGGGAAACCAGTCCAAAACCATTATATATGACAGGGAAACCCGTCCAAAACCTTGGTATATGACGGGAAAACCCGTCCAAAACCATGATAAATGACAGAAACCCGCCCAAAACCATGGTATATGACAGGGAAACCCGTCCAAAACCATGGTATATGACAGGGAATCCCGTCCAAAACCATGGTATATGACAGGGAAACCCGTCCAAAACCATGGTATATGACAGGGAAACCCGTCCAAATCCATGGTATATGACAGGGAAACACGTCCAAAACCATGGTATATGACAGGGAATCCCTTCCAAAACCATGTAAAATGACGGGGAAAATCCCTTCCAAAACCAGGGTATATGACAGGAATCCCGCCCAAAAACCATGGTATAATGACAGGGAAACCCTCCAAAACCATCGTATATGACAGGAAACCCGTCCAAAATCATGGTATATGACAGGGAACCCCGTCCAAAACCATGGTATATGACAGGGAACCCCGTCCAAAATGATGGAATGACAGGGAAACCCGTCCAGAGCGATGGAAAATGAAAAGGAAATCCGTCATGGACGATTGAAAATGACAGGGAAACTACTCCATGGATATGGAACATGACACGAAAATCCGTCCAGAGAGATGGAACATGACAGGTAAACCTGTACACGGGGTGGGAAAATGACAGGGGAAAACCCTCCCTGGAGGGGGAATATGACAGGGAACCCCGTCTAGAACGATGAAATATAACATAGAAACAAGTCCAGGACGGTGGAATATGACAAGTAAACCCGTCCATAACAATGGAACATGACAGGGAAATCCGTTTAGAACGATGGATGTGACAGAAAAACATATACAGGGCGATGAAAAATAACATGTAAAACCGTCCAGGGCGATGGAAAATGACAGGGAAACCATCCAGGGCAATGGAGAATAACAGGGAAACCAATCAAGATCAACAGAATTTGACAGGGAAACCCGTCGATAACGACTGAAAAATGACAGAAAACATGTCCAGTACGATGGGAAATAACAGGGGAAAACGTTCAGGGTGATAAAACATGACGGAATATGACGGAAACCTGTCAGGGTCGATGGAATATGACGGAAACCTGTCAGGGTCGATGGAATATGAGGGAAACCTGTCAGGGGCGATGGGAAAATGAGGGAAACCTTTCAGGGTCGATGGAATATGAGGAAACCTGTCAGGGTCGATGGAATATGAGGGGAAAACCCGTCAGGTCGATGGGAATATGAGGGAAACCTGTCAGGGTCGATGGAATATGAGGGAAACCTGTCAGGGTCGATGGAATATGAGGGAAACCTGTCAGGGTCGATGGAATATGAGGGAAACCTGTCAGGGTCGATGGAATATGACAAAAAAAAACTGTTCAAGAAGACAGAGAATGACTGGAAACAATTCAAGGCGATAGAAAGTGACAGGGGAAAACCGTTCAGGAAGACGGAATAGGACAGAGAAACTCGTTCATAATGATGGACTATAACAAAAACCCGTCCAGTGCGATGGAAAACAACAGGGAAAAACACCAAAGCGATGGAAAATGACAGGGAAACTGTCCAGGACGATCAAAAATGCCAGGGAAAACTGTCCATCAGAGCCAGCCTTAGCAGGTGCGGGGCTCAACTGGGAATAATTATGGTGGGTCCCATGTATGGAAAGTCATCAAACTGTGCGCTTAAGAAATGCATGCGAGTTAATAGAGCAAACAGATGTAAGCTTCATTTTAATATAAAACTGCAGTCATGTCAGTATGCAAGTAACAAACAAAATTTGTATATCACAATGCATAGTCACAATACCACTTGCTTTAGTTACTCTAAAAAGTATATTTTTACACTTATTTTCAACATATAAATTTTGTGTAATTTGTCATATTATGTTATTAAGACATTATATCATTGAGACATAAACTGCTAGTTATCTCTGGCTCCAGTGGAGTGGTCACTTCAGTAACAATGGTATAATTGATACAATAGCAATAACAATGGTATGGTTGAGACAGGTTCCACAGCCTCGAGTAGTCTTTTAAGTTTAAATATGAACGTTTCGACTTGGCAGTTGTTTTTTAAAGGATATTCTTCTTGTTTAAACAAAGGATGTTTATTTTATTAACATATACTATTTACAAAGAGAACAACGAATCATTGTCTCAAGTATTAACTTCATCTTCAAGGCGAAGTGTAAGATGTTATTATGTAGGACCGGCTTAAAGCCGATTGGACCGATTGCTCCCAACTGGGCCCCCGCACTTATAGGGGCCCCGCGATAGAGTATAATCTACTCTCGGCTTGTCAAGTAAAAAAAGGGGCTTTGGAAATAATATGTCGGCGAATTTCCCCGAAAGCAGCGGCGATGTTGCCCGAAGGAGCGGCGGTTGCAGCCGACATCTGACACTAACAACAGTGTGTCGGGTTTTCTTTATCGGTTCCGCGATGGATACTTTTTTTTCTTTTTTTTTTTTAGGCTCCTGTGGTTTCTGTATACATGAGTAAAATACAGAGAGACATCTGTTACACAGAAATGTGGGATAGCTGGGGGCTTGAGCTTTGTCTAAGGGCAAAGGTAAAAGTTAAACACATCTCAAGCATAAACAGGCCACCCAGGGCTATCCCAGTCAAAACAGAAAGCGCTAAACCAGAATGTGTTACTTCCATGGGTTAGTTAACAGAGGGTTAGGTAAAAATCTTGGTTAGGAAAATATATCTATTTATTCAACATAACATTATATACACACTCTAGCAACACCTTAATCCTAAATGCCCAAATGAGGGTACACAAGAAAGAGCTGACTGGAGGTCCAGCCACCATAACCACTAGGCCTAGTCAACGTCAGGCCGTCACTACTCTACTACAAACCCCATTTCTTACTTCCTCACTCATCCCACAGCACCCTGACCATGTCAGAGCTTAGGGGAGCACACAGGTAAGCCACAGAAGAGCCTATGGCTTGAGTTGGTTAAACAAAAGAAGTACACAACTACAAACTTAGCTTAAATACACAGCATCTCCGACGCCAGCCTCCACACCATGCTGACTCCACGTGACTGCCCAAGCCATGCTTACCCAGCGTACCCAAACACAGTTGGAAAATAAATCCCTAGCAGGATTTCTTTATAATTATAATTTAACCTACTTTACAGTACTCCCAAATGCACATCATGAATTATAAAATTATTCTTTACAATTATAACATTCATACTATGTATTATGGCACACTTCTCCACTATATGTACATTACGATGTCATGCAGAACCCTGCATAACACATCGGTAAAAAATATATAAGTGGCAGTAAGAAGAGAGATGTAAACAAGATAAAGAAGACCGAAACAGACGAGGAGAAAGGTGCATTAGATAAATATTTCAAAAAAAAAAAAATGTGTCTCAGAAAATGCAGAAAAGCAAGAACAGTCATTGAATCTGAAATTATCAGGAGTTTAATTCGACAAAATTCTAAAAAACTTTGCAGAGAAAAAATACAAGAAAAATAACTTTCTCCTAATAAAATGTAATAATAATATAACTCATTTATAGTTTATTAACGTTAAGTGACTTTTAGAAGTCGAAAAAAAGATAATTTGTTTCCAACAGTACAATTAAATTATATTTTTTTCCTGAACAAAAATAATAATTTTTTTTATTATCACACTGGCCGATTTCCACCAAGGCAGGGTGGCCCGAAAAAGAAAAACTTTCACCATCATTCACTCCATCACTGTCTTGCCAGAAGGGTGCTTTACACTACAGTTTTTAAACTGCAACATTAACACCCCTCCTTCATAGTGCAGGCACTGTACTTCCCATCTCCAGGACTCAAGTCCGGCCTGCCGGTTTCCCTGAACCCCTTCATAAATGTTACTTTGCTCACACTCCAACAGCACGTCAAGTATTAAAAACCATTTGTCTCCATTCACTCCTATCGCACACAAAACCTCCTTTACCCCCTCCCTCCAGCCTTTCCTAGGCCGACCCCTACCCTGCCTTCCTTCCACCACAGACTGATACACTCTTGAAGTCATTCTGTTTCGCTCAATTCTCTCTACATGTCCGAACCACCTCAACAACCCTTCCTCAGCCCCCTGGACAACAGTTTTGGTAATCCCGCACATCCTCCTAACTTCCAAACTACGAATTCTCTGCATTATATTCACACCACACATTGTCCTCAGACATGACATCTCCACTGCCTCCAGCCTTCTCCTCGTTGCAACATTTATCACCCATGCTTCACACCCATATAAGAGCGTTGGTAAAACTATTCTCTCATACATTCCTCTCTTTGCCTCAATGGACAAAGTTCTTTGTCTCCACAGACTCCTAAGTGCACCGCTCACCCTTTTCCCCTCATGAATTCTATGATTCACCTCATCTTTCATAGACCCATCCCCTGACACGTCCACTCCCAAATATCTGAATACATTCACCTCCTCCATACTCTCTCCCTCCAATCTGATATCCAGTCTTTCATCACCTAATCTTTTTGTTATCCTCATAACCTTACTGTTTCCTGTATTCACTTTTAATTTTCTTCTTTTATATACCCTACCAAATTCATCCACCAACCTCTGCAACTTCTCTTCAGAATCTCCTAAGAGCACAGTGTCATCAGCAAAGAGCAACTGTGACAACTCCCACTTTATGTGTGATTCTTTATCTTTTAACTCCACGCCTCTTGCCAAGACCCTCGCATTTACTTCTCTTACAACCCCATCTATAAATATATTAAACAACCATGGTGACATCACACATCCTTGTCTAAGGCCTACTTTACTGGAAATAATCTCCCTCTTTCCTACATACTCTAACTTGAGCCTCACTATCATCGTAAAAACTCTTCACTGCTTTCAGTAACCTACCTCCTACACCATACACCTGCAACATCTGCCACTTGCCCCCTACCCACCCCGTTTCC
>NC_069423.1:51412224-51422503 GCF_026875155.1 Cherax quadricarinatus | reverse complement strand
GTGAAACAGATGGACAGGTTTGGGGGGGGGGGGGGTGAGGGGGTGGTGGGAGGACGTTGTGAAATTTATGGCAATGGGCTGGGGGTGAGGGTTGATGAACATGTGAAAGCGTGATGAACTTGTGTGGTGGTGATGACCGGTGTGAGGTGGATGGACCAGTGTTGAGGTGATGGACTGGTGGTGAGGGTGATAGATTGGTGGTGATGGTGATGTACTGGTGGTGAGGGTGACGAAACAGGTGGGTGAGGTGATGGACTGGTGGGGTGGGAGGGTGATAGATATGGTGTGAGTGTGATGTACTGGTAGTGAGGGTGACCGGACTTGTGGGAGGGCGAAGGAACTGATGGTGAGGGTGAATGACTGATGGTGAGGGTGAAGGAGTGGTTGTGAAGGTGAATACTGGTGTGAGGGTGATAGACTGAAGGTAGGGTGATGGACTGAGGTGAAGTGATGGACTGATGGTGAGGGTGATGACTTATGTGAGGGTTAAGGACTGATGGTGAGGGTGAAGGAGGTGTATGTGAAAGGTGGAAGTACTGTGGTGAGGGTGATGGACTGATGGTGAGGGTGATGGACGGATGTGAGGGTGAAGGACTGGTGGTGAGAGTGATGGACTGATGGTGAGGGTGATGGACTAATGGTGAGGGTGAAGACTGGTGTTAGGTGATGGACTGGAGGTGAGGGTGATGGAATGGCGTTGAGTGTGATGGATTGGTGGTGAGGGTTGATGGACTGGTGGTGAGATGATTGCCTGGTGGTGATTGACCTGCTGAGGGTGATAGACTGATGGTGAGGGTGAAGACTAGTGGTGAGGGTTGATGGACTGATGGTGGGGTGAGGTGATGGCTGTGTAGAGTGATGACATGGTGGTTGAGGTGAGAACTGGAGGTGAGAGTTATGGACTGGTGGTGAGGGTGATGACTGCTGGTGAGGTGATGGATTTGTGGAAGTGAAGGTGGAGAGGTAACGAGTGATGGACTGTGGTGAGGGGTGATTGATTTGGGGTGAGAGTGTTTGGACCTGGTGTGAGAGTGATGGACTGGTGTGAAGTTGATGGACCTCGTGTAATGGTGATGGTGGACTGGTGGAGAGATTGATGGATGGGTGGAGAGAGTGATGGACTGATGGGGAGGGAGATGCACTGGTGGTGAAGGTGATGAACCGGCGACGATTGTGACGAGCGACTGACGATTGTGATGAGCAACTTACAGTGTGACGAAAACGATTGACGGATTGTGAGAACGACTAAACGATTGTGATGAACGACTGACGATTTGTGAATAACACTAACGATTGTTGTGAACGACTGACGATTGTGATGAACGACTGACGGTTGAGGTGAACGACTGACGCTTTTGATGAACGACTGACGATTGTGACGAACGACTGACGATTGTGATGAACGATTGACCTTGTGATGGAACGACTGAACGATTGCGATGAACGACTGACGCTTGTGATGAACTGGCTGACGATTGCAAAGAACGGCTGACGCTTGTGAAGAACGACTGACGATTATGATGAACGACTGATGATTGTGGTGAAAGACTGACGATTGTGATGAACGACTGGCGATTGAGACGAACGGTTGACCATTGTGATGAACTCTTGTGGGGCGATGACCTGGTGGTGAGGCGATGGACTGTGGTGAGGGGATGGACTGGTGGTGAGGTCGGTGATGCAGTTTTACTGGTGTGAGAGTGATGGAATTGGTGTGATTGGTGATGGACCTGTTTGTTGAGGGTGATGGACTGAGGATTAGGGTGATTGACTGGTGTGAGGTGATGGACTGGTGTGAGGTGATGGACTGTTGGTTAGAGTAAGGGGAGGGTGGTGAGGGTGATGGACTGCGGTGAGGATGGTCTGGTGTTGAGGGTGATGAACTGGTGGTTAGGCTGACTGACTAGTGATGAGATGATGATACTGGTGGTGAAGTGACGGACTGAAGGGATTGACCTGTGGTGAGGGTGATTGACTGTGTGAAGGTGATTTCCTGGTGTGATTGAACTGCTGCTTGAGGGGTGATGTTTGTCGGTGAGTGTGATGGAATGATGTGAGGTGATGGACGTGGAGGTGAAGGTGATGGATTAGTGAAGTGATGGACTGGAGGAGAGGTGAAGACTTGTGTGAGGTGAAGGATTGGTGGTAGTGTGATGTACCTTGTGGTAAGGGAGATGACTGGTTGTGAGAGTTATGGAATGATGGTGAGGGTGATGGAACTGCTGGTGAGAAGGTGATAGATTGGTGAAAGTGATGACTTGTGGTGTGGGTGATGGAGTTGTGGTGAGGGTGGATGATTGCGGAGAGTGTGATGGACTGGTGGTGAGAGTGGATCGACTGGTGGTGAGAGTGATGGACTGCTGGTGAGGGGATGGACTGCTGGTGAAGGTGATGGATTGTTGAAAGTGACGGATTGGTGTATTAGGGTGATGGACTGATTGTGAAGTGATGGGCTGATGGTGAGTCATGGACTGGTGGGGAGGGTGATCATTGGGTGTGATTGTGTGGCATGGTGGTGAGGGGGGATGGACTTCGTGGTGAGAGAGATGGGACTTGTGGTGAGCGGTGATGGACAGCTGGTGAGGGTGATGGATTTGTGAAAGTGTGGACTGTTGTGAGGGTGATGATTGAGGTACGTGTGATGGACTGGTTGGTGATGGTGATTGAACTGGTGGGAGAGTGATGGACTGATGTTGTTGGTGAGGACTGGTGGTGAGGATGAGTATTGGGGTGAAGAGTGATGGACTGGTGGTAAAGGTGATGACCTCGTAGTGATTGTGAGATGGACTGTGAAAGTGATGATCTGGTGGTGAGGGTGATGGACTGGTGGTGATGGTGATGGACTGGTGGAGAGAGTGATTGACTAGTGGGTGAGAGTTATGGACTGCTGGGCGGGTGATGCACTATGGTGAAGGTGATGACCTGTTACGATTTGTGACGAGCGACTCACAGATTGTGATGAACGACTGACCATTGTGATAAACGACTGACCAATTGTGATGAACGACTGACGATGTGACTAACGACTTACGATTTGTGATAGCGACTTATCGTTTGTGATGAACGACTGACGATTGTGAATCAACGACCTAACGCTTGTGACGAACGATTGACGATTGTGGCGAACTCTTTGGTGAGGGTGATGGACTGTGGTGGGCTGATGGACTGGTGGTGATGGTGAAGGAACTGGTGGAGAGAGTGATGGACTGGGTGGGAGAGTGATGGACTATGTGGGTGAGGGTGATGCACTGGTGGGTGAGAGTGATGGATGGTGGTGATGGTGATGGACTGTGTAGGGTGGACTGCTGGTGATGTGATTGACTGGTGGTGAGGGTGATGGACTATGATGAGGGTGATTTGACTGGTGGGGAGGTGATGGACCTTGGTGGAGGTAGTGCGAGGACGTGTGAGACGAGAGGTATGGACCGTGGTGATGAAGGTAATGGACTTTTGATAGGGTGATCGGACGGCGGTGAAGACATGGCCTGGTGGTGAGTGGTGAAGGAAACTGGTGGTGAGCGTGTGACTGATTGGTGGTGAGGTTGATAGAATGGTAGTGAGGGTGAAGGAATGGGGTGATGGAATGGTGGTGAAGGGTGAAGTTTTTGAGGGTCTCTTAGTTCTTGCAGTTCTTGAAGTTCTTGAAGTTCTCGAAGATCTTGAAGTTCTGAAAGGGAAGATCATTAAGTTATTAATGCCTCACTCAGGTCCATGGCTTCAGGTGACCATCCTTGTCCCCCTCCGGATATTCACCATTCACCACTTCCCTGAGGTCAGCAACACAAGGACCAGACAACAACACAAGGAGAGGACAACAACACAAGGACCAGACAACAACACAAGGATCAGACAACACAAGGAGAGGACAACAACACAAGGACCAGACAACAACACAAGGATCAGACAACAACACAAGGACCGACAACAACACAAGGATCAGACAACACAAGGAGAGGGATAACAACAGCACAAGGACCGGACAACAACACAATGGATCAGATCAGAACAACAACACAAGGATCAGACAACAACACAAGATCAGACAACAACACAAGGAGAGACAACAACACAAGGAGAGGACAACCAACACAAGAGAGGACAACAACACAAGGGAGAGGACAACATCACAAGGAGAGGACAAACAACGCAAGGAGAGAGCAAACCGAAGGAGAGGAACAACACCGAAGGAGAGGACAACACCGAAGGAGAGGACAACAAAACCGAAGGAGAGGACAACAACCGAAGGAGAAGACAAAACCGAAGGAGAGGACAACAACCGAAAGAGAGGAAACAACCGAAGGAACAGGGCAAACAACCGAAGGAGAGGACAACCAACCGAGAGAGAGGACAACACAAGACTAACAACAACACAAGGATAGGACAACAACACAAGGACCAACAACAACACAGAGACGCCAGACAACATCACAACAAGGTCCAGACAACAACACAGGACGGGACCACAACACAAGGAGGAGAACAACAACACGAGGAAAGAGCAACAACCGAAGGAGAGGACACAACCGTAAGAGAGGACAACAACCGAAGAGAGGACACAACCGAAGGCGAAGGACAACAACCGAAGGAGAGGAACAACGACCGAAGGATAGGACAACAACCGAAGGAGAGGACAACAACCGAAGGAGAGGGCCAACAACCGAAGGAGAGGACCACAACCGAAGGAGAGGACAACAACCGAAGGAGAGGACAACAACCAAGGAGAGGACAACAACCGAAGGAGAGGACAACAACCGAAGGAGAGGACAACAACCGAATGACAGGACAACAACCAATGACAGGACAACAACCGAATGACAGACAACAACGAAGGACAGGACAACAACCGAGAGAGAGGGACCACAAAACACAAGGACAAGAACAACAACCCAAGAGAAAACAACGAGAACAGTTAGATTACTATTACTGGGGAGGACACGGCAGAAATCTGCGCCCCAGCAGTAACAATCCTCCTGGACAGACTTGACCCGCAGACTACGCTATGACGAGAGACCTCACTTCACCCAGTTAACCCACCAAGCTCTGGCCACGTAGTAACAATTTTCTGAGTTCTATTTATATTTCATATTCATTCATCTCATATTATTATTAATTTATTACGATTATTTAGCCGTTTAAGTGTATTTTAAACCTTTTTGGGTACAAATTACTGTCCACGTGTAAACCTTCACGTTTTCCATGTATGGAAACTCTTATTAATTGTTATCTGTTGTCTTTTTTCTTTCTTGTTATTTATCTCTTGTTTCCTCAATAATAAGACGCTAAGATTCACAATACATACTCTCTCTTCTTCCACTCTCTCTCCCTCCTCTACGAGCGAGCACCCCACACACAACACCACACACACACACACACACACACACACACAACACACACACACACCACACACACATCAACACACACACCCACAACACACACAACAACATAACACCCCCACACACACACACACACACACATTATATATATATATATATATATATATATAAATATATATATATATAAATATATATATATATTGTGTAAAACGAATGTTGTGAGTGAAGACATTAATGGTGTTTGAATTAATGTATGTTCACTTGTGAATATTCAAGACACAACCAGGAAAGTACTCATATATATGGTAAGAAACTCTTCATTATTATGTATGTAAATATTACTATCTTAGGTTAAATATAGAATGTGGATGTTCAATGTTTTATTACATTATATCCAGAGTGAGAGATGTGAAGACAGGAGAAGTGAGAGATGTGAAGACAGGAGAAGTGAGAGATGTGAAGACAGGAGAAGTGAGAGATGTGAAGACAGGAGAAGTGAGAGATGTGAAGACAGGAGAAGTGAAGATGTGAGGGAGGAGACAGGAGAAGTGAGAGATGTGAAGAAGGAAGAAGTGAGAGTGTGAAGACAAGGAGAAGTGAGAGATTGAAGACAGGAGAAGTGAGAGATGTGAAGACAGGTGAAGTGAGAGATGTGAAGACAGGAGAAGTGACTTTACTTAAGAGATGTCTAGAACAGTCACAATGTTTTTCTTCTCATCTGCACTTTCCTCTAAACATCTTCCTATATATGAGAGGAAAAATTATTGACCTACATTAATAATAAAAATGCACTTAGTGAATAAAAGAAAGCCGCTCAATGATAAGATCTACTTTGACCACCACGTTTACCTTGAACCCTGATCATACCACGTGCCATGACCCCATCACCACGTTAACCTTACCCGACCACCACGTTACCTTGACCCTGGACCACCACGTTACCTTGACCCTGACCATCCCACGTTACCAATGACCCCGATCACCACGTTACCATTGACCGACCACCACGTTACCTTGACCCTGACAACCACGTTTACCTTGACCCTGACCACACACGTTACCTTGACTGGTGACCAACACCACGTTTACCGTTGACCCTGAACCACCACGTTACCTTGACGACCTGACCACCACGTTACCCTTGACCCCTACCACCACGTTACCTTGGACCCCGACCACCATCGCTAACCTTGACCTGACCACCACGTTTACCTTGACCCTGACCACCACGTTACCTTGACCCTGACCACCAACCCTAACCTTGACCCTGACCACCACGTTACCTTGACCCTGACCACCACGTTACCTTGACCCTGACCACCACGTTACCTTGACCCTGACCACCACGTTACCTTGACCCTTGACCCACCACGCTACCTTGACCCATACCACCACGTACCTTGCCCTGATCACCACGGTTACCATGACCCCGACCACCACTTACCTGACCCTGACCACCACTTTTCCTTGGACCCGGTGACCCACCACGTTAACCTTGACCTGACCACCACGTACCTTGACCCCTGACCACCACTTTACCGTGACCTGCCACACGTTACCTTGACCCTGACCACCACGTTACTTGACCCTGACCACCACTTACCATTGACCCTGACCACCACGTTACCTTGACCCTGACCACCACGATACCTTGACCCTGACCACACACGTTACCTTGACCCTACCACACCACGTTTTACCTTGACCTGACCACCACGTTTACCTTGACCCTGACCACCACGTTACCTTGACCCTGACCACCACGTACCTTGACCCTGACCACCACGTTTACCTTGACCCTTAACCACCACGTTACCTTTGACCCTGACCACAACTAACCTTGACCCTGACCACCACTTTAACTTGACCCTAGACCACACGCTACCTTGACCCTACCACCACGCCTACCTTGACCCTGACCACCACGCAACCTTGACCCCTGACCACCACGTACCTTGACCCATGACCCACCACGCTAGCTTACCCTGACCACCACCAAACCTTGACCCTGACCACCCACGTTACCCTGACCCTGACCACCACACTACCTTGACCCCGACCACCACGTTAACCTTGACTTGACCACCACGTTTACCTGACCCTGACCACCACGCTAACCTTGACCCTGACCACCACGTTACCTTGACCCTGACCTCTACATTACCATGACCCTGACCACTACGTTACCTTGACCCTGACCACCACGCTACCCTTGACCCTGACCCACAACGTTACCTTGACCCGACAAACCACGCAGTGGGGGGGGCTCCTTACCTCCTGACCACTACGTTACCTGACCCTGGACCACCACGCTACCTTGACCTGACCACTACTTACCTTGACCTGACCACCACGCAATCTTGACCCTGACCTCTACGTTTACCTTGACCCTGACCACTACTTGCCTTGACCATGACCACCACGCTACCTTGACCCTGGACCTCTACGTTACCTTGACCCGACTACTACGTTACCTTGACCCTGACTACCCACGCTAACTGAACTCTGACCACCACGTTACCTGACCCTGACCACCATGCTACTGACCCTGACACTCTACGTTACCTTGACCCTGAACCACTACGTTTACCTTGACATACCACCACTCTACCTTGACCCGACCTCATCCATTAGGATCATTTTTGTTTGATCAGTTTTCCCTATTTGGACATAATTGACTGAGCAGCTAGAACTATGATGCCCGTAAAGCATCATATCGGCATCCACACCACCTACCTGACCCTTTAGTCATGAGTCCATTCCGTTCCAGCCCACCTAAGTAATTTTTCAGTCCTATGAAATCAGCCAAGCGAAGTCAGGACAGAGACTTGATTGCCATTATTAGGGGAATTCCATATTATAAAATTAGTGATTTTGTGATCCCACTTTTTTCCTCAAGCTCAACATTAACCTCAGATTATTAATTATGGTTTCCCTACTGCAAGAACCAAGTCAAGGAGGTTATTTCCCCTAGTTGGCTGTCACAAACTGGCTGACTATGCTGTCAGCCTGGAGACTGTTGACAATACGAGGTAAAGTTTATGTCAGAATTATGATTAATGAAGTATATAAAGAAAAATTTGATAACATAGAAGACTGTAAGTTCAGAAAGTGAAGGAAATCTGTGAATCATGTGTAAACACTGAAATACATAAGTTAACAACACTTATATAAAGGAAAATTGCAATGGGTGCATTTATAGTTGTGGAAAAGATACATGAGAGATGTTAGAAGAGTAGAGTTTTGATAGCTAAAGTGTTGAAATAAGTTACAATATGCAAGAAAGATGGTAAATATTTACCCCAAAAAATGAGTCTTAGATAATGTTGTGTGATGTCGCCTGTGGGTGGTATTAAAGGACGTGTAATGTCACGTACTTTGGTAAAAGTACAATATATATATATATATATATTATATATTTATAATATATATATATATATATATATCTATATATATATATATATATATATATAGAATATATACAATCATTATGTATAACATATAAAATATACATATATATACATATATATATATATATATATATATATATATATATATACATAATATATATATATACACATATATATATATATATACACATATATATATATACATATATATATAAATTATACATATATATATATATATACACATATATATAATACATATATATATAAAATATATACATATAATATCTATATATATATATATTATATAATATACAAATATATATTAATATATATATAAATATACATATATAATATATATATAAATACATATATACATATATATATATATATACATATAAAAATAATATATATACATATATATATATATATATAACATATATATATATTATACATATATATATTTATATAATACATATATATATATCTATACATATATATATATATACATATATATATATACACATAATATTATATATATACATATAATATATATAACATATAATAAATATATACATATAATAATATATATACATATAATATATATATACATATATCTATATACATATATATATATATACATTATATATATATACATATAATATATATATATACATATATATATAAACATAAATATATATAAATATATATATATATACATAAATATAATATACATATATATTATATATACATATATATATATACAATATATATACATAAATTATATATATATATGGGGGGCATATATATATAATATACATATATATATATATACATATATATATATATACAATATATATTATATACATATATATATATAACATATATATAAATAATACATATATATATATATACAAATATATAAATATACCTAGATATATATACATAAAATATCATATACAAATATATATTTATACATATATATAAATATATATATCATAATATATATATACATATAATATAATACATATACATATATATATATATATACATATATATATACATATAGTATAAATACATATATAAAATCTATATATATACATAATATATATATATATATATAAAATAAAATATATATATAATAAAATATATATATATACATAATATATAAATATATATATATATAAATATAAAAAATATATATATATATATATATAAATATATAATATATAATACATATATAAATATATACATATATAAACTAATATATATATATATACATATATATACATATACAATTATATAAATAATATATATATAACAAATATATACATATATATATATATATTTAACCCATATAGATATATACAATACTATATACATATATATATATACATATATAACAACTAAATACAAATATATACATAAATATATACATACATACTTATACATATAATAATAAATACATATATATACATATATATATATATACATATATATACATATATATATAAACATATATATACATTATAATATATA
>NC_069423.1:51342224-51404724 GCF_026875155.1 Cherax quadricarinatus | reverse complement strand
GATTGTGATGAACGATTGACCTTGTGATGGAACGACTGAACGATTGCGATGAACGACTGACGCTTGTGATGAACGGCTGACGATTGCAATGAACGGCTGACGCTTGTGATGAACGACTGACGATTATGATGAACGACTGATGATTGTGGTGAAAGACTGACGATTGTGATGAACGACTGGCGATTGAGACGAACGGTTGACCATTGTGAGAACTCTTGTGGGGCGATGACCTGGTGGTGAGGCGATGGACTGTGGTGAGGGGATGGACTGGTGGTGAGGTCGGTGATGCAGTTTTACTGGTGTGAGAGTGATGGAATTGGTGTGATTGGTGATGGACCTGTTTGTTGAGGGTGATGGACTGAGGATTAGGGTGATTGACTGGTGTGAGGTGATGGACTGGTGTGAGGTGATGGACTGTTGGTTAGAGTAAGGGGAGGGTGGTGAGGGTGATGGACTGCGGTGAGGATGGTCTGGTGTTGAGGGTGATGAACTGGTGGTTAGGCTGACTGACTAGTGATGAGATGATGATACTGGTGGTGAAGTGACGGACTGAAGGGATTGACCTGTGGTGAGGGTGATTGACTGTGTGAAGGTGATTTCCTGGTGTGATTGAACTGCTGCTTGAGGGGTGATGTTTGTCGGTGAGTGTGATGGAATGATGTGAGGTGATGGACGTGGAGGTGAAGGTGATGGATTAGTGAAGTGATGGACTGGAGGAGAGGTGAAGACTTGTGTGAGGTGAAGGATTGGTGGTAGTGTGATGTACCTTGTGGTAAGGGAGATGACTGGTTGTGAGAGTTATGGAATGATGGTGAGGGTGATGGAACTGCTGGTGAGAAGGTGATAGATTGGTGAAAGTGATGACTTGTGGTGTGGGTGATGGAGTTGTGGTGAGGGTGGATGATTGCGGAGAGTGTGATGGACTGGTGGTGAGAGTGGATCGACTGGTGGTGAGAGTGATGGACTGCTGGTGAGGGGATGGACTGCTGGTGAAGGTGATGGATTGTTGAAAGTGACGGATTGGTGTATTAGGGTGATGGACTGATTGTGAAGTGATGGGCTGATGGTGAGTCATGGACTGGTGGGGAGGGTGATCATTGGGTGTGATTGTGTGGCATGGTGGTGAGGGGGGATGGACTTCGTGGTGAGAGAGATGGGACTTGTGGTGAGCGGTGATGGACAGCTGGTGAGGGTGATGGATTTGTGAAAGTGTGGACTGTTGTGAGGGTGATGATTGAGGTACGTGTGATGGACTGGTTGGTGATGGTGATTGAACTGGTGGGAGAGTGATGGACTGATGTTGTTGGTGAGGACTGGTGGTGAGGATGAGTATTGGGGTGAAGAGTGATGGACTGGTGGTAAAGGTGATGACCTCGTAGTGATTGTGAGATGGACTGTGAAAGTGATGATCTGGTGGTGAGGGTGATGGACTGGTGGTGATGGTGATGGACTGGTGGAGAGAGTGATTGACTAGTGGGTGAGAGTTATGGACTGCTGGGCGGGTGATGCACTATGGTGAAGGTGATGACCTGTTACGATTTGTGACGAGCGACTCACAGATTGTGATGAACGACTGACCATTGTGATAAACGACTGACCAATTGTGATGAACGACTGACGATGTGACTAACGACTTACGATTTGTGATAGCGACTTATCGTTTGTGATGAACGACTGACGATTGTGAATCAACGACCTAACGCTTGTGACGAACGATTGACGATTGTGGCGAACTCTTTGGTGAGGGTGATGGACTGTGGTGGGCTGATGGACTGGTGGTGATGGTGAAGGAACTGGTGGAGAGAGTGATGGACTGGGTGGGAGAGTGATGGACTATGTGGGTGAGGGTGATGCACTGGTGGGTGAGAGTGATGGATGGTGGTGATGGTGATGGACTGTGTAGGGTGGACTGCTGGTGATGTGATTGACTGGTGGTGAGGGTGATGGACTATGATGAGGGTGATTTGACTGGTGGGGAGGTGATGGACCTTGGTGGAGGTAGTGCGAGGACGTGTGAGACGAGAGGTATGGACCGTGGTGATGAAGGTAATGGACTTTTGATAGGGTGATCGGACGGCGGTGAAGACATGGCCTGGTGGTGAGTGGTGAAGGAAACTGGTGGTGAGCGTGTGACTGAGTGGTGGTGAGGTTGATAGAATGGTAGTGAGGGTGAAGGAATGGGGTGATGGAATGGTGGTGAAGGGTGAAGTTTTTGAGGGTCTCGAAGTTCTTGCAGTTCTTGAAGTTCTTGAAGTTCTCGAAGATCTTGAAGTTCTGAAAGGGAAGATCATTAAGTTATTAATGCCTCACTCAGGTCCATGGCTTCAGGTGACCATCCTTGTCCCCCTCCGGATATTCACATCCATTCACCACTTCCCTGAGGTCAGCAACACAAGGACCAGACAACAACACAAGGAGAGGACAACAACACAAGGACCAGACAACAACACAAGGATCAGACAACACAAGGAGAGGACAACAACACAAGGACCAGACAACAACACAAGGATCAGACAACAACACAAGGACCGACAACAACACAAGGATCAGACAACACAAGGAGAGGGATAACAACAGCACAAGGACCGGACAACAACACAATGGATCAGATCAGAACAACAACACAAGGATCAGACAACAACACAAGATCAGACAACAACACAAGGAGAGACAACAACACAAGGAGAGGACAACCAACACAAGAGAGGACAACAACACAAGGGAGAGGACAACATCACAAGGAGAGGACAAACAACGCAAGGAGAGAGCAAACCGAAGGAGAGGAACAACACCGAAGGAGAGGACAACACCGAAGGAGAGGACAACAAAACCGAAGGAGAGGACAACAACCGAAGGAGAAGACAAAACCGAAGGAGAGGACAACAACCGAAAGAGAGGAAACAACCGAAGGAACAGGGCAAACAACCGAAGGAGAGGACAACCAACCGAGAGAGAGGACAACACAAGACTAACAACAACACAAGGATAGGACAACAACACAAGGACCAACAACAACACAGAGACGCCAGACAACATCACAACAAGGTCCAGACAACAACACAGGACGGGACCACAACACAAGGAGGAGAACAACAACACGAGGAAAGAGCAACAACCGAAGGAGAGGACACAACCGTAAGAGAGGACAACAACCGAAGAGAGGACACAACCGAAGGCGAAGGACAACAACCGAAGGAGAGGAACAACGACCGAAGGATAGGACAACAACCGAAGGAGAGGACAACAACCGAAGGAGAGGGCCAACAACCGAAGGAGAGGACCACAACCGAAGGAGAGGACAACAACCGAAGGAGAGGACAACAACCAAGGAGAGGACAACAACCGAAGGAGAGGACAACAACCGAAGGAGAGGACAACAACCGAATGACAGGACAACAACCAATGACAGGACAACAACCGAATGACAGACAACAACGAAGGACAGGACAACAACCGAGAGAGAGGGACCACAAAACACAAGGACAAGAACAACAACCCAAGAGAAAACAACGAGAACAGTTAGATTACTATTACTGGGGAGGACACGGCAGAAATCTGCGCCCCAGCAGTAACAATCCTCCTGGACAGACTTGACCCGCAGACTACGCTATGACGAGAGACCTCACTTCACCCAGTTAACCCACCAAGCTCTGGCCACGTAGTAACAATTTTCTGAGTTCTATTTATATTTCATATTCATTCATCTCATATTATTATTAATTTATTACGATTATTTAGCCGTTTAAGTGTATTTTAAACCTTTTTGGGTACAAATTACTGTCCACGTGTAAACCTTCACGTTTTCCATGTATGGAAACTCTTATTAATTGTTATCTGTTGTCTTTTTTCTTTCTTGTTATTTATCTCTTGTTTCCTCAATAATAAGACGCTAAGATTCACAATACATACTCTCTCTTCTTCCACTCTCTCTCCCTCCTCTACGAGCGAGCACCCCACACACAACACCACACACACACACACACACACACACACACAACACACACACACACCACACACACATCAACACACACACCCACAACACACACAACAACATAACACCCCCACACACACACACACACACACATTATATATATATATATATATATATATATAAATATATATATATATAAATATATATATATATTGTGTAAAACGAATGTTGTGAGTGAAGACATTAATGGTGTTTGAATTAAAGTATGTTCACTTGTGAATATTCAAGACACAACCAGGAAAGTACTCATATATATGGTAAGAAACTCTTCATTATTATGTATGTAAATATACTATCATAGGTTAAATATAGAACGTGGATGTTCAATGTTTTATTACATTATATCCAGAGTGAGAGATGTGAAGACAGGAGAAGTGAGAGATGTGAAGACAGGAGAAGTGAGAGATGTGAAGACAGGAGAAGTGAGAGATGTGAAGACAGGAGAAGTGAGAGATGTGAAGACAGGAGAAGTGAAGATGTGAGGGAGGAGACAGGAGAAGTGAGAGATGTGAAGAAGGAAGAAGTGAGAGTGTGAAGACAAGGAGAAGTGAGAGATTGAAGACAGGAAAGTGAGAGATGTGAAGACAGGTGAAGTGAGAGATGTGAAGACAGGAGAAGTGACTTTACTTAAGAGATGTCTAGAACAGTCACAATGTTTTCCTTTCATCTCACTTTCCTCTAAACATCTTCCTATATATGAGAGGAAAAATTATTGACCTACATTAATAATAAAAATGCACTTAGTGAATAAAAGAAAGCCGCTCAATGATAAGATCTACTTTGACCACCACGTTTACCTTGAACCCTGATCATACCACGTGCCATGACCCCATCACCACGTTAACCTTACCCGACCACCACGTTACCTTGACCCTGGACCACCACGTTACCTTGACCCTGACCATCCCACGTTACCAATGACCCCGATCACCACGTTACCATTGACCGACCACCACGTTACCTTGACCCTGACAACCACGTTTACCTTGACCCTGACCACACACGTTACCTTGACTGGTGACCAACACCACGTTTACCGTTGACCCTGAACCACCACGTTACCTTGACGACCTGACCACCACGTTACCCTTGACCCCTACCACCACGTTACCTTGGACCCCGACCACCATCGCTAACCTTGACCTGACCACCACGTTTACCTTGACCCTGACCACCACGTTACCTTGACCCTGACCACCAACCCTAACCTTGACCCTGACCACCACGTTACCTTGACCCTGACCACCACGTTAACCTTGACCTGACCACCACGTTACCTTGACCCTGACCACCACGTTACCTTGACCCTTGACCCACCACGCTACCTTGACCCATACCACCACGTACCTTGCCCTGATCACCACGGTTACCATGACCCCGACCACCACTTACCTGACCCTGACCACCACTTTTCCTTGGACCCGGTGACCCACCACGTTAACCTTGACCTGACCACCACGTACCTTGACCCCTGACCACCACTTTACCGTGACCTGCCACACGTTACCTTGACCCTGACCACCACGTTACTTGACCCTGACCACCACTTACCATTGACCCTGACCACCACGTTACCTTGACCCTGACCACCACGATACCTTGACCCTGACCACACACGTTACCTTGACCCTACCACACCACGTTTTACCTTGACCTGACCACCACGTTTACCTTGACCCTGACCACCACGTTACCTTGACCCTGACCACCACGTACCTTGACCCTGACCACCACGTTTACCTTGACCCTTAACCACCACGTTACCTTTGACCCTGACCACAACTAACCTTGACCCTGACCACCACTTTAACTTGACCCTAGACCACACGCTACCTTGACCCTACCACCACGCCTACCTTGACCCTGACCACCACGCAACCTTGACCCCTGACCACCACGTACCTTGACCCATGACCCACCACGCTAGCTTACCCTGACCACCACCAAACCTTGACCCTGACCACCCACGTTACCCTGACCCTGACCACCACACTACCTTGACCCCGACCACCACGTTAACCTTGACTTGACCACCACGTTTACCTGACCCTGACCACCACGCTAACCTTGACCCTGACCACCACGTTACCTTGACCCTGACCTCTACATTACCTTGACCCTGACCACTACGTTACCTTGACCCTGACCACCACGCTACCCTTGACCCTGACCCACAACGTTACCTTGACCCGACAAACCACGCAGTGGGGGGGGCTCCTTACCTCCTGACCACTACGTTACCTGACCCTGGACCACCACGCTACCTTGACCTGACCACTACTTACCTTGACCTGACCACCACGCAATCTTGACCCTGACCTCTACGTTTACCTTGACCCTGACCACTACTTGCCTTGACCATGACCACCACGCTACCTTGACCCTGGACCTCTACGTTACCTTGACCCGACTACTACGTTACCTTGACCCTGACTACCCACGCTAACTGAACTCTGACCACCACGTTACCTGACCCTGACCACCATGCTACTGACCCTGACACTCTACGTTACCTTGACCCTGAACCACTACGTTTACCTTGACATACCACCACTCTACCTTGACCCGACCTCATCCATTAGGATCATTTTTGTTTGATCAGTTTTCCCTATTTGGACATAATTGACTGAGCAGCTAGAACTATGATGCCCGTAAAGCATCATATCGGCATCCACACCACCTACCTGACCCTTTAGTCATGAGTCCATTCCGTTCCAGCCCACCTAAGTAATTTTTCAGTCCTATGAAATCAGCCAAGCGAAGTCAGGACAGAGACTTGATTGCCATTATTAGGGGAATTCCATATTATAAAATTAGTGATTTTGTGATCCCACTTTTTTCCTCAAGCTCAACATTAACCTCAGATTATTAATTATGGTTTCCCTACTGCAAGAACAAGTCAAGGAGGTTATTTCCCCTAGTTGGCTGTCACAAACTGGCTGACTATGCTGTCAGCCTGGAGACTGTTGACAATACGAGGTAAAGTTTATGTCAGAATTATGATTAATGAAGTATATAAAGAAAAATTTGATAACATAGAGACTGTAATCAGAAAGTGAGGAAATCTGTGAATCATGTGTAAACACTGAAATACATAAGTTAACAACACTTATATAAAGGAAAATTGCAATGGGTGCATTTATAGTTGTGGAAAAGATACATGAGAGATGTTAGAAGAGTAGAGTTTTGATAGCTAAAGTGTTGAAATAAGTTACAATATGCAAGAAAGATGGTAAATATTTACCCCAAAAAAGGAGTCTTAGATAATGTTGTGTGATGTCGCCTGTGGGTGGTATTAAAGGACGTGTAATGTCACGTACTTTCCACAAATAGGCCCATCCGGGTGGGGGTAATGGGGGGAAACCCACCCAAGCGATTGAATACCCACAGTTAACCATCAAGGGGGCGATGGAATTGACAGAAAAACCTGTCCAGGGAGATGGAATATGAAAAGGAAACCTGATCAGGGAGATATAATATGACAGGGAAACCCGTGCAGAGCGATGGAATATGACAGGGAAACCAGTCCAGGGACGTGGAATATGGCAGGGAAAGCCGTGCAGGGAGATGGAATATGACAGAGAAACACGTCCAGGGCGAAGAAATATTACAGAGAAACCCGTCCAGAGCGATGGAATATGAGAGCGAAAACCGTCCAGGGCGACGGAATATGACAGGGAAACCAGTCCAGGGAGAAGGAATGTGAAAGGGAAACCTGTCCAGGGCGAAGGAATATGACAGGAAAACCCGCTCAGGGAGATGGAACATGAGAAGGAAACCAGTTAAGTGAGATGGAATATAAAAAGGAAACCCGTCCAGGGAGATGTAGTATGACAATGAAACCAATTAAGGGAGATGGAATATGACAGAGAAACTCGTCCAGGGCGATGGAATATAACAGGAAAACCCGTCCAGGGAGATGGAATATGACAGGGAAACCTATCCTGATCGATGAAAAATGACAGGGAAACCTGTCTAGGGAGATGGAAAGTGACAGGGAAACAATTTCAGGACAATGGAAAATGACAGAGAAGCCTGTCCACGATGATGGAAAATAACCGGGAAACCCGTACAGGGCGATGGAATATTGCAGAAAGCCGTCCAAAGGGAGGGAATATGACAAGAAAATCTGTCTATTGAAATAGAAAATGACAGGAAAACTCATCCATTACATAGAAAACGACAGAAAAACAGTTCCATATTAATAGAAAATGAAAGAAAAACCCGTCCAAGGCGATGGAAAATGAGAAGTTGTTCTGTCCAGGACGATGGAGAACAGAAGAACCCGTCCAAGGCGATGGAAGATGATAGAGAAACCCGTCCAGAGCGATGAAAAACTACAAGAAACAAATCCAGCCGATAGAACATGAGAGGGAAACCCGTGAACGGCGATGGAAAATGACAGGAAAACGCTTCCAGGACGACTGAAAATGATAACGAAACCCGTCCAGATGATGGAATATGACAAGGAAACCCTTCCAGGATAAATGTAAAATGACAGGAACCCGTCTATGACGACGGAAAATGACAAAGAAACCTGTCCTGGGCGAGTAAATATGAGAGAGAAACAAGTTCAGAATTATGGATTATGACAGAAAAATAGTCCATTGTGACGGAAAATGACAGTGAAAACCCAGGAAGCTGGATGGAAAATGATAAGGACACCTGTCACCTCTCATGGACTATGACAAAGAAACCTCTCTAGGGCGAAGGAATGTGACAGGGAAACACATCCAAGGCGATGGAGTAAAAGAGAAGAAATACGTCAAGGGCGACGCAAAATGACAAGAAAACCGGTCAAGGGAGATGGAATATGACAGAGAAACCTGTCCAGTGTGGTGGATAATGACAGGGATACCCGTCCAGGGTGGTGGATAATGAAAGGGATACCCGTCCAGGGTGATGGATAATGACAGGGACACCTTTCCAGGGTGGTGGATAATGACAGGGATTCCCGTCGAGAGTGGTGGATAATAACAGGGATACCTGTCCAGGGTAGTGAATAATGACAGGGATACCTGTCCAGGGTGATGGATAATGACAATGATACCCGTGCAGGGTGGTGGATAATGACAGGGATACTCGTGCAGGGTGGTGAATAATGACAGCGGTACCCATCCAGGGTGGTTGATAATGACAGGGATACCAGTCCAGGGTGGAGGATAATGACAGGAATACCCGTCCAGGGTGGTGGATAATGACAGGAACACCCGTGCAGGGTGGTGGATAATGACAGGGATACTCGTGCAGGGTGGTGAATAATGGCAGCGGTACCCATCTAGGGTGGTTGATAATGACAGGGATACCAGTCCAGGGTGGTGGATAATGACAGGAATACCCGTCCAGGGTGGTGGATAATGACAGAAACATCCGTCCAGGGTGGTGGATAATGAAAGGGATACCCGTCCAGGGTGATGGATAATGACAGGGACACCTTTCCAGGGCAGTGGATAATGACAGGGATTCCCGTCGAGAGTGGTGGATAATAACAGGGATACCTGTCCAGGGTAGTGAATAATGACAGGGATACACGTCGAGGGTGGTGGATAATGACAATGATACCCATGCAGGGTGGTGAATAATGACAGCGGTACCCATCCAGGGTGGTTGATAATGACAGGGATACCAGTCCAGGGTGGTGGATAATGGCAGAAATACCCGACCAGGGTGGTGGATAATGACAGGGATACCCGTCCAGAGTGGTGAATAATGACAGGGATACCCGTCCAGGGTGGTGGATAATGACAGGAACACTAAAGCAAGTGGTATTGTGACTATGTACGGGTTTCTCTGTCATATTCCATCTCCATGGACTGGTTTTCTACTCATATTCGATTTCCATGGACTCGTTTCCCTGTCATATGCCGTTTCCATGGAAGGGTTTCCATGTCATAATCCATCTCAATGGACAGGTTTGTCTGTCATATTCCCTCTCTCTGGGCGGTTTCTGTAAAAATTCCCTTGCCCTGTAAGGGTTTCCCTGTCATATTCCATCTCCGTGGACGGGTTTCCCTGTCATATTATGTCGTTCTTGACTGGTTTCTTTGTCATATTCCAACTCTCATGACGAGTTTCCCTGTCATATTCCATCTCTGTGGAGGGGTTTCCCTGTCATATTCCATCTCTGTGGAGGGGTTTCCCTCTCATATTCCATTTCCATGGACGGGTTTCCCTGTCATATTCCATCGCCCTAGAAGGGTTTCTCTGTCATATACCATCGTCCGGGACAGGTTTCTCTCTCATATTTCAACGCCCTGGACGGGTTTCTTTGTCATATTCCATCGCCCTGGACGGGTTTCTCTGTCATATTCCATCGCCCTTGACGGGTTTTCCTATCATATTCCATCTCCCTTAACAACTTTCATGTCACATTCCATGTCCCTTAACGGGTTTCCCTGTCTTATTCCATCTCGCTGGAGGGGTTTCCCTCTCAAATTCCATCTCTCTGGACAGGGTTCTCTGTCACATTCCTTCCCCTTGGACGGGTTGCCTTGGTATTTTTCATCGCCCTGGATGGGTTTCCCAGTCACATTCATTCTCCTTGGACGGGTTTCCCTGCCATATTCCATCTACCTGGATTGGTTTCCTAGTCATATTACATTTCCCTGGACTGGTTTCTCTGTCATCGCCCTGGACTGTGAAACCGTCCAGGCCGATGGAATATGACAGGGAAACTGGTCAAGGCAATGGAATATGACAGGGAAACTGGTCAAGGCAATGGAATATGACAGGGAAACTGGTCAAGGCAATGGAATATGACAGGGAAAAAATGGTCAAGGCAATGGCAATGACAGGGGGGCCCCCCGTCCAGAGAGATGGAATATGACAGAAAAACCCTTCCAGGGTGACTTTATGTTCACATAACCATGGACTTTATGTTCACATAACCATGGACTTTATGCTCACATAACCATGGACTTTATGTTCACATAACCATGGAATTTATGCTCACATAACCATGAACTTTATGCTCACATGACCATGGACTTTATGCTCACATAACCATGGACTTTATGCTCACATAACCATGGACTTTATGCTCACATAACCATGGACTTTATGCTCACATAACCATGAACTTTATGCTCACATAACCATGGACTTTATGCTCACATAACCATGGACTTTATGTCATATAACATGAACTTTATGCTCACATAACCATGGACTTTATGCTCACATAACCATGGACTTTATGCTCACATAACCATGAACTTTATGCTCACATAACCATGGACTTTATGCTCACATAACCATGAACTTTATGCTCACATAACCATGGACTTTATGCTCACATAACAATGAACTTTATGCTCACATGACCATGGGCTTTATGCTCACATTTAAACCCTGGACTTTTTGATCGCATTAACCATGGACTTTATGCTCACATAACCATGGACTTTATGCTCACATAACCATGGACTTTATGCTCACATAACCATGGACTTTATGATCGCATAACCATGGACTTTATGCTCACATAACCATGGACTTTATGCTCACCTAACCATGGACTTTATGCTCACATAACCATGGACTTTATGCTCACCTAACCATGGACTTTATGCTCACTAACCATGGACTTTATGCTCACCTAACCATGGACTTTATGCTCACCTAACCATGGACTTTATGCTCACCTAACCATGGACTTTATGCTCACCTAACCATGGACTTTATGCTCACATAACCATGGACTTTATGCTCACCTAACCATGGACTTTTGCTCACATAACCATGGACTTTTTTGCTCACATAACCATGGACTTTATGCTCACATAACCCTGGACTTTATGCTCACATAACCATGGACTTTATGCTCACATAACCCTGGACTTTATGCTCACATAACCATGGACTTTATGCTCACATAACCATGGACTTTATGCTCACATAACCATGGACTTTATGCTCACATAACCATGGACTTTATGCTCACATAACCATGGACTTTATGCTCACATAACCATGGACTTTATGCTCACATAACCATGGACTTTATGCTCACTTAACCATGGACTTTATGCTCACATAACCATGGACTTTATGCTCACATAACCATGGACTTTATGCTCACCTAACCATGGACTTTATGCTCACATAACCATGGACTTTATGCTCACATAACCATGGACTTTATGCTCACATAACCATGGACTTTATGCTCACATAACCATGGACTTTATGCTCACATAACCATGGACTTTATGCTCACATAACCATGGCTTTATGCTCACATAACCATGGGCTTTATGCTCACATAACCATGGACTTTATGCTCACATAACCATGGACTTTATGCTCACATAACCATGGACTTTATGCTCACATAACCATGGACTTTATGCTCACATAACCATGGACTTTATGCTAACATAACCATGGACTTTATGCTCACATAACCATGGACTTTATGCTCACATAACCATGGACTTTATGCTCACATAACCATGGACTTTATGCTCACATAACCATGGACTTTATGCTCACATAACATGGATTTATTTCTCACATAACCATGGACTTTATGCTCACATAACCATGGACTTTATGCTCACATAACCATGGACTTTATGATCGCATAAATGTCACTAATTTCCGGATAAACATTGTAAAACATATCTTTGACTTTGTAGTGGAGACTTAACAAGGTAACGTGGAGGTCAGGGAGAAGGTAACGTGGAGGTCAGGGAGAAGGTAACGTGGAGGTCAGGGTGAAGGTAACGTGGAGGTCAGGGTGAATGTAACGTGGAGGTCAGGGAGAAGGTAACGTGGAGGTCAGGGAGAAGGTAACGTGGAGGTCAGGGAGAAGGTAACGTGGAGGTCAGGGTGAAGGTAACGTGGAGGTCAGGGTGAAGGTAACGTGGAGGTCAGGGAGAAGGTAACGTGGAGGTCAGGGAGAAGGTAACGTGGAGGTCAGGGTGAAGGTAACGTGGTGGTCAGGGGTGAAGGTAAGTGGAGGTTTAGGGGAGAAGGGAACGTGGAGGTCAGGGAGAAGGTAACGTGGAGGGGCAGGGTGAAGGTAACATGGTGGTCAGGGTCAAGGTAACGTGGTGGTCAGGGTCCAGGTAACGTGGTGGTCAGGGTCCAGGTAACGTGGAGGTCAGGGAGAAGGTAACGTGGTGGTCAGGGTGAAGGTAACGTGGTGGTCAGGGTCAAGGTAACGTGGTGGTCAGGGTCCAGGTAACGTGGTGGTCAGGGTCCAGGTAACGTGGTGGTCAGGGTCCAGGTAACGTGGTGGTCAGGGTCAAGGTAACGTGGTGGTCAGGGTCCAGGTAACGTGGTGGTCAGGGTCCAGGTAACGTGGTGGTCAGGGTCAAGGTAACGTGGTGGTCAGGGTCAAGGTAGCGCGGTGGTCAGGGTCAAGGTAGCGTGGTGGTCAGGGTCAATGTAGCGTGGTGGTCAGGGTCAAGGTAACGTGGTGGTCAGGGTCAAAGTAACGTGGTGGTCAGGGTCAAGGTAACGTGGTGGTCAGGGTCAAGGTAACGTTCTGGTCAGAGTCAAATAACGTGGTGGTCAGGGTCAAGGTAACGTGGTGGTCAGGGTCAAGGTAACGTGGTGGTCAGGGTCAAGGTAACGTGGTGGTCAGGGTCAAGGTAGCGTGGTGGTCAGGGTCAAGGTAACGTGGTGGTCAGGGGGCAAGGTAACGTTGTGGTCAGAGTCAAATAACGTGGTGGTCAGGGTCAAGGTAGCGTGGTGGTCAGGGTCAAGGTAACGTGGTGGTCAGGGTCAAGGTAACGTGGTGGCCAGGGTCAAGGTAACGTGGTGGTCAGGGTCAAGGTAGCGTGGTGGTCAGGGTCAAGGTAGCGTGGTGGTCCCGGGTCAAGGTTTTCGTGGTGGTCAGGGTCAAGGTAACGTTGTGGTCAGAGTCAAATAACGTGGTGGTCAGGGTCAAGGTAGCGTGGTGGTTAGGGTCAATATAGCGTGGTGGTCAGGGTCAAGGTAGCGTGGTGGTCAGGGTCAAGGTAACGTGGTGGTCAGGGTCAAGGTAGCGTGGTGGTTAGGGTCAATATAGCGTGGTGGTTAGGGTCAATATAGCGTGGTGGTCAGGGTCAAGGTAGCGTGGTGGTCAGGGTCAAGGTAACGTTCTGGTCAAGGTCAAGGTAACGTGGTTGTCAGGGTCAAGGTAACGTTCTGGTCAGAGTCAAATAACGTGGTGGTCAGGGTCAAGGTAGCGTGGTGGTCAGGGTCAAGGTAACGTGGTGGTCAGGGTCCCAAAGGGAACGTTTGTGGTCAGAGTCAAATAACGTGGTGGTCAGGGTCAAGGTAGCGTGGTGGTCACGGTCAAGGTAACGTGGTGGTCAGGGTCAAGGTAACGTGGTGGCCAGGGTCAAGGTAACGTGGTGGTCATGGTCAAGGTAGCGTGGTGGTCAGGGTCAAGGTAGCGTGGTGGTCAGGGTCAAGGTAGCGTGGTGGTCAGGGTCAAGGTAACGTGGTGGTCAGGGTCAAGGTAACGTTGTGGTCAGAGTCAAATAACGTGGTGGTCAGGGTCAAGGTAGCGTGGTGGTCACGGTCAAGGTAACGTGGTGGTCAGGGTCAAGGTAACGTGGTGGCCAGGGTCAAGGTAACGTGGTGGTCAGGGTCAAGGTAGCGTGGTGGTCAGGGTCAAAGTAGCGTGGTGGTCAGGGTCAAGGTAGCGTGGTGGTCAGGGTCAAGGTTACGTGGTGGTCAGGGTCTAGGTAACGTTGTGGTCAGAGTCAAATAACGTGGTGGTCAGGGTCAAGGTAGCGTGGTGGTTAGGGTCAATATAGCGTGATTGTCAGGGTCAAGGTAGCGTGGTGGTCAGGGTCAAGGTAACGTGGTGGTCAGGGTCAAGGTAGCGTGGTGGTTAGGGTCAATATAGCGTGGTGGTTAGGGTCAATATAGCGTGGTGGTCACGGTCAAGGTAGCGTGGTGGTCAGGGTCAAGGTAACGTTCTGGTCAGGGTCAAGGTAACGTGGTTGTCAGGGTCAAGGTAACGTTCTGGTCAGAGTCAAATAACGTGGTGGTCAGGGTCAAGGTAGCGTGGTGGTCAGGGTCAAGGTAACGTGGTGGTCAGGGTCAAGGTAACGTTGTGGTCAGAGTCAAATAACGTGGTGGTCAGGGTCAAGGTAGCGTGGTGGTCACGGTCAAGGTAACGTGGTGGTCAGGGTCAAGGTAACGTGGTGGCCAGGGTCAAGATAACGTGGTGGTCAGGGTCAAGGTAGCGTGGTGGTCAGGGTCAATGTAGCGTGGTGGTCAGGGTCAAGGTAGCGTGGTGGTCAGGGTCAAGGTAACGTGGTGGTCAGGGTCAAGGTAACGTTGTGGTCAGAGTCAAATAACGTGATGGTCAGGGTCAATTTAGCATGGTGGTCACGGTCAAGGTAACGTGGTGGTCAGGGGAAGGTAAGTGGTGGCCAGGGTCAAGGTAAACGTGGTGGTCAGGGTCAGGTAAAAACGTGGTGGTCAGGGTCAAGGTAGCGTGGTGGTCAGGGTCAATGTAGCGTGGTGGTCAGGGTCAAGGTAGCGTGGTGGTCAGGGTCAAGGTAACGTGGGGGTCAGGATCAAGGTAACGTTGTGGTCAGAGTCAAATAACGTTGTGGTCGGGGTGAAGGTAGCGTGGTGGTCAGGGTCAAGGTTACGTGGTGGTCAGGGTCAAGGTTACGTGGTGGTCAGGGTCAAGGTAACGTGGTGGTCAGGGTCAAGGTAACGTTGTGGTCAGAGTCAAATAACGTGGTGGTCAGGGTCAAGGTAGCGTGGTGGTCAGGGTCAAGGTAACGTGGTGGTCAGGGTCAACGTAACGTTGTGGTCAGAGTCAAATAACGTGGTGGTCAGGGTCAAGGTAGCGTGGTGGTCAAGGTCAAGGTTACGTGGTGGTCAGGGTAAAGGTTACGTGGTTGTCAGGGTCAAGGTAACGTTGTGGTCAGAGTCAAATAACGTGGTGGTCAGGGTGAAGGTAGCGTGGTGGTCAGGGTGAAGGTAACGTGGTATTCAGGGTCAAGGTAGCGCGGTGGTCAGGGTCAAGGTTACGTGGTGGTCAGGGTCAAGGTAACGTTGTGGTCAGAGTCAAATAACGTGGTGGTCAGGGTCACGGTAGCGTGGTGGTTAGGGTTAATATAGCGTGGTGGTCAGGGTCAAGGTAGCGTGGTGGTCAGGGTCAAGGTAACGTGGTGGTCAGGGTCAAGGTAGCGTGGTGGTTAGGGTCAATATAGCGTGGTGGTTAGGGTCAATATAGCGTGGTCAGGGTCAAGGTAGCGTGGTGGTCAGGGTCAAGGTAACGTGGTGGTCAGGGTCAAGGTAACGTTGTGGTCAGAGTCAAATAACGTGGTGGTCGGGGTGAAGGTAGCGTGGTGGTCAGGGTCAAGGTTACGTGGTGGTCAGGGTCAAGGTTACGTGGTGGTCAGGGTCAAGGTAACGTTGTGGTCAGGGTCAAGGTAACGTTGTGGTCAGAGTCAAATAACGTGGTGGTCAGGGTCAAGGTAGCGTGGTGGTCAGGGTCAAGGTAACGTGGTGGTCAGGGTCAAGGTAACGTTGTGGTCGGAGTCAAATAACGTGGTGGTCAGGGTCAAGGTAGCGTGGTGGTCAGGGTCAAGGTTACGTGGTGGTCAGGGTCAAGGTTACGTGGTGGTCAGGGTCAAGGTAACGTTGTGGTCAGAGTCAAATAACGTGGTGGTCAGGGTGAAGGTAGCGTGGTGGTCAGGGTGAAGGTAACGTGGTATTCAGGGTGAAGGTAACGTGGTGGTCAGGGTCAAGGTAACATGGTGGTCAGGGTCAAGGTAACGTGGTGGTCAAAGTAGACCTTATTTGATCGACTTTCTTTTATTCACCAAGAATTCTTATTATTAATGTAGGTCAAAGATTTTTCCTCTCAATACATAGGAAGAGGAAAGTGCAGATGAGAAGAAAAACATTGTGACTGTTCTAGACATCTATTAAGAAAAGTCACTTCTCCTTCCTTCACATCTCTCACTTCTCCTTCCTTCACATCTCTCACTTCTCCTGTCTTCACATCTCTCACTTCTCCTGTCTTCACATCTCTCACTTCTCCTGTCTTCACATCTCTCACTTCTCCTGTCTTCACATCTCTCACTTCTCCTGTCTTCACATCTCTCACTTCGCCTGTCTTCACATCTCTCACTTCTCCTGTCTTCACATCTCTCACTTCTCCTGTCTTCACATCTCTCACTTCTCCTGTCTTCACATCTCTCACTCTGGATATATTTAATAAAACACTGAACATAAGATAGTAATATTTACAAACATAATAATGAAGAGTTTCTTACCTTATATGTGAGTACTTTCCTGGTTGTGTCTTGAATATTACCAAGTGAACATACATTATCCACACACATTACTGTCTCCACTCAACCAACATGCATTATACACAATCTACATATATATTTAATATATATTATATATATATATATATATATATATATATATTATATATATATATATATGTGTGTGTGTGTGTGTGTGTGTGTGTGTGTGTGTGTGTGTGTGTGTGTGTGTGTGTGTGTGTGTGTGTGTGTGTGTGTGTGTGTGTGTGTGTGTGTGTGTGTGTGTGTGTGTGGGTGTGTGTGTGTGTGTGTGTGTGTGTGTGTGCTCGCTCGTAGAGAGAGGGAGAGAGAGAAAGAGAGAGTATGTATTATGGAGAAACAAGAGATAAATAACAAGAAAAAAGACAACAGATAACAATTAATAACAGTTTCCATACATGAAAACGTGAAGGTTTACTCGTGGACAGTAATTTGTACACCAATAAACGTTTAAAATACACTTAAACTGATAAATAATCGAATACAGTAATAACTAATATGGATGCAATATGAAATATAAATAGAACTCCGAAATTGTTACTAAGTTGCCAGAGCTTGGTGGGCGACCTGGGTGAGTGAGGTCTCTCGTCTAGGTAGTCTGCGGGTCAAGGCTGTCCAGGAGGTTGTTACTGCTGGGCGCAGATTTCTGTGTCCTCCCCAGTAATAGCATCTAACTGTTCTCGTTGTTCTCTTGGGTTGTTGTCTTGTCCTTGTGTTGTTGTCCTCTCCTTCGGTTGTTGTTCGGTTGTCCTCTCCTTCGGTTGTTGTTCTCTCCTTCGGTTGTTGTCCTCTCCTTCGGTTGTTGTCCTCTCCTTCGGTTGTTGTCCTCTCCTTGGGTTGTTGTCCTCTCCCTTTGGTTGTTGTCCTCTCCTTCGGTTGTTGTCCTCTCCTTCGGTTGTTGTCTCTCCTTGGGTTGTTGTCCTCTCCTTGGTTGTTGTCCTCTCCTTCGGTTGTTGTCCTCTCCTTCGGTTGTTGTCCTCTCCGGTTGTCCTCTCCTTCGGTTGTTGTCCTCTCTCTCGGTTGTTGTCCTCTCCTTCGGTTGTTGTCCTCTCCTTCGGTTGTTGTCCTCTCCTTCGGTTGTTGTTTCCCCTCCTTCGGTTGTTGCCCTCTCCTTCGGTTGTTGTCCTCTCCTTCGGTTGTTGTCCTCTCCTTCGGTTGTTGTCCTCTCTCTCGGTTGTTGTCCTCTCCTTCGGTTGTTGTCCTCTCCTTCGATTGTTGTCCTCCCCCTTCGGTTATTGTCCTTTACTTCGGTTGTTGCCTTCTCCTTCGGTTTTTGTCCTCTCTCTCGGTTGTCCTCTCCTTCGGTTGTTGTCCTCTCTCTCGGTTGTTGTCCTCTCCTTCGGTTGTTGTCCTCTCCTTCGATTGTTGTCCTCTCCTTCGGTTATTGTCCTCTACTTCGGTTGTTGCCCTCTCCTTCGGTTGCTGTCCTCTCTCTCGGTTGTCCTCTCCTTCGGTGTTGTCCTCTCCTTCGGTTATTGTTCTCTCGTTGTGTTGTTGTCCTCTCCTTGTGTTGTTGTCCTCTCCTTGTGTTGTTGTCTGATCCTTGTGTTGTTGTCTGGTCCTTGTGTTGTTGTCCTATCCTTGTGTTTTTTGGTCCTCTCCTTGTGTTGTTGTCTGATCCCTTTTGTTGTTGTCTGATCCTTGTGTTGTTGTTGGTCCTTGTGTTGTTGTTGGTCCTTGTGGTTGTTATCCTCTCCTTGTGTTGTTGTCCTCTCCTTCTGTTGTTGTCTGGTCCTTGTGTTGTTGTCCTCTCCTTGTGCTGTTGTCTGGTCCTTGTGTTGTTGTCCTCTCCTTGTGCTGTTGTCTGGTCCTTGTGTTGTTGTCTGGTCCTTGTGTTGTTGTCCTCTCCTTGTGTTGTTGTCTGGTCCTTGTGTTGTTGTCTAATCCTTGTGTTGGTGACCTCAGGGAAGTGGTGAATGGAGAATATCTTAGGGAACAAGAATGGTCACCTGAAGCCATGGACCTGAGTGAGGCATTAATAACTTAATGATCTTCCCTTTCAGAACTTCAAGATCTTCGAGAACTGCAAGAACTTTAAGAACTGCAAGAACTTCGAGACCCTCAAAAACTTCAGCCTTCACCACCATTCCATCACCCCATTCCTTCACCTTCACTACCATTCCATCAACCTCACCACCACTCAATCACTCTCACCACCAATCCATCATCTTCACCGCCAGTCCATCACCCTCATCACCAGTCCATTATTCTCACCACCAGTCCATCCCTTTCCAAGGCCCACCCCCCCACAGTCAAACTCCTCATCATAGTCCTACCCTCACCACCAGTCCCCACATTCACCCGTCCACCCCCCAACACCCTCCTCACCCTCACCACCGTCCATCAATCTACCACCATCCCTTTACCAACCACAATCATCAGCCTCACCCCATCCCACATCACCAAAAGTTCACCACAATGGTCAATCGTTCGTCACAAGCGTGAGGCGTTGATCACTATCGTCAGTCGTTCATCAAAATCGTCAGTCGCTCATCACAAGCGTCAGTCGTTCATCACAAACGTAAGTCGCTCATCACAATCGTCAGTCGTTCATCACAAGCGTCAGTCGTTCATCACAAACGTAAGTCGCTCATCACAATCGTCAGTCGTTCGTCACAATCGTCAGTCGTTCGTCACAATCGTCAGTCGTTCATCACAATCGTCAGTCGTTCACCACAATCATCAGTCGTTCATCACAAGCGTGAGGCGTTGAGCACAATGGTCAGTCGTTCACTACAATCGTCAGTCGTTCATCACAATCGTCAGTCGTTCATTACAATCGTCAGTCGTTCCTCACAAGCGTCAGTCGTTCATCACAATCGTCAGTCGTTCATCACAATCGTCAGTCACTCGTCACAATCGTCACAACCTTCACCATCAGTGCATCACCATCCCCAGCAGTCCATAACTCTCACCACTAGTCCATCACTCTCTCCACCAGTCCATCACCATCACCACGAGTCCATCACCTTTACCACCAGTCCATCACTCTCACCCCCAATTCTTCATCCTCATCACAAGTCCATCACCAACAACATCAGTCCATCACTCTCACCGCCTGTCCATCACCATCACCACCAGCCCATCACCCTCACCACCAGACCATCACTCTCACCACCAGTCCATCATCCTCGCCACCAGTCAATGACCCTCACCATCAGCCCATCACCCTCACCATCAGTCCATCACCTCACCACCAGTCCATCTTTTCACTCATCCATCAACTTCACCAGCAGTCCGTCACCACCACCATCACCAAGCCATCACTCTCACCACCAGTCCATCACCCTCACCACCAGTCCATCATTTTCACCAATCCATCACCTTCACCAGCAGTCCGTCACCCACACCACCAGTCCATCACTCTCACCACCAGTCCATCACCCTCACCGCCAATCCATCACCCTCACCACAAGTCCATCACCCTCACCACAAGTCCATCACTTTCACCAATCCATCACGTTCACCAGCAGTCCATCACCCTTACCACAAGTCCAGTACACTCACCACCAATCCTTCACCCTCACCACAAGTCAATCACCCTCACCACCAGTCCATCACTTTAACCAATCCATCACCTTCACCAGCAGTCGATCACTGTCACCACCAGTCCATCACTTTCATCATCAGTCGATCATCCTCACAATCAGTCCATCATACTCACCGACAAACCATCACCCTCACCACCAGTCCATCACCCTCAGCAGCAGTCAATCACCACCAGGCACTCTCCTTCACCACCAGTCAATCACCCTCACCACAGGTCAATCACCTTCAGTCCATCACTATCACCACCAGTCCATCACTCTCACCACCAGTCCATCACTCTCACCACCAGTCCATCACACTCATCACTAGTCCATCAGCCTAACCACCAGTTCATCACCCTCACCACCAGTCCATTACTCTCACCAACAGTCCATCACCCTCACCACCAGTCCATCACCCTCACCACCAGTCCATTACTCTCACCAACAGTCCATCACCCTCACCACCAGTCCATCACCCTCACCACCAGTCAATCACCCTAATCCTCAGTCCATCAATCACCCTCAACAACAGTCCATCACCATCACCACCATTCCATCACTCTCACCACCAGTGCATCACCCTCACCACCAGTCCATCCCCCTCACCACCAGTCCATCAGCCTCACCACCAGTCCATCACCCTCACCAAGAGTTCATCACAATGGTGAACCGTTCGTCACAAGCGTCAGTCGTTGATCACAATCGTCATTAGTTCATCACTATCGTCAGGCTGTCATCACAATCGTCAGTCGCTCATCACAATAGTCAGTCGTTCGTCTCAATCGTCAGTTGTTCGTCTCAATCGTCAGTCGTTCATCACAAGCGTCAGCCGTTCATTGCAATCGTCAGCCGTTCATCACAACGGTCAGTCATTCATCACAATCGTCAGTCGTTCATCACAATCGTCAGTCGTTCATCACAAGCGTCAGTCGTTCACCTCAATCGTCAGTCGTTCATCACAATCGTCAGTCGTTCACAACAATCGTCAGTCGTTCATCACAATCGTCAGTCGTTCATCACAATCGTTAGTCGTTCATCACAATCGTCAATCGTTCGTCACATTCGTCAGTTGCTCATCACAATCGTCAGTCGCTCGTCACAATCGTCGCAGGTTCATCACCTTCACCACCAGTGCATCTCCCTCCCCAACAGTCCATAATTCTCATCACCAGTCCATCACTCTCTCCACCCATCCTTCACTCTCTCAACCAGTCCATCACCATCACCACGAGTCCATCACCTTCACCACCAGTCCATCACTCTCACCACCAGTCCAACGCTCTCACCCCCAATCCTTCACCCTCACCACCAGTCCATCACCAACAACATCAGTACATCACTCTCACCACCAGTACATAACTATCACCACCAGTCCATCACACGTACCTCCTATCCATCACCCTCAGAACCAGTCCACAACTTTCACAAATCCATCACCCTCACCACCAGTCCATCACTCTCACCTCCAGTTCATCACTCTCACCACCAGTCCATCACTCTCAACACCAGTCCGTCACCCTCACCATCAGTTCATCACCCTCACCACCAGTCCTTCACCCTCACCACCAGTCTATCACCCTCAACACCAGTCAATCACCACCAGGCAATCACACTCACCACTAGGTAATCACCCTCACCACAGGTCAATCACCTTCAGTCCATCACTCTCACCACCACTCCATCAACCTCACCACCAATCCATCACACTCACCGCCAATCCATCACCCTCACCTCCAGTCCATCACACTAACCACCAGTCTATCACCCTCACCATTAGTCCAACACCCTCACCATCAGTCCATCACCCTCACAACCAGTACTTCACATTCTCAACCACTCCTTCACCCTCACCATCAGTCCTTCACCCTCACCATAAGTCCATCACCCTCACCATCAGTCCATCACTCTCACCACCAGTCCAACACTCTCACCCCCAATCCTTCACCCTCACCACCAGTCCATCACCAACAACATCAGTACATCACTCTCACCACCAGTACATAACTATCACCACCAATCCATCACCCTCACAACCAGTCCACCACTTTCACCAATCCATCACCCTCACCAGCAGTCCATCACCCTCACCACCAGTCCATCACTCTCACCACCAGTTCATCACTCTCACCACCAGTCCATCACTCACCACCAGTCCATCAACCTCACCATCAGTCCATCGCCCTCACCACCAGTCCTTCACCCTCACCACCAGTCCATCATCCTCAGCACCAGTCAATCACCACCAGGCAATCACCCTCACCACCAGGCAATCACCCTCACCACAGGTCAATCACCTTCAGTCCATCACTCTCACCACCAGTCCATCAACCTCACCACCAATCCATCACACTCACCGCCAAACCATCACCCTCACCTCCAGTCCATCGCACTAACCACCACACTACAAATCAATCACTACATTCCATATCTATGACCACAACATTACCAATCTATCACCACTGATTTATACATCTAAAATAACTATAATACATATCTTTCACGAAAACACTATACATCTTTTACCAAATCATGTCTTCCTTCTTGATATAGATTAATATATAAATTAATATTGTTAAATAGAAGTTTCTCACTAACATTAGTATACCCAACCACTACAGCCCAGTGAAGAGAGTTATGCCTCTCAAAACTTGGGTCTCAGGTTCAAATCCTGAGCTTGGCACTTAAAATTTCTCAAGGGATGACAAGTAAAGGAATGGCAGGTTTTCCTGAGAAGCGGCTTCTTTCATCCTCACCATCTGGACGAAATAGCAAAAAGGTACAAGTTTGTAATAGTGAGTGTGGTGGCTCACACCTTCCTAGCAAGTTTAAGAAAATTTGTCGCAAGATTTCCTGGTCACAAATTTCACTTAAGAGTGAAATTGGGGAAGGAGCTTTCTCTAAGACTCATAAAGCCAATGTGACAATGGATGATGGCTCGATCATCACTGCTGCTGTGAAAATTTTCCATAGTTACCAATATGACATGACAGAAGCTAGACTGCTGAAAGCTGCTGCAGGAGCTGGAGGAGCCCCAAAATTCCATGGGATTGCTAAAGGGCTTCATTCTGCAATCATCATGGAGCTCTGCCCAGGACAGCCCTTAGACAACTTCTTCGACAGTATCCCAATTGGTGAATGCAAGAAAGCATATGAAGCCGTAAGGAATGCAGTGACAGAGTTCCATAGGAAGGGTTTCTCACACCAAGATCTCCATCCCGGCAACATTCTCATCGAAAAAGTTGATAACAAATACGTTGCACATGTGATAGACCTGGGAATGTCCCGCAAGCTTGGGGAGGACCCATCAATGACTAAATCATACATAGAACAAGATAATGAAGACTTAAATAACCTACTTACATATCTACCATCTGAGTGAGGTACAAGGGACCCATCAGTGTATAAAAACAAAGTAAATCATATATAAAATAAAATGAGTAGTGTAGTGGTTGTAGATATACACGCACGCACGCACGCACACACGCGCGCACGCACACACACGCACACACACGCAAACACACGCACAGACGCGCGCGCACACACACACACACACACACACACATTATGCATTTGTGAATTTTCGTGTATCATGCAGAAACATGAGACGAAAAACAAGAAAAATGATAAGTGATAACAATTAATTACAGTTTCCATGTATGGAACTTAAAGGTTTACTCAAGGACACTAATTTATATACCAGAAAACGTTCACAAATATGCTCACACAGCTAAATAATCGAAAAAATAATAATTAATATGGATATAATAAGAAATATAAAAGGAAGCCTCAAATTTTTACTAAGTGTCCAGAGCTTGGCGGTCTAACTAGGTGAGTGACGTGTGTCTGGTAGGTAGTGTTCGGGTCTTGGCAGTCCAGGAGAATGTTATTACTGGGAGCAGATTTCTGTGTGTCCTCCCCAGTACTAACATCTAACTGTTCTCGTTATTCTCTTGGGTTGTTGTCTTGTGCTACGGTTGTTGTCCTGTCCTTTTGTTGTTCTCTCGTCTTTTAGTTGTCCTTGTGTTGTGTTGTTGTCTGGTCTTTGTGTTGTTGTATAATCCTTGTGTTGCTGACCTCAGAGAAGTGGTGTATGGTGAATATCTGGGGGGTCAAGGATGGACACCTGAAGACATGGACCTGAGTGAGGCATTCACTACTAAATGATCCCTTTCAGACCTTCAAGAATATCAAGAACTTCAAGAACATGAAGACCTGCAAGAACATCAAGGCATTCAAGAATACCACGACCTTCAAAAACTTCAAAAACATCACCTTCACCATCAATCCATTCCCCTCACCACCAGTCCATCCCCCTCACCAGCAGTCCATCACCCTCACCACCAGTCCATCACCCTCACCACTAGTCCATCACCCTCACCACCAGTCCTTCGCCCTCACCACTAGTCCGCCACCCTCACCACCAGTCCTTCGCCCTCACCACTAGTCCGCCACCCTCACCACCAGTCCATCCCCTCACCACCAGTCCATCACCCTCACCACCAGTCCATCACCCTCACCACCAGTCCATCCCCCTCACCACCAGTCCATCCCCCTCACCACCAGTCCATCCCCCTCACCACCAGTCCATCCCCCTCACCACCAGTCCATCCCCCTCACCACCAGTCCATCCCCCTCACCACCAGTCCATCACCCTCACCACCAGTCCATCACCCTAACCACCAGTCCATCACCCTCACCACCAGTCCATCACCCTCACCACTAGTCCATCACCCTCACCACCAGTCCTTCGCCCTCACCACTAGTCCGCCACCCTCACCACTAGTCCATCACCCTCAGCACCAGACCAACACTCTTACCAAAAGCCCATCACCCTCGCTACCCGTCCTTCACCCTCACCACCAGTGCATCACCTTCACCACAAGTCCATCAACCTCGCCATCAATCCATCACCCTCACCACCAGTCCATAACCCTCACTACTAGTCCATCACCCTCACCACCAGTTCAACATCCTCACCACCAGTTCGTCACTCTCACCACCAGTCTATCACCCTCACCACCTGTCCAACACTCTCACAACCACTCAGTCACCCTCATCACCATTACATCACCCTCACGACCAGTCCATAACCCTCACCAGCAGTCCTACACAATCACCTTCACTACCAGTCATTCACAATCATCCTCACCACCAGTCCATCACAATTACCCTCACCATCAGACCATCTTCCACACTTCCAGTTCATCACCCACACTTCGCTTCGCTTCGCTTCTAATGACCAGAGCTTTGGTAAGATGGGGAAGGAAGAAGGATGGGTAAGGATGGAAATATTGGAAGAGGGTTGGAGGGGGGGGGGAGAGGTAGGATATAAAAGGTAAGTGGCCCAACCACTTTGGTGTAATTTAAAAAGTGTATTTGTATTGATAAGATTATTTTTTAAGAGGTATAATACTAACCCATCAGAGTCACATAAATATATAGGTATATAAGTACATGTACTCTGAATTGGTTGTAATTATACAAGTTGAAATTGCTTTTTTTTTTTTTTTTTTTTTTTTTTTTTTTTTTTTTTTTTTCGCGATTGCACAACGGATATTTATCGACAGGAAAGGCAATTTTTTCTGGCCAGTTTATGAGCTCGTGACAATAGCTTCTTAAGGGTGGTGTCCAACAATAGTCAATAGCATAATTTTACATTAGAAAGTTATTTAAGATGTCTCCCTAATTGGGGGCGATGATTTTTTCAGTATACATAGAAGGGTTCTGGTAGTATCCAATCTTCTTCGTCAGGTAAGTTGCTCAAAATCATGGGTCGAGGGTAATCATCTTTATGAATAAAACGACGAACCCTCTGTGGGAGAGTCATTCTTTGAGTCCTGTGAGGAGGAGTATTGATGATATAATCCGTGGTATTTACCACTTGTATAGGATGTTCTCTATCTGGCATGTATAGTTCTTGCATTGTATAAAGTTGTTTCTTTTTTAGGGTGTCAAGGCGTACATTTATGGCAGTAATATCTTGTTGTGTGTGTAAATCTGCCATTTTAACTCTGTCTCTCCTCCTGGTATTGGTAATAAATCGAAGAGCTCTATTCTGGACCCTTTGTAACCGTAGCATGTTGGTCTTTGTTGTTAATGACATTGGGACACAAGAGTATTCAAGTATAGGTCTTATTATCATTTTATACAGATGTTTTTTGACATGTTGAGGGGCTTGATTGATCGAAAGAGTCTGCTAAGACGGCTTTGGCTGTGTTGATCTTTTTAGTTACATGAGATGTTGAGTGGAGCAGCCTGTCTATTTCATATCCCAAGATCTTGTTAGGGTTTCTAATGGCTACAGGTGTACCTCTGATGGAGATACCCCTTTATCTTCAATGGTTGATGCAAAACATCCTATCGTGCTAACAAGGACCTTGTCAGGATTAGTCGTAATTCTCCATTTCTTCTCCCAATTAGATGTTCGACGAAGTTCAATATTCATTTTTTCTATGACTCTCTCATACTTGTATTTTTCCTGTTACTGGAGTTGATGAGACGACATGAATAACATCATCTGCAAACTGTGTCACAATGTGTCATTAAACTCTGGTTGAGGAAGGTCATTCACATAAATGTTAAACAGAAGTGGACTGAGACAAGAAACTTGTGGGACACCAGCCGTCGGTTATAAAAGGTTCTGTCGACTTGCCATGAAAGGTGGGGAATGATTTTTCTTTGAGTTAAGAAATTATAAATTGCTCTGAGAAAAGTCCAGTTATGGTCTGGTAGGTCAATGAGTTTGTATATAAGGCCATCATGCCATAAGCTATCAAAAGCTTTATGAACATCTCTGGTGGCAATTAAGGCAAGATTGCCCTGCTGTTTTAGATTGCTACAGTGTCAAAAATAACATTTATTGCATGATTGGTACCTCTATGTGTTCTAAAGCCAAATTGTTTTTCAGTAAACAAGTGATTAAACTCCATATAGTAATTCAATCTGTTGGAAATGACTTTCTCAAGAACTTTTCCAGTGACTTCAAGTAAAGATATAGGTCTATAGTTCCCAGGTTGGTGGATGTCTTTATGGGCTTAGCAAGAAAGATCATTCTAGCAGTCTTAAAAACAACTGGAAAATGTCCTGAGGCCAAGATGGCATTAAAGATATTTACCAAGGACTGTTTGCAATTTCTAGGTAGGTACTTTATTTGTTTCATTGTTATTCCAGAGAGGCCAGGGGCTCTATTTCTCATTCTTCCAATAACCTGACTTATCTTAGTAATGTAATAGGTCTAGTAAGCGTGGTGGGTATCTTCAAGAGTTGAAGTATCGATGGTAGGTAGTGGTTGTAGATCATCCAAGTTTTCATCTCTCCATTCATTTACTAACTGATAATGATTATTATTAAATTGACGACTGTTATTGTGAGAGAGAATTTTCTCCCATACATCACCCATCAAATTACCTGGTCCTGTGGATCGTCAAGTTTAATTTCAACATCTTCATCATCCTCATCAGTGAGGTATGAACTAGGTAGTTAGGAGCCTTGTGCTTTGCCCCTAAAAGTTGTCGGATCTTACTCCAAAATTTTGCTGGTTCACGTTTATATTGATTAGCTTGAAGAACTAGAAATTTCCATATGTCTCGTTTGTGTTGACTAATATGTTAATTAATTCGTGCCTTAATCGGTGCAGTGTAGCTGCTGGTGGTTGTCGCGTTTGAAGTGCCTTCGACATTCTGCTTGATAATTTCTTAAAGTGTCTCTAATTTCTCTAGTAGGTTTATATTGTTGGTATATCTTCGTGGAGCTAATTGGCAATTTGCATTGGTAGCTTCAATTATTCGATTGTGCAGGGACCTGATTGCATCATCAATTGCACTGGAAGGTAGATTTTCCAAGACACAATTTCATCTTCACCCAGATATGCCCTGAAGGGGTCAAATCCTAGGTGTTAAGATTGGGTTTAGGAGTTACAGGTATTCTAAATGGAGAAGTTTGTAGTTGTATTATAACAGGGATATGGTCAGATCCTACATTTCCACCAGGAGATATACGACAGTGAAAGATGTCACAGTCTCTGTTTGTCAGTACAATATCTGGTGTTCCTGGATGAGGTCCAATGTACGATTTGAAGAATGGGCCTTGAAATGACAAGTTTCTAGCTGTCATGATATTAAAGAGTTGTTTTCCTTTTAAGTCACCACAGTGGATACCAGCTCCACAGTTAAAGAGGGCAGGGTGATGAGCATTAAAATCTCCAGCTAGAATTGTTGGAATATTTTCTGCTTATATCCTATGTAGAGGGATTGACTCTATATATGGCTGTCTCGGGGGAAAATATCCAGTTCCTATTACTAGTTGTCCATGCGACGTTGTTAGTTCTATTGCAAGAATGTTGTCTTCATCCACATGAATATTTTTAAATGTATATCCTAATTTAACCAAGATGGCTACACCACTAAACGGTCCTCTCGATTTCTCAACAGTACAGTATCCACGTAATTTAATATGTTGATCAACTCTTGCAGCTGTCTCGTTCAAAAGTATAACATCGGGATTATAGTTATGTAGTTCAACCTCAAGAAGGTAACGGTTATTAAAGAAATGTTGAACATTAAGTTGGAAGATTGTAATCCCCATTATTTCTTATTCTTCGATCGTACACTGCGTTCTGAACGCCTACAAGTAATGTCATGTGTTGTATCTACACTATTCCTGCTGGACTCGTCAAGGGGAGGAGAGAACTTTTGCGTGGATGCTTGTGTATTAAAAATGCCATCATCTTCACTAGAGGCAGTAATATTAACAGACTCATTAGAATCGTTAGAGTCGTTAGAATCGTTAGAGTCGTTAGAGTCATCATCATAAAACTGAGGTATGCTATTCTCAGTTTCAGGAAGCAGAGGCTCGTGAGAGTTAATGGGAGACTGTGTAGGCTCCAAGTGAATATTAGATAGGCAAGGTGAGTTACCTTGGGAAAGTTCCTGTACAACAGGATCAGCTACAATAGCGAGAGAGTAGGCACCACTTTCTGGGGCATTGTTATGTTCAGGTGTTGACTTATCGGGTTGAGAGGAGTTGACAACCTGGGTTTGCGAGGAGGACGATCCCTGGGCCAGGGATGACTTAGGCTTATTTTTAGATGTAGAGTATGGTACATACTTCTTGTTATGAGAAGGCTGGGTCATAATGGCCTTCACATTTTCAGGGATAATGATGGGAGTGATCCCATTAGCCATTAACAGATCATTTAAAACACGAGAGCAGAGTTGAATATCACCACCTGCTGTGTCTTTGGCCACCAAGTACATTAGTTGTGCTCTCGTTATATCCCCGTCTGTGGATACCTGAGACACATGAGATGCGACTGAACCTTGTTGTTGTGTCTGTTGTAAGTGAGGGTTAGATTGGTGCGCTCCAAGAGGGGCAGAATTCCAAACATTGGATCCATTGGATCCCACTTGATCCAGGCAGAGCTGGGAAGGAAGTTTGGGACATGGTTGGCGGTGCCTGGGGAGTGGTCTTCTTAGAAGTGGATAGTTTCTTGGCATCAAGAATTTTCTGCATTTCCTTTTTTCTTTCAGGACAAATAGCAGAAACAGCATGATGTTTTCCATTACAGAGGACACATTTAGGTGAATTTTTATTGGTACAATCACGATAGGAATGTTGGCCAGAGCAAATGCTACAAATTTGCCCTTGTGTACTGCATTTGTTGTTGTTATGACCAAAGGCATAACACTTGAAACATTGTGTCACACTGACAAAACGTTCCAGAGAAATTTGGTCAGATGTGCATTTGGTACTGAAACATTTGAAGCCATTTTGACACACAAGTTTGGCCTCCTCAGGTGTCTCGAGTATTAATTTTAAAGTTACCTTATTGCTGTTGTGATTCGAGAATTTGTGTGCTTCTACAGCCCTAAGGTCAGAATTCTCGGCATTAATGTTATCAACAATTTCATTAACAGTGCTGTGTTTCATAAAACTGTTGATTCTGGCCACAAACACAGTCCTCTGAGCTTGATAGCTGTCAGGTGCAACTGGGATAACACCAGAAGTCTTCAGTTTATCCAAGACATCATGCTTTAGGAGTTGAAGTAACTCTTCTTCCGAAGAGAGGAGAAGTACTGCTCCAGTGTGGGTTTGAAAAACCCACACTACTAGTTCATCACTCTCACCACCATTCCATGACCCGTGATACCAGTCCGTCACCCTCAGCACCAGTCTTTCACCTTTTCCACCAGTACTTCACTCTCAACAACAGTCCATCAACCTCGCCATCAATCCATCACCCTCACAACCAGTCCATAACCCTCAACACCAGTCCATCACCCTCATCACCAGCTCATCACCCTCACCACCAGTCTATCACCATCACCACCAGTTCATCACCCTCACCACCACTCCACTCTCACCACCAGTTCATAAACCTCACCACCAGTCCATCACCCTCACCAAAAGTGCATCAACCTCACCACCAATTCATCACCTTCACCGTGAGTCCATCACCCTCTCCACCAGTTCATCACCCTCATCACCAGTCCATCACCCTCAACACCAGTAAATAACCCTCACCACCAGTCTGTCACCATCACTCTCACAACCAGTCCATCACCCTCACCACAAGTCCATCACCCTCTCCACCAGTCCATAACCTCGCCACCAGTCCATCACCTCACCACCAGTAAATAACCGTCGCCACCAGTCTGTAACCATCACTCTCACAACCAGTCCATCAGCCTCTCCACCAATCCATTACCCTCGCCACCAGTCCATTACCCTTACCACCAGTGCATCACCATCAAACTCACCTCCACTCCATCACCCTCACCACCGATCCACCACCCACACCACCAGTCCATGACACTCACCACGAGTCGGCCTTCACCACCTGTTAACACAGCCACCACCAGTCCAACACCCTCACCACCTGTCCATCACCCTCACCACCAATCCGTCACACTCACTACCAGGCTAACACCCTCACCCAGTAATTCACCCTCCCAGTCAGTCCTTCACTCTGACCACCAATCCATCACTCTCTTCACCAAATATTCACCCTCACCACCAGTCCATCACCCTCACTGCGAGTCCATCGCCCTTATCTCCAGTGCAACACTCTTATCACCAGTTATCACCCTCACCACCAGTCAGTCACCCTTACCAACACTCCATCACCCTCACAACCATTCCAACACTCTCACCAGCAGTCCATCAGCATCACCACCAGTTTAATCATCCTCACACAAGTCCATCACAATCACACTCACCACCAGTCCATCACAATCACTCTCACCACCAGTCCATCTTTCACACTTCCAATTCATCGCCCACACCACTAGTTCATCACTCTCACCACCAATCCATTACCCTCGCCTCCAGTGTGTCACCTTCATCTTTTCATCCTTCACCTTTTCCACCAGTCCTTCACTCTCACCAACAGTCTATCAACCACACCACCACTTCATCACCCTCACCAAAATTCCATCACCCTCATCACCTTTCCATCACCCTCACCACCAGTCCATAACCCTCATAACCAGGCCATCACCCTCACCACCAGTCCACCTCACCACCAGTTCATCGCCCTCACCACCAGTCCATCTTCACCACCAGTTCATCACCTCACAACAGTTCGTCACCTCACCACCAGTCAGTCACCCTCATGACCAATCCATCACCCTCACCAAAGTCCATAACCCTCACCCCCAGGCCATCACCCTCACCACCAGTCCACCTTTCACACTTCCAGCTCATCACCCACCCCACTAGTTCATCACTCTCAACCACCCTCACCCCTAGTCCTTCACACCCACCACATGCCCATAACTTTCACTACAAACCCATAACCCTCATCACTAGAAACATCACCCTCACCTACACTTCGTCACCCTCACCACCAGTCCACCCTCCCCACCAGTTCATCACCCTCACTACCAGTCCACCCTCACCACCAGTTCACCACCCTCACCACCAGTTCGTCACCCAAACCCCCAGTCCATAACCATCACCCCGTAGCCCATCACCCATAACACCAGTAAATCACAATCACCATCACCACTAGTCCATCACAATCACCCTCACCACCAGTCCATCACAATCACCCTCACCACCGGTTCATCACCCGCACCTCTAGTTCATCACGCTCACCACAAGTCCTTCACCCTCGCCAACAGTCCGTCACCCTCGCCACCTTCTTCTTCTTCTTCTTCTTATGACCAGAGCTTTGGTAAGATGGGTAAGGATGGAAATATTGGAAAAGGGTGGGAGGGAGGAGAGGTAGGATATAAAAGGTAAGTGGCCCAACCACTTTGGTGTAATTTAAAAAGAGTATGTGAAATCATAAGATATTCTTTAAGAAGTATAATACTAACCCATCAGAGTCACATAGTTATAACAGATATATAAGTACATGACTCTGAATTGGTAGTAATTATACAAGTTGCAATTATTTTTTTTTTTTTTTTTTTTTTTTTTTTGCGATTGCACAACGGATATTTATGCGACAATGAAGGCAATAATTTTCTAGCCAGTTTATAATTTCGTGACAATGGCTTCTTATAGGTGGTGTCCAGCCATGGTAAATAGCATAATTTTTACATTAGATTGTTATATAAGATGTCTACCTAATTGGGGGCGATGATTTTCTCAGGATACATAGAAGGGTTCTGGTGGTACCCAATCTTCTTCATCAGGGAGGTTGCTCAATATCATGGGTCGATGGTAATCATCTTTATGAATAAAACGACGAACCCTCTGTGGGAGAGTCATTCTTTGAGTCCTGTGAGGAGGAGTATTGATGATATAATCCGTGGTATTTACCACTTGTATAGGATGTTCTCTATCTGGCATGTATAGTTCTTGCATTGTATAAAGTTGTTTCTTTTTTAGGGTGTCAAGGCGTACATTTATGGCAGTAATATCTTGTTGTATGTGTAAATCTGCCATTTTAACTCTGTCTCTCCTCCTGGTATCGGTAATAAAGCGAAGAGCTCTATTCTGGACCCTTTGTAACCGTAGCATGTTGGTTTTTGTTGTTAATGACATTGGGACACAAGGGTATTCGAGTATTGGTCTTATTATCATTTTATACAGATGTTTTTTTACATGTTGAGGGGCTTGATTGAATCGAAAGAGTCTGCTAAGACCGGCTTTGGCTGTGTTGATCTTTTTAGTTACATGAGATGTTGAGTGGAGCAGCCTGTCTATTTCATATCCCAAGATCTTGTTAGGGTTTCTAATGGCTACAGGTGTACCTCTGATGGAGATACCCCCTTTATCTTCAATGGTTGATGCAAAACATCCTATCGTGCTAACAAGGACCTTGTCAGGATTAGTCGTAATTCTCCATTTCTTTTCCCAATTAGATGTTCTACGAAGTTCAATATTCATTTTTTCTATGACTCTCTCATACTTCTATTTTCCTGTTACCGGAGTTGATGAGACGACATGAATAACATCATCTGCAAACTGTGTCACAATTGTATCATTAAACTCTGGTTGAGGAAGGTCATTCACATAAATGTTGAACAGAATTGGACTTAGTCAAGAACCTTGTGGGACACCAGCTGTTGGTATAAATGGCTCTGTCGACTTGCCATGAAAGGTGGGAATGATTTTTCGTTGGGTTAAGAAATTATATATTAATCTGAGAAAAGTCCAGTTATGGTCTGGTAGGTCAATGAGTTTGTATATAATTCCATCATGCCATAAGCTATCAAAAGCTTTATGAACATCTCTGGTGGCAATTAAGGCAAGATTGCCCTGATGTTTTAGACTTGCTACAGTATCGAAAATAACATTTATTGCATGATTGGTACCTCTATGTGTTCTAAAGCCAAATTGTTTTTCAGTAAAAAAGTGATTAAACTCCATATAGTAGTTCAATCTGTTGGAAATGACTTTCTCAAGAACTTTTCCAGTGACTTCAAGTAAAGATATAGGTCTATAGTTCCCAGGTTGGTGGATGTCTTTATTGGGCTTACCATCACCCTCACCACCTGTCCATCACCCTCACCACCAATCCATAATCCTCACCACCAGTCCACCTTCACCACAAGTTCATCACCATCACAATCAGTCCATCACCCTCACCACCAGTTCATCACCCTCGCCACCAGTCCACTCTCACTACCAGGTCATCACCCTCACCACCGGTCGTCACCATCACCGATGGAAATTCTAGAAAATGGGAGGCATAGACGAGATTGGAGAAAGAGACTTCATAGTAGGTACACTTCAGTCTGGGGAGCACAAGGTAATCATTGCAGTGATGTATAATCCGCCACAGAACTGCAGGAGGCCAAGAGAGGAATATGAAGAGAGCAGCAGAGCAATGGTGGACACACTGGCTAAGGTGGCACGAAGAGCTCACTCGAGCAGAGCAAAGTTACTGGTTATGGGCGATTTCAACCACAGGGAGATTGATTGGGAAAACCTGGAGCCACACGGGGGTCCCGAAACATGGAGAACCAAGACGATAGATGTGGTACAGGAAAACCTCATGTACCAACATGACAAGGACACTACGAGAGTGAGAGGGGAGGACGAACCAGCAAGACTGGACCTTGTGTTCACCCTGTGGAGCTAGTGAATACGCGGTTCTGTGCTTTGAATACATAGTAGAGATACAAGTGGAGAGGGTAACAGGAGTTGAATGGGAAAAGCCAAAATATAAAAGAGGGGACTTCATAGGTTTGAGGAACTTCCTGCAGGAGAATCAGTGAGACAGAGAGCTGGAAGGAAAGTCAGTAAACGAAATGATGGAATACGTAACAACAAAATGCAAGGAGGCAGAGGAAAGATTTGATCCCATGGGCAACAGAAAAAATAAGAAGACCAGAACGAGCCCCTGGCCTACCCGACGGTGTAAGGAGACAAAAACTAAGTGCAATAAAAAATGGAAAATGTACAGAAGGCATAGAACACATGAAAATAGGGAGATTAGTCGCAGAGCCAGGAACGAGTACGCACAGGTAAGGAGATAGCCCCAGCGACAGTATGAAAATAACATAGCACCGAAAGTCAAGTCTGACCCGAAACTGTTGTATTGCCACAACAGGAGGAAGACAACAGTCAAAGACCAGGTGATCAGGCTGAGGACAGAAGGTGGGGAATTCACAGGAAACGATCAAGAGGTATGTGAAAAGCAAAATAGAAGATTTAAGGAAGTATTTACAGTAGTGACAGGAAGGGCTATGGGAAAACAGCACAGAGGGAAACATCAACAGGGAATATACCAACAAGTGTTGGATGACATACGAGCAACGGAGGAGGAGGTGCAGAAGGTGCAATGTGATCTTGATACCTAAAAGGCGATAGAACCGGACAACATCTTCCTGTGGGTCCTCAGAGAAAGAGCAGAGACGCTGTGCGTGCACTGACCACAATCTTCAATACATCCCTTGAAACTGGGCAACTACCTGAGATATGGAAGACGGCAAATGTAGTCCCTGTTTTTAAGAAAGGAGGCAGAAACGAGGCACTAAACTACAGACCAGTGTCTCTGACGTGTAAAGTATGCGAAGTCATGGAGAAGATTATCAGGAGGAGAGTGGTAGAGCACTTGGAACGTAACAAGAATATAAATGACAACCAGCATGGATTCATGGAAGGCAAATCCTGCGTCACAAACCTTCTGGAGTTTTATGACAAGGTAACAGAAGTAAGACACGAGAGAGAGGGGGTGGGTGGATTGCATTTTCCTGGACTGCAGGAAGGCCTTCGACACAGTTCCTCACAAGAGATTAGTGCAGAAGCTGGAGAATCAGGCGTGTGTAACAGGGATGGCACTGCAATGGATCAGAGAATACTTGACAAAGAGGCAACAACGAGTCATGGTACGTGAAGAGGTATCACAGTAGGCGCCTGTGACGAGCGGGGTCCCACAGGGGTCAGTTCTAGGAACAGTGCTATTTTTGATATATATGAATGACATGATGGAAGGGTTAGACTCAGAAGTGTCCCTATTCGCATATGATGTGAAGTTGATGAGAAGAATTAAATCGGATGAGGATCAGGCAGGACTACAAAGAGACCTGGACAGAATGGACATGTCGTCCAGAAAGTGGCTTCTTGAATTCAACCTTGCCAAATGCAGTCATGAAGATTGGGGAAGGGCAAAGAAGACCGCAGACAGAGTATAGGCTAGGTAGAAAAAGACTGGAAACCTCTCTCAAGGAGAAAGATCTTGGCGTGACCATAACACCGAGCACGTCTCCGGAGGCACATATCAACCAGATAACTGCTGCAGCATATGGGCGCCTGGCAAACCTGCGAATAGCGTTCCGATACCTTAATAAGGAATCGTTCAAGACACTGTACACTGTGTACGTCAGGCCCATACTGGAGTATGCAGCACCTGTTTGGAACCCACACCTCGTCAAGCACGTCAATAAATTAGAGAAAGTACAAAAGTTTGCAACAAGGCTAGTTCTAGAGCTCAGGGGAATGTCCTACGATGAGAGGTTGAGGGAAATCGGAATGACGACGCTGGAGGACAGAAGGGTTAGGGGAGACTTGATAACGACATGCAAGATACTGCGTGGAATAGATAAGGTGGACAGAGACAGGGTGTTCCAGAGAGGGGACACAGAAACAATGGGTCACAATTGGAAGCTGAAGATTCAGACGACTCACAGGGATGTTAGGAAGTATTTCTTCAGTCACAGAGTCGTCAGGAAGTGGAATAGCCTAGCAAGTGACGTAGTGGAGGCAGGAACCATACATAGATTTAAGACGAGGTATGAGAAAGCTCAGGAAACAGAGATAGGACCTAGTAGCGATCAGTGAAGAGGCTGGGCAGGAGCTGAGTCACGACCCCTGCTACCAAAATTAGGTGAGCACACACACACACACACACACAGATAAGGAGGGAGGCCCAGCGATAGTACGAAAACAGCATAGCGTCGAAAGTCAAGTCCTACCCGAAACTGCTGTATAGCCACATTAGGAGAAAGACAACAGTCAAAGATCAGGTAATCAGGCTGAGGAAAGGTGGGGAGCTCACAAGAAACGATCAAGAGGTAAGTGAGGAGCTCAACACGAGATATAAGGAAGTATTTACAGTAAAACCAAGAAGGACTCTGGGAAGACAAAACATGGAAGGACACCAAGAAGGGTTATACTAACAAGTGTTGGATGAAATACACACAAATGAGGAGGTGAAGAAGCTGCTAAGTAGCCTTGATACCTCAAAGTCGGTGGGGCCGGACATCTCTCCGTGGGTCTTTAGAGAGGGAGCAGAGACGCTGTGCCATTAACCACAATTTTCAACACATCCCTTGAAACTGGACAACTGTCTGAGGTATGGAAGACGGCAAATAAAGTCCCCATGTTTAAGAAGAAGACGGAAACGAGGCGGTAAACTATAGACCAGTGTCACTGACGTGTATAGTATGCAAAGTCATGGAGATTATCGGGAGGAAAGTATTGGAGCACCTGGAACGGAACGAGATTATAAACGAAAACCAGCACTGATTCATGGAAGGCAAATCCTGTGTCACAAACATTCTGGAGTTTCATGACAAAGTAACAGAAGTAAGACACGAGAGAGAGGGCTGGGTTGATTACATTTTCTTGGGCTGCAAGAAGGCCTTCGACACAGTTCCTCACAAGAGATTAGTGCAGAAGCTGGTGGATCAGGCACGTATAACAGGAAGGGCACTGCAATGGATCAGAGAATACCTGACAGGGAGGCAACAACGAGTCATGGTACGTGATAAGGTATCACAGAGGGTGCCTGTGACGAGCGGGGTCCCACAGGGGTCAGTCCTAGGAGCAGTGCTATTTCTGGTATACGTGAATGACATGACGGAAGTGTCCCTGTTCGCAGATGATGTGAAGTTGATAAGGAGAATTAAATCGGATGAGAATCAGGTAGGACTTCAAAGAGACCTGGACAGGTTGGACACGTGGTCCAGCAACTAGGTTCTCGAATGTAACCCCGCCAAATGCAAAGTCATGAAGATCGGGGAAGGGCAAAGAAGACCGCAGTCAGCGTACAGGCTAGGTGGCCAAAAACTGGAAACCTCGTTCAAGGAGAAAGATCTTGGGGTGAGTATAACACCGAGCACGTCTCCGGGAGCACACTTCAACCAGGTAACTGCTGCAGCATATGGGCGCCTGGCAAACCTGAGAATAACATTCCGATACCTCAGTCAGGCCCATACTGGAGTATGCAGCACTAGTTTGGAACCCACATCTGGTCAAGCACGTCAAGAAATTAGAGAAAGTGCAAAAGGTTTGCAACAAGGGAAATCGGCCTGACCACACTGGAGGACAGGAGGTTTAGGGGAGATCTGATAACGACATACAAAATACTGCGTGGAATAGATAAGGTGGACAGAGACAGGCTGTTACAGAGAGGGGACCCATAAATAAGGGGTCTCAATTGGAAGTTGAAGACTCGAATGAATCAAAGGGATGTTAGGAAGTATTTCTTCAGTCACAGAGTTGTCACGAAATGGAATAGTGAGGTATTGGATCAGGAACCATACAAAGCTTTAAGACGAGGTATGATAAAGTTCATGGAACATGGAGAAAGAGGAGCTAGTAGCGATCAGTGAAGAGGCGGGGCCAGGAGCTGAGTCTCGACCCCTGCAACCACAATTCATTGAGTACACACACAAACACCCGCACACCCAGCCAACTACCCCGCCACTTACCCACCTGGGAAAGTGAGGGAATTCATCTGAGAGGACACAGATGGACTTCTGGACACACGGAACTAGGGAAAGTACCAAAACAACCGGGAGTGGGAAGTGTGGAAGGGTTGACATCCGGGGGCCCACGGATGGAGACCTGGAAGCATAAAGCACACCTGACTATGACCACACCTGACTATGACCACACCTTACTATGACCTCACCTAACTATAACCACACATCACTAAGACCAAATCTCACTACGACCACACCTCACTATGACCACACCTCACTACAACCACATCTCACTACGACCACACATCACTGTATATGACCACTCCTGGGAATGCATCTGAGGGGACACAGATAGACATCTGTAGACACGGAACTAAGGAAAGCACCAAAACAACTGTAAGTGTTGACATCCGTGAACCCACGGATGGAGACCTGGAAACATGAACCACATCTACCTATGACCACATCTAACTATGACCACACCTCACTATGACTATGACATCACCTAAACTATGACCTCAATATGACTATGACACACCTCACTATACTTAGGCTTTTCTCAAGTTTGTTGACAATGTAAAAATAAAATAACTGAAATCAACCTGCTTGTTTAAGAAACTCTTTTTTTATGGTTTATAATTCGCTCCAAAAAAAATTAACTCTATCTGTAAACAAAAAGAGAATAAATATAAAAAACTAATATCATATATAACACACATGTTGTTTGGTACATAAATACTTAATTCGGGGTCGAACATTAGATAAACACACACGGATAAACACAGACGGATAAACACAGACGGATAAACACACACATAAACGCACACGAATTTCATCATCGACTGAAAGGAGACGATTTCTGTCTTTGTTTTTGATACTTGTTAAATAAGAAAAAGTTTGCTGACACATGTAAGAGGTTGAAAACTGCAACAATATATTTCTTTCTTTCATATGAAAGGCTTAAACTTTCAATATCTTAAACGTTTTCATGAGATCTCTCAGTCTCCATTTTTTAAAAGAATAAAAGGCTGAATGCTTCGATTTTTTTTATTTTTTGCTTCTGAGTGATGGCAGGAGTTTGGTAACCTTTCTCTGTACCGTCTCCAGTATACCTTTGTCTTTTACGTAATTTGGAGACCAAAACTGGATGTCATATTCAAGATGAGGACTCACATGTGCATTATGGAGAGTCAATATTGTATTCTTTCTGTTGTGCTTCAAACATAGTGTTGTGTTAACTTTTCTGCTCATAGACAGTCATTGCTGGTCAGAGTATATCTTGACAAAAAAGAAAATCTCCCTGTCATTGAAGTAAAAATTGGTTTACAGTGGTCTTAAACACTCGGAATGAATAAACACAACCAGAGTGGAAATGTTTATAATATCGATGACGATGGCATGATTATATCATTATTATATTTGGTATCGTGAAGGTGTACCTGACAGTGGTTGGTATCGTGAAGGTGTACCTGACAGTGGTTGGTATCGTGAAGGTGTACCTGACAGTGGTTGGTATCGTGAAAGGTGTACCTGACAGTGGTTGGTATCGTGAAGGTGTACCTGACAGTGGTTGGTATCGTGAAGGTGTACCTGACAGTGGTTGGTATCGTGAAGGTGTACCTGACAGTGGTTGGTATCGTGAAGGTGTACCTGTCAGTGGTTGGTATCGTGAAGGTGTACCTGACAGTGGTTGTCTGAGTCGATCCATTTTTCTTCCTAGGAAGATTTAGTTTATAATCTGAGAACACATCATTCAATTAGCTTCAAATTTTCAGTCTTGTTGTGCTGTAAAGGTTGAGGCAAGTATTGTTGCATGCAGGTACACACTGCAAGTATTAGTACATGCAGGTACACACTGCAAGTATTAGTACATGCAGGTACCCACTGCAAGTATCATTACATGCAGGTACACACTGCAAGTATTGTTACATGCAGGTACACACTGGGTAATTTTGTAAAGACCATTCCCAGTTATGATCTCTATATGACAACCTGAGAAAGCTTAACAAAAAAAAAAAAGAAATACAATACCGTGACTGGAACGATACACAAATAACCCGCACATAGAAGAGAGGAGCTTACGACGACGTTTCGGTCCGACTTGGACCATTTACAAGTCACACTAACGTGAAGTAGAGCAGGACGGGTATATATAGACAGGAAGAGGTAGTGGTGGTAGTAGTAGTGGTAGTAGTGGTGGTAGTAGTAGTAGTAGTAGTAGTAATGGTAGTAGTGGTAGAAGTGGTAGTAGTAATGGCGGAGAAGGAAGGAAGAAATAATGGGGAAGTAAGAAGGAGGAGCCAGAAAGGGGAGCACTGCAAAGGAGCTAGGGGCCCACAGAGGGAGGGCAAGAAACGACCGAAACGTCGTCGTAAGCTCCTCTCTTCTATGTGCGGGTTATGTGTGTATTGAGAAAGCTTCTTCCGACGGGTTTTAAACTTTCGTTATGCTTCATCTGAATGGTTTCGATATTATGAGGATGATAGTCTTAAAGTTTAGCCTACGTAGGTACAAATTTGCCAGTATTAGCAAAGTTAGAAACATTGGAATCAAGAGACTTCCTGCTGTAACTGAAGGTCGTCTCTTTTGATCACCTTCAAATTCTTAGCGCTGATGTTTTTCTCGATGGAAAGTTCATCTTGTTATTGACTCATTATGGTAAACAGATTGTGATAATGATATCCAGTCAACAATGTGAGAATGTTTCTTGTGATCACCCACAACTTTAACACTGATGCTGCTGATGAGAAGGGTGATTCCTGCACTAACTGACTGTCTACCTGTAAAATTGAAAAAAAAAATGTTAAAAGTGGAAATTATATCTGGAGAACGCCTCTTATTGTCAGCTTCAAATTTTTTAATGCATGCACAGATAACCTGCACATAGATAAGAGGAGCTGACGACGACGTTTCGGTCCTATTTGTGTATTGTTCCAGTCAAGGTATTGTGCCTTTTTGTGCAATTTTAGTACAAGTGTTTTGTTCCCTGGAAGGTTCATATTTTCTTTGTGACACTGATTTTTCTTTTAAGACCAAGTGAATGTCTTCTCTTATTGTCTTCCAACTTTATCTCTGGTGTATCTTAAAGATGAGTCTGGTCAGCTGGACTTTGAGTCTGGTCAGCTGGACTTTGAATCTGGTCAGCTGGACTTTGAGTCTGGTCAGATGGACTTTGGGCTCTTTACCTACGAACTTGTCAATTTAACAATGTGGGTAATATAATTACATGGGTAATATAATTAGATCTGCTGGAGAATGGTTCTTCTAGTCAGTTACAAACTTTCGACATAAATTTACGACATAAATTTGCGAATTTTGTAAAAAAAAGTTGTTTGGGTTATCATAGTCTTCTGAACAACTAACAAAGTAAACCTTCACCACCTGTTTTTTTTTTTTTAGGGCGTTTAACAGATACTAATTTTTTTTTTCTAAAACCTTAAACAAATAATAAATATTAAACCGAATTTAATAGTATTAGAGCCATGGATTACTGTGTCCTTTAAAAGGAGGACAATTTGAGTCTCATCAAAATCCCATTACTGGTGTTCTCGATATAAACAGGAGAAGAAACCCCCCTTGAGGTTAGTTATTAAAACACTCTGAAAAACTGGTATGAGAGAGTTGTGACTCGTGATAAACTTAGTGTAACACTGGAAATAGCGTTCCGTTTGATGCCTCTGCTGCCCCTCATCAGCTACCCCTCTTCCTTGCATTTAAACTCAGCCGTTCGCCTCTATCAACGTGTAGTGTAGAGGCGTGTTTTGCTGCTCCGCTGGTACTCGAATATCTGAGTTCCGAACAGCTAGTCGCCTCTGCCTACCTGAGAAATACGGACGAATCTCCCATCCTGCGTGAGTTGGTGATCCAGACCTGACTGAGGCCAGCCAGATGAATCCGACTGTGCCACTTGTACAAAATGTGTTATATCTCTAACTGAGGAAGATGTACCTGTTATTCTTCTATGTACTGAGTGTTTCTGGGAGGAATGCTGCATATTTGGAACAAAACAAGAGTGGTTAAGAACGATTTAAGGAGCATTGCAGTACCTGGTAACTCCTTTGGAGACGGCTTTTTAAATGAAACATGCCAGAGGTTCATCTATAAACATAGTAAGTTTGTGCTGATTTGTTTGTCCACAGAGTGAAAATTTGTCTGTCATTCCAAGACACTTGTGCTAGCTGTGTTAAGTGCTGCGGGTTTGGAATAATTAACGAGTAGTGCAGTGTTGGTAACTCTCGAGATGACTGTGGCCAGATGAATGACCTTGAAAATATTACTGCGACCGGCAGACCACTACACCTATATTGCCTGTGTCTATCGAGGTGAATATCCCTTCCTTGTCCCTTCTATTCACCGGTATCCTTTAACCCATCGCCAGTGTGAAACTCCTGTCAGCTATGAGTATAGCTGATGGTGTTGACGTAGATGATGGTGAAGGGAGATTTGAAACATATTTTAGTAAACAGGCTCGGAAAAAGGAATGAGGCTTCCAGAGTGTGAGGGAAAAGTTCAATAGATAGGAGTAGCGAGGGAGTATATAGTAACAATAGTTTCATTGCCGGCTACTTGTTAAGGTAGGGTAAGTCAAGCTCCGGCTATTCCCGCCTTTTTTCCCCCACCCCGAAAGTGATAGTTTGACTGCCGGCTGCTTGTTAAGGTAGGGTCAGTCTGGCTCCCGCTATCCCTTCCCCTCCTTCTTCTCCCCCCCCCGAAGGGTGACGTGTGGGGCTCCGGTCCAAACAGTAATCACTAGACTCACAGCTCCCAGCACTACTTTAAGTACATGCCTGCCTTGTATTCTAGTAGATTTATTGATTGAAAGCTTCCCTTTTGACCAATAATAAACTTAGTCCTTTCAGTCTTGCTCTAAGTTGACTGTTGTAATAATCACCACATCTTTTAGGTATTGTACTTATCATGGAGAGTGATTTCTTAAGCAGTGGGTAACCTGTCTATCATTCTAGATTGGATGACAGAGAGGGTCACCTGCCAATCATCGAGTAGAACTGATGGAGATGGACTAACGTCCTGAGACTTCCCCTTTTTGGATTTATTACCTGTGCACCTGTATGAAATTGCAGGAAAGTAACCCCTCATCATTAAAAGCGGTTAAAGAACATCTTTCCTGTCATGGGGTAGAATACTCAGGCTTACTGTGAAAACAACCCGGTGGGTTGAAACCAACACCGGGCGCCCTCCCCCCCCCCATCAGAAACATACGATTTAAACAACACCACCTACCAACCCCCAGACACCCAAGTTTTTATTGGGTTAAATTCAGTTATCATTTATTTTTTCATTTTTCATTTTCTTTAATGTAGGTTAATATTTCATATTTAAGTTTTTTTATATTTTATATTTTCTATAAAATAAAGGTTTTATGTTTGTCGTTATTTTTTCTTTTTTTTTCATTAATTTTCCTGGGAGGAGCCCCCTTGGTAATACTTCTAAATTTTACAGGGCTGGAAAGCCTTCACAAGGGGCGACCTTGCCAGGATAACTCTACTGAATCAAGATTCATTCCATTCGAATCTACCTTTGGGAATTTAAACGCCGCATCCCACAGAGGGTTTCCACCAGCCAGGTAATCTTTCTTATGGGGGACTACAGTACAGGTTTTTAAAAAGTTTTGGTGATTTTTTTGGTCCAATTTATTGAAAGTCAAGTAAAGGCAGGATACCTAGTTAATCTCCCATCTTTTTTTCGTTGAGCTTGAAACATTTTGGGAGGATTAGCCCCTAGGGACTCGAGATTTTCCAGGACAATTTGTTTCATTGACTCTTTTTTAATCAAGGGAACTGATAGGACACTCTTGTTTTTGTTGTGAAAATTTGGATGTAAAGTACCCCTTTCTACACTTTTTTGCCGGAGCCGGCATAGAACCCTTCTTTTTAATTAAAACAATTTTTTAAAATTGAAGCGGGGTGGGCCCCTTTGGGTTTATTTACTTTTGAGGGGACGGGAATAAACCCCTCCCGTTTTCTTTAATACCCTTTCTTTTCCCCATGAAAGTTTAAGTTATTCTTGCAAGCATGAAGGAATACCATTTTGGTGAACGCTGGAAGAAAGTTGGAAAACGGGGGAAAATTTTTAGAATCTTTCATTTGCTAAGATCCAGAAAGACTTGAAAGAGAGATAATTGAGAGGTAAGAACAGAAAGGGAAAGAGAAGAAGAAAAGGAGGAAGAAAATTTAAAAGAGAAGAGAAAAAGGAAGAGAGGAATCGAAAGAGAAGAAAAAAAAAGGAAAAAAGAGAACCTTAAAAGACGGGGAAAAAGGGAGAGAGAGTTTTGAGAGAAAAAACCAAGAAAGACAGTTGAAAGAGAAAGAGAAGACAAAAGGGCGTGAAGATTGATCGTGAAGAAAGAGCTAGAAAAACGTGAGTAACGGGCTAAAATAGTGAGGAACGGGCTAAAAACGTGGGGAACAGGCTAAAATAAGAGAACTTGAGGAAAGAGCAAAGGATAGAGAAGTTAGGAAAAAGCTAAGAATTTGAGTTAAAGAGAGAGAAAAGGATCGCGAGCTCGAAAGGGTCCCCTTAAATTTAGAGAAAAAAATTTTAACTTTTACACAACAAAAATTAGAGGAAGGGTAACGAACTCATGCAGCTAGTGCACATTTTCCCAAACACCTAATTTACCTCCCTTCCAGGGGGGGAAGACATATTTCTAATTATCGGGCTTGAAAATACCGCTGCCCTCTGTGAAGGGCCTGCTGCATGGCCCCAGGTTGGGAATGTTATTTCTGTACAGCCTTAAATTTTCTATGCAATTTTTCGCAGGAATATTTTAAATTAAAACCCTACTAAAGAAGGCAATCCTTAAAAGCATATAAAAAAAAGCACTAATTCTTACAGGAGAGATTTCAGGTATGCCACCTTACAGCCTGGTCAGAATTTTCAGTAGTTACAGGTAACCTCTTTCGTTTGTTCGATTTTGGTAAGAGTTCGGAAATTTGGTGCAGTTTGAATCTCTTAGGGCTTAGGGGTTGCAAACCAGTTCCTGACAGCTCTTCCTCATCAATACGTTTTCATCAAGAACGTAACCGATTAAAAGCTGGGGAAGTGCTGAGGCTGCTGCCCCTGTAGTGAGGCTCAAAATTCCAAAAAAGGACCGGGGGTCGAACCCTAAGGGACAAGGGTTTATAAACCCTTAAGAAATAAAAAGCCTCTAGGGGAAAAGTAAAAATAACTTTTTTTTATTCCTGTTTGTCATTTGTGTGTTTTAAGGGACATAACGTCCGATTGTCCTTCAAGAAGGTCCTAAAATTTGGAAGATTTTTTTAAAGACTTAATGCCCAACACCCTTCTTTTTAGGAATAGTTAATGAACTTAATGTATCTACCATTTTCGAGCAGATGCCAGTCATCATTTCTGATAACTGTTCCCTAACCTTAAAAAAACCTTTCCTCTGCTATATTTTTCAGATACTGACTGTAGGGACATTTTTCCTACCATCCGTTGTTACTTTGGGTTCTAAATTTCACGGGTTTGGGTCTGAAGCGGCTGCTCGCATCACTTCTTGCTCCGCCCAAAAAGGTAATTTAAAAAGGGTGCCATTTTTCCTTCTGAGGTTGACCTTTCATCACCAAAGATGGACATAGGTTTTTTCAGACCTTTTCTGTAGAGTGAGAAGCCCCTCGAAAGTTTAGAGGACAATGTCTCGTGAAAATCATGGGGATAAAAAACCATGATGCCATCTCGAAAGCGAGGTAGTAGGATCACCGGTTCACTTTTTAGATGAAAGGAAGATATCACCTCCGATATTAAAATTTTTGATAGGGCTCGACCAAACCCAGACTTTTCCCACGTCCATCCTTTGATTTTTCCCTGACTTTAAACCTTTTGACATATCGAAGGACCCTTTGTCAATTTTCAACGTAATTTCCCTTTCTTCAAAATTTTCATAAGGCGAAAAAAAATCAAGTTTTTCCAAAAGGGAAAAATTTTCATATAAATTTGAATTTAAAAGGGACTTTTCTTGTACAAGCAATTCAAATTTAAAATTCAGATGAGAAGGGCATCCATCTTAGTTTTCCAAGTCAAAGCAGAGAGACTGTTCTTTAAAAAGGCTCATGACCGCCAGTGGCCGGGCTTTCTCGCATCGTAAAACTTAAATAAAATTTGGGAAACCTATTTTTGGAAAATGTCCCAGATGTCATACCATTGTTGACGTGTAAAGTTTGCCAACTGTCACCTCCCGAGGGACAAGCGGTACCTATGGTCAAAAAACCCTCTTACGGGACCTTTTTAAAAAGTAGTATTTCATCGTTGGGCCTTATCTCCACTTTATCTGGGACATATTTATTTAAAAAAATTGATTTGCTTCGAGCTTCCCCGAAGCCGCCCTTTTAAAAAAAATAACTACTACAGAGGTGGTTAACCCTTTTTTCCATTTTCTCCAGAGTGGGCATCCCAAGAAATTTTGTCTGACTGTGGGGCCAAATCACATCTGACTTTATGCAACATCTATACCCAAATTCTGGGGAGCCTCTCTTACTAAAAATGTAAGGTGTGGTAATTGGACCCTCTAAATTAGACTTATGAAGAACTACATACTTGGTGACTCTTGACCCTCGGGCGCAAAAAACATTAATATTAATGAATCTTTTTTTGGGGGCCTAAGAGACTGAATACTTTTAATTTTGTGGAACTTTTAAGAGTCTTTATGTATTTCCCGGGGTTACCCCACGGTATCCATAAGAATGATTAGTGACGGACAATCCCATCAAACGAAAAAACACCCCGTTCCCGTTCATTGGGATGCATTTAACCCAAGGTAACAAATTATTAAAACTAAAAATATTGAACCTTCAGTATCTTCAAATTTTTTCACCCTAGTCTTGTTTTAAAAGGAGGGTAATTCTATGACTTGCTTTGATTCAGAGGCCTTAATGCATAACTCGGTGGGAGCTGGCCCATGCCCTTAATAATAGCGATCTACACAAATTTTATGACTCTTCCCTTCTTTCAGGATTGATATGCGAGCATATCTCAAGTAATGTTAGATCCTTTTTTCTAAGCAGTAACCGTTTTCCCCCACACCAGGATGAGCTTTAAAAAACTATGCCTTCGGTTTTGGGAACTGCCTGTGCTCCTCATGAACTGTGAGAAAGGGCTGGGGAATAGCCAAATGTTTCAGTTTTTTTGTAAAATTTAGTTATACATCCAGTGGGCGAACATATCCAAACATTTTAATTTATTTTTGCGTAGGTTCGCTCACATGGCCCCCTGCCAAGCCGAAGAAACTTCCTTGGGGTTTAAAAAATTAGATACTTGGAAGAACTTTAATAACTCTCTGCAGCCTCTCCCCATAAGTCAAAGCGTTTTGAAATTTTAAATTTCCCCAAAACCAAGAAGCTCATTCGAGCTTTCTTGGGTTCTGTAAATTTTTATGCACGGTTTTATCCCAAAACCCTTTTGTCTTTCAGGGATCTTATCCCTTCCCTTTAAAAAATCTGTGAAGGAACCTCTTTACTTTCCCCGTAGCTGGAAAAAATTTAATGAGATTAAAAGTATCTTTTTGAAAGACCCTATCTTTAAAATTCCCGATATTAATAAAACATTTTTTTAAAAACTGATGCCTCCAATAGGTTTAGGTGCAGGTACTACAATACCAATGGTACTCCCTTCCCGAACTTTCCCAACCGGGAAAATCCCTTTCCCGAGAAACGGATGTCCACCATAGAAAAAGGAAAGTTTTGGCCCTTGTGGGGGTATCTCCAAAATTTTAAATTTTTTTTGCGGAAAAGATTTTATTTTTAAAAAGGACCCCCAAACCTTTGATATACCTAGAAACTTTTAAAGGAACCAACATCGCCTCTTAGGGGGACATTTGGGTCTCCCGGCTTTTAATTCCAAATTTTGTTATCAAGGTTATCCCAATTATTTCTCTGACTGGTTAAATCGTGACGGTAAAATTTTTTGCCCGAAGCACTTCCATATGTTAAACTTTTTTCCCCGCCCTTTTCCTTTTTTCCCCTTTACTTAATCCTTGGTATGGGGGATGTAGGGAAAAAATTTAATAATAGGAGTAGCGAGGGGGTAATAGTAAAAATAGTTTTTATTGCCGGGTACTTGTTTAAGTAGGGGAATAAGCTCCACTATTCCGCCTTTTTTTTCCCCCCCCCCGAAAGTGATAGTTTGACTTCCGGTGCTTGTTAAAGGGAGGGGCAGCTAGCCCCTACCCTTCCCCTCCTCTTCCCCCCCCCCCGAAAGGTACGGTAGTGCTCCGGGCCAAACAGTAACATAGATCACAGCTCCCCGCACTACTGTAAGTACATGCCTGCCGGTATTCTGGGATTTTTTGGTTGAAAGCTTTACTTTTGACCAATAATAAACTTAGTCCTTTCAGCTTTGCTCTAATTGACTGTTGTAATAATCACCACATCTTTTAGGTATTGTACTTGACTTAACATGGAGAGTGATTTTCTTAAGCAGTGGGTAACCTGTCTATCTTTCAAGCTTGGATGACAGAGAGGGTCACCCGCCAATCAATGAGTAGAACTGAGGGAGATGGACTAAACGTCCTGAGACTCCTTTTTTTGGATTTAATTACCTGTGGCACCTGAAAGGGAAATTGCAGGACGTAACCCCTCATCATTATAGCGGTAAAGAACCTGCTTTCCTGTCATCGGGATAGAATACTCACGGCTATACTGTGAAGAACGAACCGTGGGTTGTAACCAACCCCTTTCGACCCTCCCCCCCCCATCATCAGCAACAGCTACGATTTCAACAACACACAGCGTCACCAACACCAGACACCCAAGTTTTATATTAGTGTAGAATTCAGTTATCATTTATATTTTTCATTTTTCATTTTCTTTAATGTAGGATTAATATTTCATATTTAAGTGTTTTATATTTTATATTTTCTATATAATAAAGTGTTTATGTTTGTCTGTTATTATTTCTTTTTCTATTCATTAATTTTCCTGAGGAGGAGCCAGCCTTGGTAATACTGTCTGAAGTTATTACAGGGCTGAGTAAGCCTTCACACAGAGAAAGCTTGGTGCAAGCAATACAGTGGGCGCACACCCTCCCAAAGCTGTCAGTTTAGATTTCCCTAACTACACTGATCAAGAGACCAAGTGTAACTGGTTTTTCGAAGCTAGTGTAGACAATCATGAGAAAACGATCAAGTTTCTCCACGATGAGGATAACTACGTATTTGTGCCTAATGATTCAGCATTTATAGACAAACTTCTCACTCACGAATATGCCAAAATCAAACTCCGAGCTGCCCCACCAAGGGCTTCTAAAGTGCTTATTGTCATCTACAACGTCAACAAGCACTTGAATCCTCTATATCTGGCGTCAGAGCAAGTTGCAAGCCCTCGTTGACTTTCCAACGGTCTGATATTAGCTGAGTGGACTGGCCAGGGGACTCTGCCACGCTATATTCACTCCCGTGCAGCCCTCAACAGAAGCTATTACACTGCATTGTTCAGACCTTCTCAACGTCTATGTTATGTTTCAACGCTGGTGTCACATTGCCAGAAAATGCCCAGCTAAGTCACACTGGTGTGCAGTGTGTGCCAACGCTCATCCTTCTGAACGGTGTTATGATATTATCAAACAGCAACAGACTGTTGCTAAAATAATGTTTCAATTGTAAGACCTCAGGAGTTTACAGCAGCTCATACTGACTGCAGTGTGATGGCTGCCCACATCGCAGCAACCGCACTTCACCTGTACCCCTCATTATGACCCCCCCAGGACTACCAGGTATTTCGAGTCTGAATACTGGCTCATGCCTGCCCTCAGACAATGGGGTTTAGCACCTCACCTGGGAGCACGCCAACAGACCTCCATCACGTCGGCTGTCAATACCACCTAGCTGAGTCAGCTGACAGTCAGCCAACGAGCTCAGCTGCCCGGGACTTCACATCTCCACATGTTCCAAGTCTTGCTCCTGGGGTATACATTCTGATGTCGCGCATAAGGGTACTGGAAACACAACAATTTCTCCTGAAGCAACAATAACAATAAAAAGATTGTCACAATTTGTGAAAGCAAGTGTAAGGCTGCTGAACAAGGTGGTGGGGACAAATGGGGGTGTCCTTAATTACAGTTATGACGAATACAATACTTGTGTGATAAACTACAGTGAGCATCATAATGAAGGCAATGGTGTCTATGATGTTAGTAATAGTGATGGGCGTAATTAAAATGGTGGTGAAGAGTGTGATGAGGGCGTGTATCTATAATGTTTAGTAATAGTGATGAGTGTAATATAAGTGGTGGTGCTGAGTGTGATGAGGGCAGTGGTGTCCTTAATGTTGTAATAGTGATTAGTGTAATATAAGTGGTGGTGCAGAGTGTGATGAGGGCAGTGGTACCTATAATGTTATAATAGTGATGAGTGTAATATAAGTGGTGGTGCAGAGTGTTATGAGGTTAACCACATTGACATTATTGTTGAATACAATACTGTTGATAAATGAAATGAACACAATGTTGGTAGTGGTGTTGGTGATGACAGTTATAGTGATGCGTGTAATGTTAGTGGGGAGGGAATGTGAGTGGTGGTGTCACCTATCATACATGGAAATAATTGGTATAAAATACCGACACAATGGAAATATAAACACAAATGCAGTATAATGTGATCCTTTATTGACAACGTTTCACCCACGCTGGGCTTTTTCAAGTCACACACGGATCTACCTGGGGTTGGAAGGTACGGGAGTATTTATAGTTCAGAACGTTGAGGTCAGGTGAAGATGCTGCATCAGATGATCTACCGGGTGGGGTTGTAGAGTCTTGGGTAGCTAGGCGGGGATATTGGACAAGTTGTGAGTAGACCTTCTGCAGTGTTCTATGTTCTTATGTGGGATAGCGATGAAGAAGTTTCTTGGCGAGTGGTTCAGCTATGTTATAGAAGCCATTGTTCTGGTTGAAATTGTTGGTTATAGAGATAAACGATGATTCCAGGATTCTTCTGTATTGAGTGTTGTCTTCTGTGGCTATAAGTCTTGAGTTTCTGTAGTTAATTAAATGGTTGTGTGAATTGCGATGTTGTACACAGGCATTCCTTGTATCGTCAGTCCTGCTTGCATATTGGTGTTCTGAAATACGTGTTTGGAGGTCTCTTGATGTTTCGCCCACGTATAATTTGTTGCAGTCATTACAAGGGATTATGTATACCCCTGCAGAGGATGGAGGCTTGTCCTGTCTACTACTGGTGATGTCCTTGATGGTCGTGGTTGTGGAGGTAGATACTTGGAATGATGTTTTGGCAAAGATGTTGGAAACATGTTTGGCAATGGAGTTGGGGGAAGGACTATGTATCTCTTCTCGGCAGTGTCTTCCTGGGTGTGTTGAAGATGTTTAATGCTCGCCGTCTGCAGTCTCTGATGAAGTGACGAGGATAGTGGAGTTGGAAATACTTGTTCAATTATAGTGCATTCTTCCTCAAGAACTCGTTGCTGCAGATTCTGAGTGCACGCAGGAAGAAGCCTATAATTACACCACGTTTGGTTTTGGTGTCGTGGTGAGAGTAGAAGTGGAGAAGATCGTTTTGGTTGGTGGGTTTTCGATAGACTTTAAAACGAAGTTCGTGGTCAGCTTTGCAGAGTAGAACATCAAGGAAAGGAAGAGTGTTGTCGACTTCTTCTTCAAGTGTGAATTGATTGAAGGCTCGACCTGGTTGAGCTTGTCTTGGAGAGCTTGAACGTTGAAGCGTTAGGAGTTTACGGCCTGCCAAAGACTCACAAGCCTGGTATCCCACTGAGGCCCATATCCTCGGGAATAGGCAGTGCTCCCCACCAGCTCTCAGGAATTCTCGCCAAACACCTCTCTAAACTCTTGGGCACTATCAGTCCAGCACATCTCAAACACTCAGGTGATCTTCTCAATCGCATTCGCAACATCAACATCAGGAACAAGAAACTTCCAGCCTTGACGTGACTTCCCTATTCACTAAAGTACCTACTAAACAAGCCATCGATCTCTTGCGCAGGAAAATTGACGATTCACATGATCTTCCCATTCCAGCCAGCGATTTCATCGACCTTGTTGAACTATGTGTTGGCTTTACGTGTTTCTCTTTCGAAAATCACCTCTTTCAGCAGACTTTTGGACTACCCATGGGTTCGCCACTCAGTGCAATCCTGGCGAACCTATACATGGAACATCTAAAAGCCGAACGTTTCTCCACCATTATTCCTTCGTCTGTCACCTGGCTCCGTTATGTTGACGACATTCTCCTCATAACTCCTAAACGCTTCAACGTTCAAGCTCTCCAAGACAAGCTCAACCAGGTCGAGCCTTCAATCCAATTCACACTTGAAGAAGAAGTCGACAACACTCTTCCTTTTCTTGATGTTCTACTCTGCAAAGCTGACCACGAACTTCGTTTTAAAGTCTATCGAAAACCCACCAACCAAAACGATCTTCTCCACTTCTACTTCACCACGACACCAAAACCAAACGTGGTGTAATTATAGGCTTCTTCCTGCGTGCACTCAGAATCTGCAGCAACGAGTTCCTTGAGGAAGAATGCACTATAATTGAACAAGTATTTTCCAAACTCCACTATCCTCGTCACTTCATCAGAGACTGCAGACGGCGAGCATTAAACATCTTCAACACACCCAGAGAAGACACTGCCGAGAAGAGATACATAGTCCTTCCCACCAACTCCATTGCCAAACATGTTTCCAACATCTTTGCCAAAACATCATTCCAAGTATCTACCTCCACAACCACGACCATCAAGGACATCACCAGTAGTAGACAGGACAAGCCTCCATCCTCTGCAGGGGTATACATAATCCCTTGTAAAAGACTGCAACAAATTATACGTCGGCGAAACATCAAGAGACCTCCAAAACACGTATTTCAGAACACCAATATGCAAGCAGGACTGACGATACAAGGAATGCCTGTGTACAACATCGCAATTCACACAACCATTTAATTAACTACAGAAAACTCAAGACTTATAGCCACAGAAGACAACACTCAATACAGAAGAATCCTGGAATCATCGTTTATCTCTATAACCAACAATTTCAACCAGAACAATGGCTTCTATAACATAGCTGAACCACTCGCCAAGAAACTTCTTCATCGCTATCCCACATAGAGAACATAGAACACTGCAGAAGGTCTACTCACAACTTGTCCAATATCCCCGCCTAGCTACCCAAGACTCTACAACCCCACCCGGTAGATCATCTGATGCAGCAATCTTCACCTGACCTCAACGTTCTGAACTATAAATACTCCCGTACCTTCCAACCCCAGGTAGATCCGTGTTGACTTGAAAAAGCCCAGCGTGGGTGAAACGTTGTCAATAAAGGATCACATTATACTGCATTTGTGTTTATTATTTCCACCTATCATACATTCACACATGAACAGCGTCGTGCTCTATGTAAACAAAGACTCCCACGAGGCCTTACAACTGGAAGTGCACTTAAAAAACTCATGGACCAGGGCAACACTGTTGACATTAATAAGGTCTGCTATTTATATGAAATTTTTTTTCATTATGCTGAGAAACTCAACAAGATCCCAGGACTACTATAATGGATCAAAACTCGTATAAACTTTCTATTTTAAGCTGGAATATTGCACAACTTAGAAAAAGACTTCCTGACCTTCATCATAAAGTGACCACTGAACCCATTGATGTTGTGTGTTTACAAGAGTGCAGAGTCCCTGAAAAATCCCAACCCCCTAAATTACCATCATTTGTAGCATATAACCTCAAATCTACTAACTCTTTGTGTTCTATATATTAAAAAACCACTTCCCCATCAACTTCTTGCACATAAGAGAAACAGAGGGGCTACAAAACCACGGTGTTAGGATTTATATTAGGAACTCGCTCAAACATATTTAACTTGTATGCTCCTGCTGATAAGTTTAATTACTTGGAGCTCCCAACTTGTGCTCAGTCTGAACCTACTCTTATTATTGGCGATTATAATGCGAGACAAAAAAGCACTGGAAACTCACAGTTTGGTAATCGTAATGGTAATCAACTGTTGTCACTCTTAAACAGTCATGATAATGCGCAAATTGTAAGTGACCTTGAACCCACACATATCTATGGAGGCGTCCTTGATCTGTGTCTGGGCTTCAACATTACTTCTGCCAGCTGTGAGTCTTCCATTGTAACAGATATAGCGTCTGATCATTTCCCTAGGCTAACCTCACTAGATATTTGTAATACTATCCTTCCTGGTGGGATATTCAAACGGAAACGTTTTAATGTTCCCCCTGATCAGCATGATGACTTTGTTGCACATGTGACTGACTGGTATAATTCCTATGAATGTTCTTCTGTTGAGACCTTTATCAATGACCTTGTGAGCAGTATTCAGAACTACTTAGAGCCGCCACTGAAACCTCTTGGTACTCTAAACCCAACAAACTTCCATAATAATCATACCTCCTTAAAAACCACACTTATTACAATGATTCTAAACTTCGAACATTGAAACGTACTGCTCGCAGACTTGGCCTAGCCTATAGACAACATCGTACCCCTGAAATGCTGAGCCTCTTTCAAACTGCCCTTGCTGCTGCCAGAGAGCGTATGACAGAGCTGCGGCAAACAGACGGAAAAATTTGTCAACGGTCTTAATGCTCACACCCCACTTAGCCGGGCATGGAGGGACATAAATAGAATTAAGGGTAATAGAACTGGGCAGATCGCGCACCCTCATCCCTTACATAGGGCGAATGAGTTAGTCAGTGCTTGGGCTGCTACATCTAGCTATGACAATCTTCCCAGTACCACACAGACAAAATTAAATGACAAATATGATGCAAGGGAGAGACTTGTTTGCTTTGTGCTCAGCAAGAAAGATGACTGCAACATTCCTTTTACTAATTATGAACTTGATGCAGCACTAAGGGTAACTCCACGTCGCCTCGTGAGGATGGTATTACTTACAGCATTCTCAGATTGTTGTGCCGAGTACCAGGTATTCCATTACTTGAATTATATAACATTAGCTATGTAACTGGGGAGCTCCATCAATCTTGGACCAACAGCCTCATCATTCCAATTCCTAAGCCCAATCAACAAAATGCATTTCGGCCAATATCTCTTACTAGCTGCTTGTGTAAAACATTTGAGAGAATGATTCTTAATCGTCTCATGTACAGAATCAAACAATTTTTGTCTCCCCGGTTACATGGTTTCATGCATGGAAGGAGCGTGCATCATTGCATAGCCACCTTTCTCACCCTGCACACTGACAGCTCATACACTACCTTCCTTGACCTTAAATCCGCTTTCGATGTAGCCAACCGACATGTAATCATTAGTGAACTTGCCAGAATGGATGTTGGAGGATGGCTTCTCCGCTGGATTAAAGGCTACCTGTCCAACAGAAAATCGTCTGTGTTGTTCCAGGGACATAGAAGTGTAACTGAAGACTTTGAATTAGGAACCCCACAGGGAGGTGTGCTCAGTCCCACACTGTTCAATATTCTAATTAATGCATTACTTAATGCTATGCCTAGTCAGCCCATCATTATGTGATTAGTTTGCTGATGATATAATGATTCACACCACCGGATTCTCCAACACCCAAAACATTCTTAATCATGTACTAGCCTCGTGTCAGGACCTGGGGTAGAGGCCCAATTATTGATGCGTGCTCCAATTTCTTTATGAGAGCCATCTCTCTGTACGACAACAGCAGCACTACCTGCTGCACCAGTGGATTGGTGAACAGAACCATAAAACGTAAATAATTTGCGAGAGTGTGTGCTGTGTGACTAAGTTATCAATACAGCTTAAGGCATCATGTTTGGCTTCAAGGCGAAGTTTTGGTTGTGATTTAAGAAGTATTTTGGGGGGAAATGGAGGAATGGTAGTTTGGAATGGGGTCATATTCCATGGAGCGGAGAAATGCCGTTGTTGCCTTACTTGAGATAGATCATGTATCTGATTCATGCGCAGGTCAGTTCCAGTTTTTTCAATCCATCTGGAGGAGTGTTCGCCAGTGCTGAGGAAAGTTTGGAGGGCTTCTGTGCAGGGGTTTGAATGGGCTTGCCTGATCATATTAACCCCAATTAGGATATTTCGTTCAGTAACACGATCTCTGATGCTTGGAATATCAAGTTCCTTTTGCATATTTAAAATTTTGGCAGTACGAGGGCATCCTAAAATGATCCTCATTGCTTCGTTCTGCAGTTTTTCCAGCCCTCCCAGCTTCCAGTCAGACACAAGTGCAAGTAGTGGCGCAGCATAATCAACCAATCATCTAATATAAGTAAGATACATAATTTTCACAATTTTAACATTAGCACCATACCTGGGGTGAAACCCAGCCACAACTCTAAGTGCTCTCAGTCTTTCTTTGTATTGGCGACAAAGTCTCGTTACAACAGGTCCAAGTAGTGGAACCTCAAAGCCTAGATATCAACCCCAGGTCCTGACACGACGCTAGTTCATGATTAAGAATGTTTTGGGTGTTGGAGAATCCGGTGGTGTGAATCATTATATCATCAGCAAAACTAATCATATAATGATGGGGCTGACTAAGCATAGCATTAAGTAAGGCATTAATCAGAATATATAATATTGTGGGACTGGGGCACAACCTCCCTGTGGGGTTCCTGATTCAAGTCTTTAGTTACAACATTTACGTCCCTGAAACAACACAGACGACTTTCTGTTGGACAGGTAGCCTTTAATCCAGGGAGAACCATCCTCCAACATCCATTCTGGCAATTCATAATGATTACTTGTCGGTTGGCTACATCAAAAACGGATTTAAGGTCAAGGAAGGTAGTGAAAGGATGTCAGTGTGCAGGGTGAGAAAGGGTGGCTATTGCAATGAGCACACTCCTTCCATGCATGAAACCAGCAACCGGGGAGACAAGAAATTTTTTGATTTGTACATGAGACGATTAAGGATCATTCTTCAAATTTTTTTACCCCAAGCGGAAAAGAAAAGAAAAGGGGCCCAAAAAGTTTTTTTTTGTTTGGGGCTTAGGAATTGGAATGATAGGCTGTTGGCCCCCAAGATTGATGGAGCTCCCCAGTTACATAGCAAATGTTATAAAAATTCAAGTAAGGGAATTTAACCTGGTTCTCGGCACAACAATCTGGAATCTAAAAAAGTAATACCACCCTCACAGGCCCGACGGGGGTTTACCCTTAGTGCTCATAAAGTTCATAATTGTAAAAGGAATGTTTGCGTCATCTTTCTTTTGAGCACAAAGCAAAAAAGTCTCTCCCTTGCATCATATTTGTCATTTAATTTTGTCTGTGTGGTACGGGGAAATTGCCCTTTAGTTTAAGATTCAGCCCAAGCACTGCAAACCTCTTTTGCCCTATGTAAGGGATAAAGGGTGCGCGTCTGCCCATTTCTATTACCCTTAATTCTATTTTTGTCCCCCCCCAAATCCCCGGGGCAAAGGGGGGTGTAAAGCTTTAAAAGGCCCCGTTAAACAAATTTTTCCGCCCTTTTTTGCCGCAGCTCGGGTCTTTCCCCCTCTTTTGGCAGCAGCAAGGGCAGTTTGAAAGAGGCTCAGCATTTCGGGGGAAAACGATGTTGTCTATAGGCTGGGCCTAGTCTGCGACAGTACATTCAATGTTCGAAGTTTTAAAATCATTGTAAAAAGGGAGGTTTTTAAGGGGGTAATTTATTATTGAAGTTTTTTGGTTTTTTAAAAAGAAACCCAAGAGGTTTAAAGTGGCGGCTTTTGTAGTTCTGAATATCTCACAAGGTCATTGATAAAGGTCTAAAACAGAAGTTTTATTCATAGGAATTATCCCATTCGGGTCAAAATGTGCAAAAAAGTCATCATGCTGACCCAGGGGGGAAACTTTTTTAAAACTTTTCCGTTTGAATACCCCACCGGAAGGATAGAAATTACAAATATTTTAGTGGGGTTCCCTAGGGAATGATCAGCCCTTAAATTTTGTTACAATGGAAGACTCACAGCGGGGCAAAAAGTAATGTTGAAGCCCAGACACGGGTAAAGGACACCTCCATAGATATGGGGTGGGTTAAAGGGTTTTCACTTACAATTTCCCGCATTAAATATACTTTTTAAAAGGGGTGAAAAACGGGTTGTTCCATTACGATTTCCCAAATGTGATTTTCCAGTGCTTTTTTGTCTCGCTTTGTAATCGCCAATAAAAAAGGAGTAGTTCAGACGAGCACAAGTTGGGCTCCAAGAAAATTTAAAAACTTATCAGCAGGAGCTTACATTTAAAAATATGTTGAGAGCAGATTCCCAATAAAATTTCCAAACACCTGGTTTTGGGTAGCCCCTCTCTTTTCTTATTTTCAAGAAGTTGAGGGGGGAAGGGGTTTTTTTTAAATTATAGAAAAAAAGGAGGTTGTTGTTTTAAAGATTCCCCGGGAAATTTTCCCCGGGCCCGGGGCCCCTTTTTCCCAAGTGGGGGGCCCGGGCACGGCCCTCCCTGTCTAGGGGTTTTCCTGGGGGCCCTTTAAGTCTCCCATGGGGGGGGCCCACAAGAAACCCCCCTCATTTTGGGAAAGGGTACAAACTGGGGCTCTGGCACCAACCATGCCCTAAAAGGGGGAAAATGCATGGTGTCGACCCGTGCTAGCGCTGTGCCCCTCCGTGTGGGGGTCGTTTTTGTTTTTTGTTCATTTTAATTCCCTGTTGATTCAAAAGGGCCTTCTGGCCCCGGGCCCTTTTCCCCAAAGGTGAACCCCGGGGAAATGGGGCCCCCCCCGGGGGGGGGGTTTACGATAACATCTTTTTTTTTTCTTGGCCTCCGGTTGGAGGAAAACGTCTTTTCTATCTTGCGCTTGACTTTCCCCAAAAAAAAGTGCAGTCGGCCCGAGGGAGCAGTTACAGGGTTAAAGGAGCCTCACCCCCGCCCTTTTGCGGGGGCAGCAAAGTGCGGGGGAATGGTCCCTGGTTTGTTCCCTGCTGAACGAGGGGAAACCCTCTTCAAGGGTCCCTATTCTGAAGCATCCTGAATTTTCCCTTTGAGGTGTACCCCTTTAAATTCCCCCAAGGTGTTGGGTGTTTTGGGAGTGAGTAGTTGGTATGTTTTGCCGTGGTGTTTTGTAAACAGTTTGGTCGTAGGTATACTTTTGACTGTTTCCCTTGGGGTGATGATGGGTTTCTGAAGACAGCCCCCGGTTCTTATACTGCTTGGGTTGTAGAAGTATACACCCTTAGTTTTCGGACTTTTGTGGTGCAGCAGTGTCCAAAAGGGCAGGGGGCAAAACCTTTAGGGGCATCCGCGTGTTCCCCCTGTTTTTGCTTTCTTTGGTGGTGGGGTAACTGGTTTTAAGGCCCCGGGATTTTTCCCACTGGGCATTGCCTTTAAGCGTTGGGGAAAGGGTTTGTGGGGCTTCAATTTTGGGGGGTTTTTCCGACCCTCTCAAGGTCTCTGATTGGGCCAAACTCTGTGTCTAGTGGAGGTTGTTTACAGCGGTGGAGCAGGGGGTGGGTGCCCCGGGAAAAATTTTTCAGTAGATTTTTGGGGTTTCAGTGGAAGGTGGGGAGCGGGAATGTGAGGCCAGGCCATATTAATTTTGTTTGAAAAGTTCATTGAAGGGGGTTTTTTGAAGGAACCAGGTTAGAGCATTCTGTACCGAGCATAAAATAATGGGAAAAAAAGAACTTTGGGGGAGTCGGGGAGTAGGGGGTGGCAGGGAAAAGTGGTGGGGAGCGCTTGGCGTGGGATGGGAAATATCTTGGGAGTTGTTTGCTTGAAGCCCTTTGGGGAAAAAGCAGAATATTGGTGGGGTTGGTTGGGGGGGGTTTGTTTTGTTGTTGTTGGTTTTTTGAGTTTTTTTTCTTTTTGGTAGGGCAAAATGGGAACAAAAGTATGGTGGTCATTCTTGGGAAAATTCAAAACATTTAGGTGGTGAAACAATAGTGCAATTCTTGAATCATTTACCCTCACCGGGGCCCCAGGTTTGGGGCAAGAACTTTTTTGGGCCTTGGTTTGGGGCAAACATTTGTGGGTGGTAAGTATGAGTAAAAAATTATAGCCCCTGTGAAGGGTATGTTGGAATTTTTTCTTTTGATGAAGGTTGGGGGTTTATTGGGGGAAGAAATGAATAGGCCCCGAAACCCCCAGCGAGGGGGCTCTTTGGTGCCTGTTTACGGCACGAAAGGGGACCTTCACAATGGATGAAAACATTGGGATTTTTTGTAATGAAGTCTACCTTGGGGCCCCAAGGGTTCTTTCTTCGATAGGTTTACTTTTTTTCTTCAGTGGCCTGTTCCCGTGATAAGGGTTTTTCGATCCCCTTGAGGAACACAGTTTTTTCCCGGCCCTTTAGTCTGGGGAATCAAGACAAGAAATTCCCTGGTCCCCGTAAAAGTGGTAGTAGCAGTGGTTTAAGTAGTTTTTCAGCCTCTTTTGTCGTCTGTACAGAACCCAAAAAAAAAGGCCTTTTGAGCGATAAAATTTCATTAAAATTTTTACTTGCAGCCCACCAACCCAACGCCCGCTGCAAGTGCTTGTTTTGGGCGGCTCATTGGTTTTTGCCCCCTCGCGGGTTTTATCTTTACTTGTTAGAGTAAAGCATCGTGATAAGCAGTGCTCTGGGGGTAAAAATTTAACCCGATATGTCCCCCTGATCTTCTAACACAAGATTGGAATTTTTAGGGTTTTATGCTACAAATTTTATGGTTTAATTTTTGGGGGTTTGGGGTTTTTTTTTGGGACCCCTGCCTCTTTTAAAAAACACAACACCAATGGGGTTTAGTGGGTCACTTTATGATGAAGGTCAGGAAGGCCCTTTTTTTAAGTTGAGCAATAAATTTCCCGCTTAAAAAAGAAAGTTTTTTTACGAGTTTTGATTTCCCTTATTTGTAGTTTCCCGGGGTCTTGTTGAGTTTTCTATGTATTAATTTATCATTCCCAAAGGGTGAATGTTTTCTAATGAATTTATGAACATCCCAAAAAGGTATACAAAACCGACAATTTTTTATAAGACAATATGCAAAAAGTTAGACAACTTTTTTCCGAAACGTTTTTTGCCTAAACAGTAGGCTTCTTCAGTCGAATTCAGAAAGTAGGCAGGGAAAAGTAGAGATGTTAAAACGATGTAATCCCCATCCAAACCCCTTTTAGTCGTAGAATTTGAGGTTTTTCCCGTCCCTTTGGCCCCCGGG